>OY723390.1:36240191-36630191 GCA_963210295.1 Ophion ellenae | reverse complement strand
GAATATAAAACCAAAGTTATTATAATGTAAAAATGATCCATAAATGCGAAATTTAAAAAAATTAAAAGTGTCCGGAAATTTTTCTACGACTGTGTACACAATGTGAGGCACATAAAGTGTTACAGAGCAATAGCACTCAAACTATTGATCATATCCAAAAATGTTTCAGACAAAAGTTTCAGTGTTCGTGAAGGCCGTCATACTGGACCACCCTATTTTTTTATTGGTGGAGGCGCTGACACTACGTCAAGGTCAACTCCACTTTTTAAGATGGAATGGTACATTTTCTCTTCAACCATCTTGTGGAGCCCCTCCAGCCGCATAAAAAGCCATTCGGGGGTCAAAGTCATTCAAGGTCATTTAGGGTCACCTATTAAAATGAAATACAAAACTAAATATCTCGGATCACTACCAAGTATTTGGTAGTGATCCGAGATATTTAGATTTGTATCATCGATTCTGACCTTGAATGACCTTGAACGAATTTGACCCCCAAATGTTTTTTATGCGGCTTGAGGTGCTCCACAAGATGGTTGAAGAAAAAATGTACTATTCCATTTGAAAAAAGTGGAGTTGACCTTGACGTACCTTCAGCGCCTTCACCGATAAAAAAAATAGGGTGGTCCAGTACGACGGCTTTCTCGAACAGGGGAACTTTTATCTGAAACGTTTTTGGATATGATCAATAGTTTGAGTGCTATTGCTCTGTAACACTTTATGTGCCTTACCCTGTATATGGTCTGTCGACACTATGCCATTCTGCTATCGTTCCTCTGTTGGAGGATCGAGCCCCTCATCGATAGGATACCGATTTTTTTAACCCTAACAAAACTTCATATTAACAGTGCCTGTGATAGTCTACTATGACATATCGGTTTCAAAACATGTATCAAACGTATCAAAATCATCCGATGATTGCGAATTTTCCAGGTAGAACTTGATCAGACCAAAACTGTAGATCCGGGAGACGATCATAGACAAAAATCGTTCTTCCTGGCTAAATAAGGCTTGGGAGAATCTGGGACTAGGAAATTCCCGACCACTAAACGATTTTGCATCGAACAAACCCCTGCCTAATCGATTTTAGCGAGAAATGAAAAATGCCACATTTGCGGGCCTTGTGTCGCACCGACTAGGACCTATGCTCAGAAAAAATCGGTACGTTTTAATATTCATTGGGAGAAGGGCACTCGACCCTCCTGGTGTTCTTGCATGTTTCTTGCACCCGTGAGTCCGATGGAAGCGTAGCTTCTGATACATCTATACATATATAGAAAACTAGCTCCGCGCTGATACCGCTAGTCCCGGTGCGCCACCCCTGCCTGCCGACGAGATTTATAGTCCCTTCTGTCAAGAACCAGCCGGCAGAGAGAGAGGGCGAGAGAGAGAGAGAGAGAGAGAGAGAGAGAGAAGGAGATTAGTCTTTGCCTCTCTCTTTTCTCTTTCCCCCGCAGATACGGCGTAAGTAATTAGGGGAGCGTTAACCAAAGCAGCAACTCCGTAGGTTTTCCCTCACGCCGGTTTATTCTCATGAGCGCTGACCTCTGGCGCGCAAATCTGCTCGGACCTTCGCGCACAGTTTAGGTTTGTTATGCCCTCGTACGTCCAAAAGTTCTGCGGAAGTCTCAACGTTGGTGAACGACGAATATAAGCGCGTAGCGGCGACTCACGATTAATCACGTCCGGTTTGTCGTTAACGTTCCCTATTTATAGGTAAGTCAGGCTGCGCTTCTTGCGACCCGTAAACTGCAAAACTCGTTTTTATGAGAAACGAACTTGAATGGTCGCGACCGAAACTTCTCGTCGAGCTTTTATATTTACTTTTTTTTTTCATCGGGAGATTAAAGTGTCGAGAAAAAAATGCCTCTCGCAGTGAAATCGATCGACCATATTTCACGAACAATGAGTAATACGAACCGACGCAATAAGCTTTTGCCTTCTTTTTTCTCTTCGCCTTCTTTTTTCGAGTCGCTTTTTTGCTAGTTTTTTTTTTTGGCGCGCGAGCGCGGATGAAAAATTTACGGGACTACGTCGATCTTGCCGCCCAAGCGTGCAAGGAGAAACAGCGAATTTATCTCGAGTTCGTTTCGCATCGCGATCGTCTGGGCTCGACGCGCAGCAGATTATGAACGCACGGGTTACTTTGACTTTGACCGATATACGCGTATCATAGTCGCGACTCGAAAGTTTCCAACTTTTTTCGAGCGCCGGGAGGAACCGAGGTGGACGAGGTTTTTCTCTTTTCGAGAAATCGGACCGCTCGGCGCGCGCCCTGCCAATTTGTCACCATCGGCGTGCGGCACCGAGCCAGAAACGAAATAAGCGATACCTACGGGACATTCCACGCCATTTCACCTTGCCCGTGACCCCAAACATTTTTGGTTTTCCTGATCGTTTTTTTGTAAAATTGTACCCCATGGAAGGAATGTCCACGCCAATTTTGAGATTTTTATCTCTTCTCTTTTGGGAGTTATAATTTTCCGAAAAATGTCGATTTGGGAAGTTTTGGAAACGTTTGAACGCTGATGACTCCTGAACTAATTGACGTATCGACAAATGTCACTGCATATTTTATTTTTATTTTGAAGCATACTTTCGTTAAAAAATGTGAAAAAAACTATCGATTATCAATGTTTACGTTTTTTTTTGCTTCTAAAGTGAAAACTATTTTTTTAAAGATGATTACCTGTTTTATTTTTTTCAAAAAATTCTCGAAAAGAGATTGTCTCATTCTATGATTTTTAAGACTAGTCTCATCGTGGGCCCATTTTTCCTTCTATTTTTTTCGAATTACTCATATTTTCTTGATAAGATTTTTATCAGTCTAATCTCCAATAATGCTATTAATGATTTTGTGATTTCCAATTTGACTTTGTCAGACCTAAAACGGTTTATTTATCATTTGTGCGGAATTTAACGAAAAATAATCATCATGAATAAAACATCATTTTTTTGTTAAATTCAGCGCAAATTTTTTCATGGGGTACAATTTTATAAAAAAAAATTATGAAAACCAAAAACGGTCGGGGTCACGGGTTCGGTGAAATGGCGTGGAATGCCTCATACATAGATGGAAAGGTTATTTTCAAGCCGTGTATATAGTATTTATATAATATTTATATTCAATATGTTTATTTAATATTATTTCGATTTAATAGGTTTAACCCTCGTACCGAAACTATTTTTCGGCACCCCCGAACGGAATACATGGGTCATTGGCGTCCACGACATATTTAACAACCTTAAAAATCACAAAAAATTCTTTAAAAAATCACAGATCTTCTTTGTGATTTCACTTATAAGTTTAACCAATAATAATATCATAACGTTAATTTTGGATTGTTCATTTAATCGTTGATAAAAAAAATCACGAAATGCACCGTAATGCTGAAAAATTCATGATTTTTGTCAAGTAATATCTTTTTAAAAATCCTTCGAGTTATTTTCACTCGAGATAATGTACTTTCAGATAAAAAATATGGGAGGCTTAGGGAATTAAAAAAGAGTATTTATTTTAAGGGTTGAAAATTGCTATTTAGTATGGACACTTAAAGAAGATAAAATTAATAATAAATGTGAAATATTGATTGATAAATTGAAGAACTTTAGAAATGAAAAACTCATAGCACTCCTCTTCCTCTTCCTGATGATCTTCTTTTTCGATACAATCTTCATTCTCGGAATTTTCCCCGCCGAAATATTCCACTTGTTTGCGAGGACGAAGTAACGCCCTAACCTATTCGCTGGTGCTCGCATCCATTTTTGCTTTTATTTATTCAACACTTTCATGAAAATGTATATTTTGAGGCAAAATCAGAAATCTAGAGAAAAAAATGTTTTCGTGAAGTCGGATTTTACATACGTTTCCAGAACGTATGGGTCGTTAACGGGCGGTCGTCCTTGACGGGTTTTTACGACTGGTCAGCTGGATCTTAAATAACCGATTCCAGCGGGTCTGTGGCAGTGGACTACCGCTACCCCAAAGTTGTTTTTACAGAACAATACGAGGACGCGAACTACCCATGTGTTCGGTTCGGGGGTTAATAATTATTTTATTTATTTCATGTGTTTATTTATTGTTATTTTCATGTAATATGTTTATTTCTTAGTATTTCAATTTATTATATTTATATACAATATTTAGGTAATGTTGGCTGTCACCATATTTTGCTTTTTCGTAAATATTCGGGAGTGGGGCTCCTGCCAGAATCAGGCTAATTTTTGTATGAATGGTTCAATATGGTTAACAAACATTATCGTTATCATTATTGTAACGGCGCAAGGTGTTTCCGGAAAAAAATAACCATTTCGGTGGGTACTTTACCGTATGCTTTTCCGTGGGTACTTTACCATATGCGGTAAAGTACCCACCCCAGTGTTCTACGCACCCCACGATTCCACGCACCCATGGCGTACGGTAGCGAAGAACACTGGGGTGGGTTTGTTGGGCACCTTGGATGGGTGCATGGAATCGTGGGGTGCGTGAAACACTGGGGTGGGCGGGCGGCACCTCGGATGGGTGCGTGGAATTGTGGGGTTCATAGAACACTGGGGTGGGTGCCACCGTGGGCCGCCCACCCCAGTGGGGGGCCACCCTAGTGTTCTACGCACCCCACGATTCCGCGCACCCATGGAATAATACGCCATTCATTTTCAATGAGGATCCCTCCAAATTTCGTACAAAGGGATCGACGTCCAAATTTTTAAATAATTTTTTTGAAGAAAAAAATGTCGTGCGCCGTCATAATATTACTTCGTATCATCTGCTATGAACATTAAAAGAAATAAGAAAAAAAAGTAGCCTGATTCTAGCAGGAGCTCCACTTGCGAATATTTACCCGCTTTTTTAAAGGGGGTCCTTGAAATCGTCTTAAACTGATCGTTGATTTGAAAAATAAAATAGATTTTAAATAAACTACCTCTATATGGATATGCCAACACTTATACGTCGATGATTTGAAAGACCTCGAGTTTTATACAATATTGTTGAGTATAGCCTTCGAATGATAATTAATAATGTCTTGTCAATCGTCCTTCTGAATCGTCTTTTATACATATATAATTACAAACAGTTGGCAACGAACGTAATTAAAATCGCCTTCAGTCATAACCTGATGAGTAAAAAAAGCGTCACTTTAAAAAGGCTTTGAAGAAAAAACAGGCGAAAAAAGAAACAGGCAAAAGTCTACCGATCAATACCCGTGTGGAAATATTTTCCGGGATGTCTAAAGGACCCAACTAATTGTCATTCTTTACAAACATTCTTATAATAGAAAACAATATGCTGACATTTTAAGGATAATGTGAACAATATAAAACGTTATATGTTAATCATGTAGATAACGATTCAGAATACTTCAATGGCTAAAAATACTTTTTAAGACCAATCTTTGGGGAGGATGAAAAATGCAATAAGAACACTCAATCATCCACTAGAGCAATATTGTCGCCAACAGCATGAAAGAAATCTCATTCCATCTAATCCAACAGAGATTCCCATTCAATTTAAAATCATTAGCCGTACTCTCAAAGACGGGACAATATTTGTAAAATCAATGATATTTAATTCCTCTTTTTTCATCACAATATGTACGCCGAACAATGTTGTACTTTTGAGCGATGGTTGTATAATGGAGATAAAAAAAATTTATGGCGAAAATGAATCCCAAGAATCTCTCTACATCGAGGGGAAAATTTCGAAAAAAAAGTTGACATGTACAATTATCCACGTAAATCATCCAGTATTGGAGCATGGAGAATCCCAGAACAAACTTTAAACGATGCAGTTTACACATTGGCCAGCATCAAGAGAAAATTGGTAACATTGCGATTGTCCCTAGAACCAAACGGAAAACTCAATACTTATGCCCTGACATTGCTTCATGTATAAGTGATTACTTAAATAAAAATGTATATATTTTTAAGTTGTAACGTTTTCTTCTTTTCTTTCAAATTCATTGAAAATGATAAGCGAATTGTTAAGTGAGTGAGATATTTGCATGAGGCAGTTATAAAACACTGATAAATTACTATTAATTTTTGTCGCTTATTAATATTATAACTTTAATTGATCTTTTTGATGATCCCTGACTATATCTGACCAGGCTTTTTACTGGTGAACCAAATGAAACCGTAATTTATTTTATGATGGAAATTGTGACTGAACCACACCGGGCCCACATTAGTCTGCCTGGTCAAGACCCGATTAAACTCATTGTAAAAATTAGCCAGTGCCCTGACAGCACCTGGTCGGGGCCTTCATTGGTGCATCCATCGTACCCCTGTTATTTTGTATCATGGAAACTAATGAGTACCGTTCTAGGACCGTTTGTGGCAGTATTCTGGAAATCCCTGTCAGGGATTCCACTTCGAAGCCGTAACGGGACCTGTATATTCTTCGGGTTTCCCGGACTATTTTCCACACGGGTACAACAAATTATCCTAGCCTCCCCCGCGCTTTTTCATTGATACACAACGAGTTCCACTATTTTTTCGTCCACGTTCCGTTTTAATTTTCCGCTGATAGATCTTTTTCGAAGTAGCCCATCGCTGATGGCTGAAATACATTCGACCTGCGTCATCCGCGAGTACACAGATATGCGCGTTGCATATGTATATACATGCTCGTATTCGTACGAACGTACGTACAGTCATATATGCTGAAAAATGTAGGACTATCCTCGAAGGTTCGAGTCGACCGAGCGTTTTGTCGGGAACGTTCGTTCGTCGAAGCTTTCTTGGACGCGTTTCAACAATCGCGCATCGTTTGCTTTTGCCCTCACTCATCTCTGTCATCGTCGACGTCGTTTTGATTTTCGCTTCTGTTGTTCCTCGAGCTCGAAGTCAAATTTGCATACGCGCTCACGGCGCAGATGGACGCGATCTCTTTCAAGTATTGCTCGCTCGTAGTGGCGTGAGTGACGACGCCGAACACGTGAGACTCTCTTCAAAGTATTTTTCATGGAACGAAGACTTGTACCGGGTGTCCAATAGGAAGTTGCTGAAACTAATCGACTGTCGTTTTGAAACACGTGCACAGAATCAGAAAAGCCAAATTGCTTTAAATAGAGCAAACTCTGCAGTTTTAAACGCACATAAATAAAACCCAGTCAAATATTTTTCATGTCGATTTATTACATCTTATAAAAATAACGAAAAAGTACAGTGATTAATGATAGATATTTTCGAAGTGCGAACCGTTAGATTGTGCACAAAAATCAATTCTCTTTTGAAAACTGTGAAAAACTGTGTCCAACATATCGTTCGTAATGCCGCGAACCACTTCCTGGATGGCCGCGATCAGTTTTTCTACTGTGCTGGGGTTTTTACCGTTACAATGATCTTTAATGTAACCCCACAAGAAAAAATCACGAGGGTTCAGGTCCGGTGAGTACGGTGGCCATTCTAGTCCGCCTTGAGAAAATTTAGGGTACCCCAGACCGATTACTCGAGTCCCATATACGCGATGAATACCTTCAAACACCTCATGAGTCCGGTGCGGCGTTGCTCCATCTTGCATGAAGTAAAATTTTTTAACCAGTCCCCTCTTTTTTGCATAAGGGGTTACCCCCACTTGCGATTTTGAAAAAATAGATTTTTTTTATTGCATTTTTTTGAAGTATAAGTATCTGAGAATATGTCCTGAAAATGTCAAGTCGATCCGAACGAAATTGACTGAGATATGAGCGTTGAAAGAGAAGAATCCGCGTTGAAAGAGCGTTGAAAGAGAAACTTCAAACGCGTTTTTCTCAAAATGCCATTTCTGAAGTCGGTGACCAAGATTACTCGAACACTAATGAACCGATCTTCTTGAAATGTTGCAGGCTTATTTAATACATAAAAATGTAGTCTTTAATCGTTTGATTTTTTTTCGAAAAAAAATGGCCGTTTTATAGCCAAAAAACGGCCGTTTTTTTCGTTAAAATTGAACCATTAACTTTGACTGTCCGCCATTTTGTGAAAAATGAATATTTTTTAAAATCCTTCGATTAAAGACTAGTTTATACTTATATTTGACTAAATCCATCCGCATTTTTTTTTCAGATGATCCACTTCGCCGCAATGTTGGTCACCGCAAACCGTGTTTATAAAAACATTATCTCATTGACGGCCATTTGCCACTAAACAATGTAATATTTTTCAATAAAAAAATTACTGAAAGTTCTTCAAGATGTGTTCTTTAAGATGGTATATTGATCGATTAAAAAAGTTTAGTAGTTTTCTTTTAAAAAATTCATGAAAAAGGCCTTTTTTTGCGCTACAAGTGGGGGTAACGCCATAAGGGAAGAATTTCGTTTCCAAAAGCTGTTTGTAACTCTCTCCTGTTACCGTAGATTCCAAGAATTGCAAATAAATTCCTTTTACTGAAATCGCTGCCCATGTCATTACTTTCTGTGGATAAAGGAACTTCGCTAGCGATATGTTGGGATTTTCCGTTCCCCAAAACCGGTAATTTTGCTTGTTTACGTACCCATTCATCCAAAAATGTGCTTCATCGGAATAAATAATCAATTTCTCATTAAGTTCTTCGGCTTCAAACATTCCCGTAATAGTGTTACAAAATTCGATACGTTTCGTCATGGCATGTTCAGTTAACAATTGATGAGTGCTTATTTTATACGGATGAAACTTTAAAAAATATTTCAAAATTTTGTGTAATGATGATTTGGTTATTTTTAATGCTTGAGCAGCTTTCCGAATCGAATCATTTGGATTTTGTTTGAAATAATTCTCAACTTCGTTGATCTTCTCTGCTGTAGTCACCGTAACAGATGGAGCGGGCAACTCGTGTCTACGGTCCTGGAGTGTACCATACTTCACGAAGTTATCGATTATCCTACAAAAATTAACGTAAAATTACTTCAATGCAGTTCAATTGAATTGAAACACAAATTGTATGATAGATGAATATGAATAAATATTCAATTCTTACCTTTTTAGAGTGCCTTCGCTGGCAACTCTATGAGTTCCAAACTTAGTACGAAACCCTCTATACGCATTACTATAAATTTTTCCCCTCGAGAAGAAGCACTCAATAAGATATACTTTTTCTTCCGTGGTGAGCTCACTCATTTTGACGCGCGCGTACTTGCTTCAACCACGGCTGGAATAAAACTGCGGGGCCTCGGGTATGCGCCTTAGAAAAAGGGACCCCTATTGAATTCATGGAGGGAAGAGACACTTATTTAGTTTTAGCAACTTCCTATTGGACACCCTGTATATACCGGAGTTATATATACATACAGGGTGTCCCTCTTGTCTCTGCCACCCGAAATAACTCAGTAATTATCGACATCACAAAAAAATGTTCCAGGCAAAAGTTGTACGGTGTGACGGGGGCCATCAAATGCGACCAATATTTTCACTTTTTTTAATGGAATGGTACATTTTTTTTTCAACCATCTTGTGGAGCACCTCAAGCCGCGTAAAAAACAATAGGGGTGAAAATCGTTCAAGGTCATTCCAGGTCGGTATCGATTATACAATTCTAAATATTTCGGATCACTACCAAATATTTGGTCGTGATCCGAGATATTTAGATTGGTATTTCATTATCATAGTTCTCTCATGTACCTGCACATATTGTTTGGGCTTGTTGGGTGTATATGTATATATAGGGGGATCCATTGATCTTTCGTCGTTCGCCTTCTCGGCACTGCGATATTCCAAAAGGATTGTGTCGAACCAATGTGCATCTCGAGCTTGTCGGATCGACGCAGAGCTTTCAGCTTTGATTTACCTTTATAAAGAGAAAGAAAGAGCTAGGAAGAGAGAAATCTTCCTCTGGAAGACAAAGACAGATAGAGGGAGGAAGACTTTGGATTCGGGCCAGTGCCGGAAGTGGATACCGATTATCGAAAAAGAATAACATTTGTCGTCCTCCTCGTGCTTTTGCTAACTTGCGTAATGTGGGAAGGGGACAAGAGAATGAGAGAGAGGGAGAGAGAGAGAGAGAGGGAGAGAGGGGGAGGTAAATGGAAGAAAGTAAATATATGTAACTGTATATGTCTTCATTCCATTGATGTTACCTTTTCCACCTCCACACGTGTCAACGCGAAATGGCTGCGAAACGTCCGTTTCGTCACCCAGGATAAGTTCGCACCGTCCCGATATGCTTTGAATTCTTTGGCGTACTTTCTTCTCGAGATCGTGGTGGTATCGCGGTATATCGATGACGTGATAGAACTGCCAACGGTTTCCTATATCTTCCGGATAAAATTCAGAAGTAGATAGAGAGACGGGGACTGAGATGGAGAGAGAGAGAGAAAAGATGATGCAGCTAAATAAGTTCTTCCGTTTCTGCTGATCCTTTTCTCTTCCGAAATTCCGTGCTGACCATCGAGGTTGTCTGACATCAGCCGGGCTTCCGTTCTCTCTCTCTCTCTCTCTCTCTCTCTCTCTCTCACTCTCTCTCTCTTTCTCTCTCTCTCTCGCGCCCTCTCTCTTTCTCTCTCTCGCCCTCTCTCTTTCTCTCTCTCTCGTACGTTCGTCTTTTTGTACCCGTTGTCGCGAAGACCTTGTCCGATTGCAACGGCCCGCCCGATTGCGCCGGCCGTTTCTCCGGCTTCTTTCACGCGCCACATTTCGCCGTTGAATCGCGCGCAAGGCGATCGTAAAGTCTCCTCATTTCGGTCCATACGGAGAGAAAGAAAGAAAGAGAGAGGAGAACGAAATAAAGAGAAGAAAGAAAAATAGGAAGGAGAGAAAAGCTTCTTTTGGAACGAGGCCAAAGGCCGTCCAGTGAATAGTGTGCACCCTATGAGAGATCGCCGTACGAAAGACGCGTATACCGATAAAAGGAGAAGGTTCCTTTTTCGTACAAGAGACTCGAGGAGCCTTCTTTCTGATGTACTATTCTGATATAACGACAGATATAAGCACTCTATACAATATACAGGGTGTTGCGTTATGGATGGATAATCCTGCAACTGACGATTGGTCAGATCGTGTCCTACTGTATGCTGGAATTTCAGTTTAGTATAAGTCCCACGGTTTTCGAGATAAAAATCATCTGCTTTTGGCTTTTCGCATGCCATTTCTACCAATGATTACTTTTTTTACCCAGTTCTGAAAAAAATACTCTTGTTATTTGTATTGTCCAGAAAAGTCTTCTTTTTAACCTTGAATGATAAGGAAACTTCATGAAAAAAGAGCTTATGCAGAATTTTCATACAAACGAATTCGAACGTCTGACTTTGGTAGCCTGCGGTGTCAAAAAAATGTACTAGGCATATCGTGCGAATTACTCTAAAAAGTTGCTTAGTTATTGTCGATTGATATCATTTGTAGAAATGGCATGCGAAAGACCAAAAGCAAATGATTTTTTTCCAAAGAATAACATAAAGCTCAATATTTCGAAAACCGTGGGATTTTTATGAAACTAATATTCCAGCATATAGTAGGATATGATCAGACCTATCGACAGTTGCAGGATTATCCATTTATAACAGGACACCCTGCATCTTCGATCGTAGTCAATAATATTAAACACTCGAATTAATTATCGTAATTATAAAGAAACATGAGAGATCTCCTAACTATTCATAAGCTTATAAATGTATTTTTTTAATTGTCTCTGCTGCGGCGAACGCTTCGCTTATTGTAGCTTCCTTGTACGGGGTATTTCCCCTTATTACAATTCCCACCATTTTCTCCACTCCACATCCCTAATCGATCCCCACCCTGCTTATAAATGTATTTTTTATGTATTTGTTTTCATACTGTTCGGAGATAGTGGGATTATAAGGGTGTGGTTGGGAGGTACTTTTAGGCAAAGCTGTAAGCCCAAGTGTACACCCACACACACATAATATCGTATATAGGCAGCCCAAGATCTCAACTCCAACTTGCTTTCTATTCCTAGCCTCAAAACTTTCTGCTTCCCTTACTCCACCTACGAGATCTCTTCCATATCGTCAAGCCCTCGACTCCTCTCTCCCCTGCTCTGAAAACTGACCCTCCGTTTATTTCCATGGATAGGTGAATATATTTTCTCTCCTTGGTCCAAGACCTCACTGGATAGTTCTCCATCCGAAATCCGAATTTAAGCTCGTCGAAACTCTCGGGAATCTCATTATTTTCTGGATCGAGAGAACGTCAGTCCGCGAGTGCGCGAGGAATCGCGCATCGATGGTTTCTTCTTCAGTCGTGTTTGATGAGAAAGTAGAAAGGACGTTCACGAAGCATTTGCTTGTCGGAGGTACGCGTGAAAGATTGAAATTGTTTGGGAATGGCTATTCCAGATTAGGAGAGAAACGGAATTATTTTGGATGAACTTTTGTTGGACCGTGAGGTATTTGTTGCTGATGAGGAATAGAAGGAGTAACGAGATTCATCGTTTAATTTCAGTCTTCGGTACTTTAGAGTAGTTTCGTTATTGTGACGAGTTTATTTTGCAGATCTTACTCGAAGTCAGCAATTACGTAATAAGTATTAATATAGCGGAAAATTTACGAGACTCCAGAATTCCAAGCCCTTTGTGATATAACTATTCGCGGATCCAAAGAGAATGCATCAAACTTTCGATATTTCAATTAAGGGATTTTGCCTAGTTGTAAAATTCCAAAAATCACTTTTTGCAAAACCTATATATTTTGTAGTAAATCATCTTATAAAAGTTGTCTCAAAATTTCAAGGTGAGAAATAGGTGAGTATAGGTTATGTTGACGCCCGTTGGAATGCTCAGAGCGTCGTTCGAAACTTCAAGGTGTTACCCCCACTTGCGATTTTGAAAAAATCGATTTTTTATTGCATTTTTTTGAAGTATAAGTATCTGAGAATATGTCCTGAAAATTTCAAGTCGATCCGAACAAAATTTACTGAGATATGATCGTTGAAAGAGAAGAATCCGCGTTGAAAGAGCGTCGAAAGAGAAACTTTAAACGCGTTTTTCTCAAAGTGGCATTTCTGAAGTCGGTGACCAAGATTACTCGAACACTAATGAACCGATCTTCTTGAAATTTTGCAGGCTTATTTAATACATAAAAATGTAGTCTTTAATCGTTCGATTTTTTTTTTCGAAAAAAATGGCCGTTTTATAGCCAAAAAACGGCCGTTTTTTTTCGTTAAAATCGAACCATTGACTTTGACTGTCCGCCATTTTGTGAAAAATGAATATTTTTTAAAATCCTTCGATTAAAGACTAGTTTATACTTATATTTGACTAAATCCATCCGCATTTTCTTTTCAGGTGATCCACTTCGCCGCAATGTTGGTCACCGCAAACCGTGTATATAAAAACATTATTTCATTGACGGCCATTTGCCACTAAACAATGTAATATTTTTCAATAAAAAAATTACTGAAATTTCTTCAAGATGTGTTCTTTAAGATGGTATATTGATCGATTAAAAAAGTTTTGTAGTTTTCTTTTAAAAAATTCATGAAAAAGGCCTTTTTTGCGCTACAAGTGGGGGTAACGCCTTAAACGTTTTTTTCTCGAAAGTATGTTTTCAAAGTCCGGTGAGCTTCAAAAACTACTGCATCAATTTCTCTGATATTTCTAAGGCTTCTTCTAAGTGTCAAAATATAGTATTTGATCAAAGGATTTTTTTCCGACATATACTTTCGATTTGATTAAAGAGGGAATCCCTCTCTGGAAACTTCAAAGAATCGTTTTTTGCATATTGTTAAAGTGTGACGTTTCAAGAATATTTTAAGACCAACCGGACCCTGAAATACTAAAAATTGACGACGTTACACTTATTTTAGTGGAACAGTGTGCGTCGGGTTTACCGCGATCCATCGAGTTTGAACGCGATTATCTCGAAACTCCGTATCTTGACGCGGCGGGATTGATATCTTTAGTAACTTTCATACTATTGACTTGAATTTGCACAGTTAGCGTTCAAACAGTAGTCATTTTCGGTTCACGATCGCATTTTTAATTGGATGAACCATTTGTTAATAACAATGACTTCAACGTGCTGTGTTTCAAGAGAAAAATGAGGTTTTCTTTGAAGAAGCTTAAAAGCATAGCCAGTTGGATATTGAGCCTGGTAGAGATCCCGCCGTTTCGGGCCTCGCCGCTGGAGAAGTGCAACGTCAACTGCAGCACCACGAACACTTTGAAAGATTTTCTTTCGAAAAAATTACATTGTAACCACAAACATGTGTACAACATGCTGGGAAAAAATTAATTTATTCCAACCAATGTGTTACTAGGAAAAATATCATCATTCTGACCCTTCAAATTGGGCTTCCAGAGAGGGATACCCCGTTAAAGACAAATGCACATTTTTTCGCAACAATCAAGACTCTCACTTTGAACACGCGCCATTTTTTTTAAATTCGTGATTTCGGAAATTCCTTCGACCAATCATAGGGTAAGCTACTATACTAACAAAATCTGTTTGATTTTTTATATTAGATGACCTGGTTCAGAAGGGTATTGCTGACCTCAAAAGACGTTTTCGAGCGGTGCTTCCCGGACATCAGCTATAAATCAATTATGATTGAATATTTTGCCATATAAAAATCACGGAGTGCTCTTCAGATGATACTTTTTCAAAACCCTAATTTTTGTAGAAATTCATCATCACGAGTTTCCAAAAAAATCCCAAAAATCAGCTGTTTTCAACTATTACATCAAGGCATAAGCTGTCAAGCACTTTGCACTTTAGCTCCGCTTCATTGTTTCGTTCTTCCTATGACAAGTAAATGACACTCGAAAGAAAATATCGTACGTATACCGTGAAACAATCGTCACTTCTCAACTCGTCTCTGTGGGAAAATAAATTTCAAGAATGAAACGATCGTGAGAGAAAATTTCCACAGTCCGCTCCGCCGAATTCATGGATTTTTCTGCCGCAATTTTTAGCTCGCAAGTTTTCCCTGGATAATAAAAATAGTTGTTGGGTGCCCAGCGTACCGTGAAATAGAGGATAAGACGAAAGGTGACCTGGGTCAAGGGACAGTAAAGTCTCCCTGGCATACTTGTACGTACACACATAAAGAAAGTACTTGTCCAGCCGAGTGTATATTTGTAGGTACAGTATCAGGTTCGTCCTAAAGCCCTCGGGGCTTCGATATGTTACTCTCCCATAGATTCGCTGTATATTTATGATCGTCGAGACCTCCCATAGCCGTGGGAAAACCAAGATGTCTAGAAATCGCCAAGCATCCTCAATATAAACATGTGTATAGAGGGTGTCCCATTGGAAGTGTCGCAGGCTGCTCTCGAAGAGTTCCAAATGATGGTTTGACGAAAATAGTAGAAAATGTGTAAAATAAAAGTTGCCCGGTTCTGAACGAGCGAAAAGACAGAGATTTCAATTCGCCAGTGCATGTCACTGCCAAAGCCATGTGGAGCTCAATTCCAACGTTTTTGACACACACTAACATTTTTTTATTTTACATTTTTATATTAGGACGTTGATTAAGTTTTCGCTGCTTTCCAACAGATGGCGTTACCAGAACTGCGTGCGTGTGGTTTAAGGGGTTTTCTCACTTTAGACGCTAAAAAAGGCTGTTTTCATGATTTTTTTATATGTTTATATTATAGATATTGATCTAAAAGTTGTTACACTTAATAAACACATTTTTTTTTAAATTATGTATTTATGTAGCCCAAACACACTTTAAACGCGTTTTTCTCGCAACAACGTTTTTCGACGGCTTGTTGATAAAATTTTAACCCCATATTCTTTGCAACTATAACTATAGCGCATATCAAGGATTTTTTTAAATTTTGATATTTACTATTTTTTGGCTAAAAAAGGTGAAAAAAAACATGTTTTTTTTTTTAAATGTCGGCCATTTTGGCATTTTTGCACATGTCAAAAATCGTATGATATGCGCTGTAGCTACAGACTGAATCTAAAACCGTTTCATTTTTCTGTTTCGGATAATCCATCTCCGAGACCTCATGAACAGTGCAGACCTGCAATTGTTTTAGAACATTTTTCAAACTACCATTTTTGTCTAAAAATAGTGACTTGAATAAAAAAATAATTTTTTTAAATGTATTTCGAAAGTTTATTTATTAAATGTAACAATTTTCATATCAACATCTATAGTAAAAATACATTTTAAAAATTCATGAAAATAGCCTTTTTAGCGTCTAAAGTGAGAAGACCCCTTAAGATGGTAACGCGTCTATAAAGAAGTACTATAAGCAAACTTGAAATTCAGTGTATGTCATTTCGTCGAAGCGTAAACAACTTTTTTTCATAGTGTTAAGCATGTCGAATTTCGTGCCAAAAAAGGAGTATTTGCGGGGAATTGTACTGTACGGTTTTATTTTCAAAAAATCTGCAGCTGAAGCACACAGAATTCTTGTTGAGACTTACTGACTTAAATGTTGGAAAAAAAAATCTAAAAAAAATTCAGTGACTCCACAATAACAAAATACAACTTTTTACTCCTCAGACTAAATATTCCGGACCTCACAGTTTTCAAGTTACGCCGCACGAACCCGGCCGTTTTTTTTTTCAAGAAAAAAACTAAAGTACTCTGCGAAAAAAATCGCAAATTTGTTTCTTTAACGAAACTATAGTTAACGGTTTCCTTTTCGAAGATCTGCTAAGTAAGAAAATCGTGAGAAAACGGCATTTTGAAAATGACGTACCGGGTACAAAAAAAAATCGCAAAAATAAAAGTAAAAAATAAAAATATAAAGCAAGATGGAGCTGGTTTTATACTCTTTAAAATTCCGTTTGGTAAATTGGTTTGTGATTTTTTCGCCGTGATATTGCTTTATACTTTTGAGCAAGGGTATATATATATATATATATACATGTAAATACAAATTTAATTTTTTTTATGTATACTTTTTTTACGTAACAATACAATCTACGACCTAAGAAAGAAAAAAAACGAAATTTCACGTTTACTTTTTTTATAACAAAGGCATGTTTAATGAGATGAGAGCTTAAGCCTTTTTCGACGTGTCAAGCCGCGATATCAGCCGATTGTCTTCTCGGTCGTGCTTCTCTATCAGAACGACCATTCCTACTACACATCCACACACGCACACGCGTGAGCCTCGCATATATATGCTGACAAAAGTTGCGACTTCTACGTTCCCGCACGCTCGTTCTTCCGGAAGAGCGGATTTAAAGCACGAGCGAGCTCGCGCATATACTGCCGCAAAGTTGGAGCTCGAAGAAAGCTCGAAGTGTGCCAGATAGAAAGCGAGGCTCCGCTGGCGTACGCAAAAAAAAATGTGTACTCAGAAAAATTGCAATCAAACGTCGTTTGTTTTTCGTTCGTTGGTTCGTGCATCGAATTCTTTGGTTTGGAAAAATTTTATATCAGCCGGTAATATTCGTTTTTTTTTTCGGCACAGAGAATCTCTCGCGATTTTATCGTGGCCACACGAAGATCACGTTAGTTCAATGTAGAAGCGTGGGTGGTAAAACAACGATAAAAAAAACCTTTGTATAAACGCAATATTTACATTCGTTCAATTTTAAAATAATTCCATTAACTCAATTAACATACCAAATTTTAAACAATTAATTAACGTATAAAATTTTAATCAATTTCATTAACATATAAAATTTTCATTAATTCAATTAACGCGTAAAATATCAAATAATGAAATGACTTTTTATTTGATATGTGTTTATGCACTCAGTAGTAGCCAATCGATATGCAATTTCTCACAGCTTTAAGTATAAAATAGTCGATTATGAATATTTAGATTTACAATTCGATTATATTTTAATTGGCTGATAAGTTGAAGAAAAAAACATATTATGTGTGTATTTTTCGCATAGAGACATAATGAAATAAAAAAATTAATATCTGCCGTGAGCATTGACAAACGTTGTCTCATTTCGATAAGCTGTTCAATCAAAGCTGTGAACATTATAAATCTGGAATAACTCGAGCGGAAAATTCGTGAGATTTTTCTTTGCATTTGAATTAACCATCGTAGCGTTCCAATTATCTCTTGCGTCACATGGAGACGAATGTTTTTTTACCTCCATTTTCTATATGTCTACACTCAATTATAATTTGTCGATAATAATTCACACGGAATGAATGAATACGACGTATTAACGAGAAAAAGCACCAGCCCAGATGCTCTCTCTCTCTCTCTCTCTCTCTCTCTCTCTCTCTCTCTCTCTCTTTCTTTCTCTATCTCTTAATCAACAACGATCACACTCGATACACACTCGTTCAACGGTATGATCTACCTTTTGATGAACTGAGAGGAACAGTGGCGGTAGTGAAGAGAGTTGGAAGCGAAATGAGAGAGAGAGAGAGAGAGAGAGAGAGAGAGAGAACTCCGATGCTCTTGGAAGCTACGCCGGAAGCTCCTCCAGAAGATCGATTCGTAATGACTGGGCGCGGTCTTCTAGTCACTCTCCACACTCCCCCTTACTCGAGCTTACCTCAACAGGCCTCAATGGTTTTAGAGCTGCGGCAATCCGGACAATTAACTCGCACCTCAAGGCCTGCGTGCTCGCAATTCTTGTCTCGTTTTTTTTTGCAACGGAGTTTATGCTCATTAATTTATTTTTACGTTAAGTCATGGGTACTCAATGTGCTTTGATTGTTAAAAGGTACACTCCTACGGTAATTTCGATTCTTTTTTTGGACACGGGCGATGCCAATAAAAGTTTAATTTAGAAATACCTTTGGCTCACATCGCGTTCTTTTTCAGAAAAACATCTAGACAATTGCTTACATTTACGCTAGAGAAAACTAAATCGAATTTAATTTGTTGTAAAAAAGAATAAATTTAACAGTGTTGATTATTTTCTACGATTTTCCATGGAAAATTGTGGTCTGCGCCGGAATTTTAAGGGGCTATACCAGTGTGATACTTTCAAAAAATAGATTTTTTGCCTTTTTCGATAGTTTATACTTTCAAGAATATGAAATAAGATTTATCAAATTTGCTGACATTGTAACTCAAAGAGCAATTATCCGATTGACTTGAAATTTAAACTGAGTACTCTTGAATATATTTACTCTACAATGACGTAGGAATTTTTTTATTGCATGGAAATTGACGATTTGGCATTGAAAAAAAACTACCATTTTATAGGCAAGAAAACAGACTTTTTTCATCACTACGCTATTTTGTTAGATTTTGATATTTTTAGAAAATCCTACGTCATTGTACAGGAAATACCTTCCAGTTTAACGATATTTTGACCTTTTTCGGTTTCAGCCACTCAATCGGCCGGAATCATGTCAGCAGGGGAGCAACTTTTTTTTGGCGCCTCCGAAGGCAGCGCATAAGTCGCTTGGATCTCAATATTTTACTATGAAAAAATTATGTAATATAGGTCAAATATAGCAAAATATATTCTAAACTTTCCGAAACATTTAATTGAGTACTTTTCTTCCAAAAAATTCCCGAAGATCACCCAAATTTTCGGCGTTCAGACTGGCATAGCCCCTTAAGTACAACGATCAGGTGCTTAGATATTTGGATTTTTTTTCCTCCAAAATGTAGCTAAGCTCAGGAAAGTTACGAAGTTGAAATGGTATTGGACGTGCCCATGTCCAAAAACCACCAGCGCCCTTCGACATCCATCAGTCAAAGGCTAATGGACCCCCCGTGAAGCCCGCATCCGTTGATTGGCATTGGCGGGTTCTTCGGTTCTTCCATGATGTCAGTTGTTCGCGCATGTTCCGTATGAGTGCCCTTCCGCTCGCTCCCCCCAGATTCAAGATTTCTCAGCATGGAGCGACCAATATGTCGACAAACTCTGTCAGCCTATCTGGAATTGAAATTGTCCTGGCTAATTAGAATGGATGGTGATGAACCCTCGACCTCGACGACTGTGTTGGAGCTGTTGGGCGTTCGGATCTCAATAGCAGCCGGATGACATTGGGAGAGCAAAACTTATGGGCCGATCCGTCGTTCGGTTCATCTGATCACCACAACTGTCACCACGCGAGAGCTGAGAGTGATTAGCGCCTTTCAACGTGAAACGTGTTGAAAAAGAGAAAACCAATCATACAGAGAATACAGCATCTCCGTGAATTTTGGATTCGCAACGTTGAATGCTCTCTCCAATATAGAGTGCGTCGAATAGCGTCACGAAATATCCCATCTCATTTCCGGCTACCATTCAGCCCCGACGTCAACCAATTGCCACGTCAATAAGTTCCATATTCTTGAATTCGGGACCGATACTGCGTTCGCTTCTCTCGAACCAAAAATCACTGAACGGCTCTGCTCATCTTCGCTCGAGGATTGTTTGTATAACGAAAAGCGAGAGATAGAGAGAGAAAGAGCCCTCACTCGGTGGAGTTCGGGGGTGAGACACGTGCGGTAACGGTATGGTGGGATAACGGTACACCGAATTGAAATATTACCGGGTGGTGAGAGTGGACGAGAAACGATAGAGAAAGAGAGAGACAGCGAGCTGATGTAACGCCGAAACGATTTGGCAACTAGCCAAGCCTCGACTATATTCTATCTCTTTTCCGCCGATGCTGCCACTGCTTTCGCCCATCAGCCACCTACGTACCATCAGCTAGGTCGGTACTTGTACCCTATACGTATACCGCGCCCTGTACTCCATTGCTCACCCCAGAGTGCAACCTGACATATATACACGCGGAAAGTGATTTTGAAGACATTCGAGAATCAGAACCATTCTCATTGCCCATTGTCCCCAAACTGAACTTTACGTAGTTCCCAATGGCTCCAATTTCACCTTTGAATGGAAGCAGATTTGGATAAAGGCATTTTCAAGACCAACCCTGTTGGCAAAATCAACTATTGGTGTGGAAAACCGTTGAAGACCTGCCTCAAAACAGCTCGATGTACCGATAGCCAACATCGGATAGATATAACGGGTTCAAAATGTGTATTGCCTATGTGTGCACATGTCTGGATATATACATCCATGTAAGGTCTTTCCACGAACACAATTGCCGCTGCCCGTTCTCTATATGCTACACCTGCCTCATCAATCTCCGATACGGAGGGCCCGACTGCCAAACAAAAGGGCTCATTCCAGGCCATTCGACACACTAAGTGACGTGAGTTCCACCCTTGCTTGCTTGGCCGTATAAGCCATGCATCAACGATGCATCTCCACAGCAGTCGTGCAGCCTGCGAATGTGCATCTTCGATGGGTGCGCTATTGTTCGCAACATCATCAGGAAGGCATCAAAGATGCGATTGGATTTTGTGGCATTTCTTTGCCCCCGGGTATCCCCAAATTGTGATTGAGAATCAATGAGAACGAAGCCTAGGTAGCATAATTAGACAGCACAACATTGGTTTACCTATTTGGGATCATGCTCCTGATCATCATAGATTTTAGGATACCAGAAGACAACAGGAGGCAGCCTATGAGTCACGATCTCCGGCAACGCTTCGTAGGACGAACATTGGTAAGGTGTACTCCAGATGCATAAGATAACCAACTCCACCACCTCCAAATCCACAGTAGGAATGAGACGAAGAAATCGATTCGAGCGCCGGGAATAGCCTTGCTAGGCTGATGAGATGAGGCCTGGCAAAGTTTATTAGGAGTCAGTGCCAAAATCTTTGGGCTACGAGGCCCGTTGGTAAAAATGGATGTTGGAAGAACGTAGAGCGAGAGGAGAGAAAAGCGTCGCGAAATCGACTTACCTCCCCAGAACCGCGAGAATTTCGCAACCCTTGCCAAGAATCATCAGTCACGTGGAAACAGAGCGAATGAAAAAGATGAAGAGAACGGGAGAAAATGCTCGCCAAGCCTTCCGATGCTTTTTACCGGTTTCTCTCTGCCATGTGGATACGTAGATGTATATATGTATATATACAAATGAATGTATAAAACGATAGGGCTCGTTTCTCGCACTCAAGGCCCTCCCTGACTCTCTTTTTCTCCTTACTCGCTGCTCGTAGAGAACTTCTAATCGTAAGCTAGGTATCATTAATTTGGATGAGGCCGCTCTTCTTAATCCGCAGATAAATTTTCTCCGCTACCTCGTTGAGTCTCGCGCTGAGCTCGTCCGCGCAAATGAACCAGCTCGCAAGTAAAGCGAAAAAAGGTGCCGGTCCACCCGTTCCTCGTCATGCGTACACGGTGTGTAACATCGGGAAAACGCGAAGATGGCGAAAAAGTTTTTTGGCCCGGGAATCGAATCGAACATTCCATGCGAGAGAGAAAACTCGATGGTCGTCTGTCCTTCATCATAGGATGATCCATTATTTATGACTCTTGTGTCGTACATTGCCGTGTCACCTTTATCCTATATGGAAGAAGCGCAAAGTGGGATCGAGATGTGTTCGGCGTCCAGTTTGGTGTGCTTCAGCCTTCCGACTCCTGTCAACCCCAAACGAGAATGTATTATAAGGATGCTGCAAAGAGACTCGAGAGACGTTGGGGTGCCGGGGACGGTCCTGTCTCATCCAAAATGCTGCATCGAGGACACGCATACAGGAGAGTGCAACGTACCATATCCGTTGATGTGGATCGTTCCCTACCATGCCCGACAACATGCATGTCAATATCGATTCAGCATATTGCGGCTTCACGTGCGCACACACGAGAACTGTCCCTTGGCCAAGATGGGGCACCAGTCCGCAGCTCTTTCCATCCTGAAGCACGCTGGTTACGCCCTTCTTGTTGGCACTCTCGTGTTACCGATTGATGCACACACTTGTCGATGTGTGGAAGCTCTGGAAAAGCACGATTCCTCGTGCTTCCCGGTTCTGCCCCTCCCGCCCCTCTTGTCGCCGACCGGGAGAGAACGATGAGAGAGCCGTGACGTTCGTGCGGTGGAATTGCGGCTTGGTTACATAGCTCACCTATCAGAGGCCTTCTCGAGTGTGCTATCGTCGGAAAACTTGTCCCAGTTGGTGGGAGACACACACAGCTTAACGGCTGACTTGCCAAAACTTGGCGGCCGCGAACATTCGTACCACCGTGTGCGGGGCACGTTCGACAACTCGTGGCTCTCCGAAGGAGCACAGTCCTTCGTGTACCGAAAGAGGTATGGAGAGAAAGAGAGAGAACACATCCAAAGACACGTCGATTCGGTACATGGGAGATAAATTGAATCGACAAAGCGTGTATACATCCCGAGTTCGTACGACTGCCTGGACGATCGATCTGAGTATAAAAATCTGTTCCTTTGATTTCGGACCCCGAAGAAAACTTACCCACAAAGCGGCATGTATCCATTTTTCAACCACAATGATTTGTTCCTCCACAGAGCCATGTTTCGGCCTCGCTTTAAAGCTGCCACGTATCGGCTACACGTTACCTCATTGGGAAAAATGAATAGGACCTTCTCACAGAAATGGAAACTGAATCTGGCGATTAGCAGTTCGTTGCATCTGAGCGGACGCAGTCGGAGTTGGTGAAACAGAAAAGCCATTTTCTCGTGAATGTGTGTACTCTAAGGACAGACGGGTAGAGAGAGATCAGGGACATTCGATCGAAGCATTGACGTATGGAGCTTTTTGCTATCATCCCGTTGATGCGACCAGACGCTCTTATGCCCACTGACTCTCACCCGCAGAGACGTGACCTCGTTCAAAGCAACCCCGTGTACACACAAAACCATTGCGGAAGAGTGAAGAGAGCCAACGAGCATATACGAGAACAACCCCCGGCTACACTTCCTCCTTCATCCCCTCGACTCTACATCCCTCGGATATTTCGTGACGCTGAATTGGAACCTTCTAAATCTGACCTCATACGGTGAATTTGTCAATGTCGAGCTTTCTTGTTGGCCAACATGATGTACTCAAGCGCACTTTTCTACTTGTCACCTCCTGCTCTTCCCCGACCAACCCTCGATTGCCCACCAACCGTGCTCGATAAAACACGGAGACGGCTTTGGCCCCGTTCCGTCACCCGGCCAGATAAGGGATAACAAGTGTTAACGATATATCCGATGTATCGGACGGATCAAAAAGTTTTTAGGGTACGGTGATTGTTCTCGCTCTGCTAAACATCGCGCATCGTTTCTCTTCCGATACAGGTCATTGGAGAACTCTTGAAAACTTAACTAATGTGGTGGGAAAACTGTATCTTCTTTCCCGAACAACTCCTCGTATTACAATGATGTAGGATAGGAAAACTTCGATTAGTTCACGATCCAAACCGACGGACTCCACATACCCAAGTAAAAAAAGGCAAGCTCAGTTGTCCGTTTGCCATTGGAATCAGCTGTCAATAATGACGTGGACGCCGACTTTGTTCGATCAAAATGGTTTTGGCGAAATCTGTTTACCAATGAAGAGTTCAGCACAGACTTGGGGTTGGCGAAGATGAAGACACTGCATTGCGTTTAGTGCTTGTTCATAGCTAGACCCAATAAAGGAGGGTGGCAAAAGAGGTGAACAAGTTTCTTCGACTTCCGGCGGTTTATCTCTAATAAAGCTTCATAAGCTCGAGGACACTCCGTAATCGAGGGGCATTGTCGCTTCCGTAACTTTATAAGATATCAAACTTGTTAGACGTTACGGAACGGTGCTTTCAACAACAGTGAAGTTTTTTATGGCTCCGCTGCTTTTGGTCTGGCTAAGCAAGTTCCGATGTCTCGCGTTATCCTTCATCCCCGCAGGAAGATTATCCCACCTCCTGCCGGAGCTCGTGCAATCATGGCATACATGAGAAAGGAGAGGCTGTTTGGAGGTGCACACACGTTTTATCGTCTCTCGTGCACCCGATACGGAACATCCGGGACTGGGTCTTCAAGGAACGAGGTTCAGCTGGCGAATTATTTATCATTGTGGCGCGAGATAAGACAGTCATGGGGGAAAAAATCGTGAAAATCAATAAAACTAAGATTGTGATTGATATTATATCCCAACAGGACGTTTCTGACGCGATGTGCAGAATTTGTCCTCTCCATACGAAATCAAAGAGTAGTGCAATCTTCGCGGCGAGAAAACACGATTCGGAATCGAATGGCGGGGTTATTGCAAGAAGAAAAACGATACCGTTAGTTAAAAGATTCGATGCCGGTTGGTACCCATTGCCTGTCTCGAAGCTGGAAAATACCGAAGGGGCTTTTTCTCTATCAAGTCAAAGCCAGCCCCCCAACATACCAACACATGCGCCCAACGGTCTCATTTATAAGTTTTAATTGAGTATGAAAGTTTCTGGGCCAATAGCACTAATCACCACCTTCCTCTATAACTATAACATTCTTTCTTCGCTCTCTCTCTCTCCGTCTCTCTTTCCTTTTTTACTCCATTGCTCTCCAGCTTGTCTCTCGAGAGTTCGGTCATCCGTGCCGACGTCCTGTCAGGAAAAACCCTTCTCACCAGCTACTCGATATCGATTCCTATCCCACTTTTCTTCATCTCTCTCTCTCTCTCTCTCTCTCTTGCCGCTTCTTTTCCCCGGGCTTTTAATGGAAACGACAGAAAAAAAACCTGCATTTTTCCAATCTTCCGTGGAGTCCGCGAGCGTCCCAGATTTCGATCCCATCCATTGCTCCGCGGCTCGTAATAACTGACGATCCTCTAAATATTCTATGACACATCGTTCGGGACTCGGATCAGCGTTGTACCCGAGACTTCGAGCTGTCTCGGGACGTGTGAAATACGAGCGATAATTTCGGTCACTGGTTTACATGTTGTATAAACGTGGGTTATACTCTCGCCAGAAGATACTTTTAGACAACGACGGGCACTCGGCGACTACCTACCTCGTAAAGTGTCTCGTGTTCGTGCCACTCCATTCAAAACGGCTTTATGGTGGCAGTCGAATCACTGCCGCAATGTGGTTGAGCGGCTATTTTAGCAGTTATGAGACCGAATTACTCGCGTGTTTGCTTTATCAAGTAAGCTCGGGGTCTCCATTATTACCAGGATATAAAGTTACCGGAAACAAATAGTCTGTCGTGAAACCGGAACAACTTACGGACGGTGATGTTTCCGTGCTGCACAGTCTGTTCAGATTACCAAATTTCTTTTTTTTGCCCCCATGTAGAACAGCAGTCTTCTCCGCATTCCGACTTTTAGCAGAACGTTGAATGTGTCAAAGATCCCGAAAACGAATGGTGGAGGACGAACGACCTCGGATCCTCCAAAGGCTTTTTTCCCATTTGCTCGAACCGCGCGTTTCTCGTGTACATGTTGCTTTTTTCACCCCCGTCGCTCTCTTGTCTCCGTTAACGTCACGTCTCGTTCCAAGCCGAGGGCAAGGGATGTACAGCTTATTTCTTCCTGGCAAGACACGGTAAACGGGGATGAACGCCCTATGGCTGGCAGATCCGTTTCTCCCGTCCAAGATTTGGGGGGTGACTCGAGATGAGAGTGAGCTTTAGGAATGGAGGCTGGCAGCGAAATGAGGGAGGCACTTAAATAAACGAGGTCGTTTGTACATCCGGCTGCGCGAGTGTCTACGATAGTAGACCCATCCCCAAACACAACCACCAAGAGGAAAACGCTTGATTTCGGGATTCGACTGTCAGACTGCTGGTGCTCATATACTACACGTGTACACATGACTATTTAGACGTCATCATCCCCCGCAATAGAAGCTCCGATGCTCCAGAAGAAGAGAAATGATAAAGGGCGAGCGGGGGTGCGATGATTGTCTCCGTTTCCGGAAAATTGCCCTCTCCGGATTATCCTCGCGTATATACTTAGGTACACACCAAAAGTCTCTGCTTTACATGCTACTTACCTACTCGGAATTGAACCTCGTAATCGCAGGAAAGCTAACTCCGGGGAGCCAACCGACTTACGGTAATGCCCAAGTGTCGAGACAATCTGTTACACCCAGTTCTCAATTTATGTAATTCAATCGTACGCTCATCTCGTGCCTCGTTCCGCAGCTATCACTTGTTGGAGAACAAGCCCCAGGGATGATGAACGATGAGGAGTTTCATCTTTCACCACCCAACAGGGCTATTTGTAGCTAGTGTCGAAGCAACGCTGTTGAAATGGTAAGAATACAGTGATCTTGAGGAATGAGCAGGATTACACCCAAGACGTTTGATGCGAAGCATCTTTGCACTCGGCTAGGTCTAGGGCTGTCCAAAGAGCAAATTGTTTTCGCAGCAACGTTCTCCTTCGTGCTTCTCTATTCGATTGTCACGCTGCAACTCGCCAGTGATAAGAGTGAAGTACAACAACGATGTCAAGTATGCCATTTTTCTCTTGTCCGGTAGCAAGACTCCCGCCACTGGCGAACACTCCCGACAAGGACATCTTCAAGAATGGCATTCCGGAGGAAGGGGTTGGGTTGAAGCGTTGAAGAAGTATCCTCGAAAGGCCGCGTACGTAAGACGGATGAAAAGGGATGACGTGTACGTTGTATTGTATCGGAGGTCTCTCGTCTGGTATAGCCATGAGCGAAATACCGCAGCATTATTCACTCCCTCGCGAGCCCATAAATCCGGTATTTTTATAGAGTCTCGTGGACGACACGGTGGACTCTAAGTTCTTGCACGATCATTTGGCATACTCAAGGGTAATATTATGCGTCGTACATCAGCTATACGAGGAAAGGAGGGGAAGGTTTAGCCGGCGGATTTAGCCCTTGCATCGCAAGGGTTGCGTGCCCTTTGTCCCCTCAGCTGTATGGATACATAACCTAGATTTTTTCTGGTTTGTTCGAACTTTCTGGGCCACGGGGTATCCGCGCACGGGGTCGCGATCTATCGGGCTGCAAGGCACGTATAACCACGTACAAATATATATGTATATGTGTATGTATATAGTTGAAAACCCTCCAACCAACCGCGACCCTCCGCGTACCCCTATCCGTTCTTTGCTCGTTGGGACTCTCGTCCTCTCACATCGTTGTGCACGAAGAACGTATATTTTCCGAGACCAGGAGCCCATTATCGAGCACAGACTGGTCGCGCCGTACCGAAACTATGCGGTGGTACATGGCCTCGTTATTTAGCCTCGAGAGAGAAAGAGAGAGAAAATGCGAGAACGCACCCACGAACGCCGCAAGGGGGTAGGTCTTCGAAAACTACTTATGGAAATGCAATAGCAGCCCTTGTCTTCACAACGCGAATCACCGAAAGTTAATTTCCACAACATGGACAGACATGTTCTTCACCGAAAAAAAGCGTTTCACTAACACCGTAATCACATAATTAGCTGTTGCCTGATAATATCTATACCCAAAAGAACCGCTTACCTGACAACGTAAGACTGTTACATGAGAAATTCTAATGCTTTGTTGCACGATCCTTTAGCCGAAACTCGACCTCAATTATATTTTCATTTGGCACCTGTAAATTCTCATACTTTTCATTTGCGATGAAAGGAATTCTCGATGGAACCAGTTTTCTACAGCGGTTCGTTTCTTCTGGAAAAGAAGAGGCTGTTGGAAGATCGTTAGGGGTGCCTGGCTTGCTCCCTTGCCCAGTAAGGAGGCGAGGCACCTCTTGGGCCTGATTGCCAGCATGCGCATTTTCTATGGTTCTCTACAAGTTCAATGAAAAAATATTCAACGGGTGATGCTTAATTGTAACAGTCGAAAACAGCTCATCTTTGGATTTTTAAAAGAAAATCGTGATGTTAAAATGGTACAAAACTTGAGTATTTGAAAAAGTATCAGCTGAAGAACATTCTGGATTTGTTTTGTGTAAAAGTCTAATTAAAATCGATTTACAGCATATGTATGAGAAGCACCTCTCGCAAACGTTTTTTGTGGTGAGCCCTTTTAGGTTATGCTAGGTTGGTATTGCTAGGCTATTGGCGAGGTTATGTAACCTTTCTGAACCAGATTATCAAGCATCAAAGATTTCGTTACGAAATTAGTTTATCCTATGTTTAGTCGAAGGAATTTCCAAAAAATCGATTTAAAAAAAATGGCGCGTGTTCAACGTGAGAATCTTGATTTTTGCGAAAAAAATGCGCATTTTTCGTTCATCAAATCGAAAGTGTACGCCGAAAAAAATCCTCCTATCAAATACTAGATTTTTACCTCTAGAAAATGTCCTAACAATTTTTTTTTTTTCGAGCTATCCGTTCGCAATTTTAACAGAACATACTCACGTCATTCCTTATGTCGCTATGGAAGCTTTTTTTAATCTTCCTATTTTTTTCCGAAAAACTGTCGAAAAAAGGCTAAATTTGATACTTTTTGTTCAACCAGCCGCCATTTTTTCAAAATTCACTAAAAAAAACCTCCATAGGGAGAGCTTTCCTACAGATTAATAACCATTTTGAAATTTTCGTTTCAGATAAAATTTACGGCCGCAATCCTGGCCGCCATGGGACACCATTTTTTTTCACCCAATTTTCCCCAAATAAAAACAATGTTAAACAATAAATAAATAAAATTTTTAAAATCATTCTATATTCTTTATCGGTGCTTCAATTTGTAGGAAAAAAATTGGACCGATTAGCTTATCCTATCCACCTAAAAAAAAAATCGCTTATTTTTCGAGCGCTCGCACTGTGATGATTCCTTAAGATATTTTGCTCGCCGACTTTGAAAACGTACTTTCGAGAAACAAGCGTTTAAAGTTTCTACCGACGCTCCGAGCGACGGGCGTCAACATAACAGCCTATAAATCTGTCAATTTTGATCCGATCGGCTTGAAATTTTCAGGGACCGTTTATAAGATACTGTCAAAATATCTTGGTTGTGAAAAAAGTGATTTTTCGACTTTTACAGCTAGGTATAACCCCTCAACCCTCTCTGTCTGTTACAATCGGAATGAAGACTGTTTCATAGATTACAGCAAAGTACCTGGGGAAAAAATGACAGCACTATCTTTCGTGCAGAAGTTGGAAGGTTTTTTCAGGTCCCGCTAAAGTGTAGCCCGAGTGTTGTGGACGAAAAGTGTCAAGGTCGTCTGATGGTTTGGAATAATGCGATGATTAATCGTGGCTGGTCGCAGCCCAGATTCAGCAGTTATAAAGACGTCAGAAATGCTTAGCGGACCTCGCGTCGCTGCATTTTCCAACTTCTTTGGCACGCAGCCTAGAATAAAAGAATTTCGATTTTACACAGCCACCCTCCAATTGTGCCTGTATGCATAGCAATATATATGGCAGTGTGCTGTAAGATGATGACCAGATTCTTGCATATATCTGTGGAAAGCTCTTTTTTACCGTACGACCGAAGTGCGCAACTAGCCCTGAGACTCCTGTGCCAAACTCAGCGGAGAAATTTGTCCATTCGTTGGAGCTTTGGTTGGGCCAGTGGGCGCACGAGGGCTCCATTCCTTGCGATCCTTGAAGCTAAGAAGAGGAAACAGTTTTGGCCACTTGCCAGGAAACAAGCGTTCTCTCGACTCCGCTCTATGACGATGAAGCCGTTATCGTCCTTGACTATTTTCTTTCTTACCAACTATCGCCCACTTCCAGCCACGATGCCCGAAAAATTAGTGCGAAACTTGGCTTGGTGGAGCAGTCCCCATTAGGCGCTATCGGGCGTACTTGATGTGGAGAAGCCTTCAGCCCAAAAGGAAAGGGCGAGAAAAATCTACCTGATTTTCGTTGATTAAACTTCACCGTTCGGTTGGGCCGGCTGGAACGAAACGTTGTCAAACTAGTATGTACCTCGATGTCGACTGTACACTTTTTTGACGAAAACTCACGGAAGCCACAAATAATCTGGAAACAATTATAAATTGTCGCTGCAAATGCAGCCTACTGCGGTTGAACTCTTTCGCACGCAACCGTCGGACGAAACATCCCAATTAATTCCTCCGCAAGTTCCACACCAACAAATGCGTGGACGAGAGTCTAGGTGCTTATCAACTTGTATCCGACTTTGTCGTCCTAATTAGAGGTTGGACTTCTATATGCTACAGGGTGCTTGATTTTAGAGACGGAATGGTGCTTGAAATTACCTTTACGTAAATGACTTTACATTTTTATAAAAGTAATTTTGAAGACATTGCGATTTGAGTAATGTTGAGGGGTCTTCTCACTTTAAACGCTAACAGAGGCTATTTTTGTGAATTTTTTTGATAGGTTTACATTATAGATATTGATATAAAAGTTGTTACACTTAATAAATACACTTTCGAAATACATTTAAAGAAAAAACTTTTGTTTCAAAATTTCGTTTATAAACCGAAATGGTAGTTAAAAAAATGTCTTTCGATAATTGTATATCTCCGCTCTTCATGAAATCTCGAAGATGGATTATCCGAAACAAAAAATCAAACGGTTTTAGATTCAGTATGTTAATGGCTATAGCACATATCATACGATTTTTGATATATGCAAAAATAACAGGATGGTGGACATTTTTCGAAATAAACAAAAAAAAACGTGTTTTTCACCGTTTTTTGCAAAAAAAAGTAAATTCAAAATTTGAAAAAATCGTTGATATGCGATATAGCTATAGTTGTAAAAAATTGGTGGTTAAAATTTCATAAGGATCGGTTCAGTAGTTTCGAAGTTTTTATCAACAAGCCGTCGAAAAACATCGTTTCGGGAAAAACGCGTTTAAAGTTTGTTTGGGTTACATGAATACATTACATTTTTTTAAAATGTATTTCGAAAGTGTATTTATTAAGTGTAACAACTTTCATATCGATATCTATAATGTAAATCTAGCTAAAGAATTTATAAAAATAGCCTTTTTAGCGTCTAAAGTGAGAAGACCCCTTAAGGGGTTATGTCTAGTAGTAAAAGTCAAAAAATCACTTTTTTCATATCCTATATATTTCAACAGCATATCATCTTATAAATGTTCCCTGAAAATATCAAGGTGATCGGATCAAAGTTGGCAGATTTATAGGCTGTTATGTTGACGCCCGTCGGAACGCTCAGAGCGCCGTTCGAAACATTAAACGCTTTTTGGACGTTTTTTGTAGGTATCTTGTTTTTAACATCCTAAATTGTAATCTTTTTTTGCTCCAATAGAGCAATGTGTCCTTTAGCTATCAAATGTGTAAGAAAGTCAAGCCCCACCAGCCCTCCCCCATTTTTATAGGTGTCAAAGTAACCTCGATTGTGGGGTTTCATTGACAAGGCATTGAAATGCAACTTATGTAAAAGATTGCATAATTAGGATTACTTTGACATCATTTTGATTATAGAAAACTGTATATTTGATGCGTTATACACGGAATTAAATTAAAAACAACGATTTTTTTACAATAAAATTCTCATCTTTATTAAGGAAACATTTTACAAAAAATATGAAGTACCTAGGACCTTAATCACTCTTAGCATTATCATTGAGATGCAAATTAACTTGAGCAACATTATAATAAACTTGAACACTAAATTTGAGCAACAATAGAAAAAAAGTTAAACAAGAATTAGTCAAAACGGTATTTTGGCGCTCTGTTAAATGAGCCCCAAAAACTGTCAAAGTTACCCTTAATGTCAATTTATTCTCGTTTTATGGTACGTTTTCAAAGTGGGTGAGCAAAATATCTCAAAAACTACTGCATCGATCTTTCTGAAAATTTTAGGGCTTTTTCGAGATACAAAAATCTAGTATTTGATCAGAGGATTTTTTTTCCGATGTATACTTAATCGAAAGTATACATTGGAAAAAAAATCCCGATGAACGAAAAATGCCCATTTTTTCGCAAAAATCAAGACTTTGAACACGCGCCATTTAAAAAAAATGGATATTTCGGAAATTCGTTCGATTAATTATACGATAAACTAAGATACCAACGAAATCTGTTTGATTTTTTTATATTAGATAACCTAGTTCAGTGCTCACCGCAAAAGACGTTCTCACGAGGTGCTTCTCAGACATAAGCTGTAAATCGATTATAATTAACTATTTTTACACAAAAAAATTACAGAGTTTTTTTAGATGATACTTTTACCTGTACCTAATTTTCCTAGAAATTTATCATCAAGATTCTCTAAAAAAAAATCCCAAAAATGAGCTGTTTTCGACTGTTACAAGTAGGCATACAATAAACGCCAGTGGGGATAGTCCTGGAAGCCAAATGTCTTCAGACACCTGAATATCTGCCTTCAATCTGAACATACCTGAAAATATTTGCGCAAGTTTGAAGGCTTTTGGAAGCTACATTAGTTACAATGAAAACTTTTATATCAGGGTAATTTTCTTCAAAGTTGTCAAGGTCATCAGGATTTAATAAAATTGGTATATGACAAGAACACGAATTCATCAAACATGGTTGAAATCGACTTGATTAACTTTTCCATGTAGTTGAATTAGAAAAAAAAACACACACAGTTCCCTTTATTTGTGCGATTCGACATACGGAATCAAAATGTACAGGTCGCGATTTCATTTTCCACATTTCCGGTTCTATGAAAGCAAATCTTGGCGTTCGCTGATGGAAAGACGAGAATTTGTCGCCTCAAGGTTTTCCGCAGATTTAGCGTAAAGGAGAGGACGCGTAGAAACGCTGAAAGGATTTATACACGAACGAGAGGGTAGCGAGAGGGTGGGTACACTTGTGAATGGAGTTGTTAGGGTGAAGAAGACGCGAGAAGAGCTCCACTCTTCGCATCCCGTTCTCGGCACTTGTCTCTCATATTAGAAAGTCCCACGTATCTCCAGCCACGTCACGTACAACGCTCGGGCGCGCGCCACTTGTTATCAACGACCTGCAGTGGGGTTCCTAATTAATTTACCTAATACCTCAACAATTAGCCACTTAGGTACAATTGAATTCAGGTTCTAGGCAAACACAACCAAAACTTTTCAGAATGAAATGAATCATATTTAAGGCGGGAGCCTGAATTAGAAGGTCCGAAAAATCGTCCTTTTTTAATTGCTTGAATCGATAGATAAACTATTCAAGAATATGTTTACAAAGTTACAAAGGCCAATTGTAAATATTTTCGAAGATACAAGGCCAAAAGCAGAGAAGCGATTGATATTTGATATTGATGTTTCCTCCTATTGAAAACTTTGAAGCGCGTTTTCGCCAGTTTTAATTTTCACGCTTTTTCCACATTGGCGGGCGTAATAGCAAAAAAAACTAAATTGAAATTAAAAAAAAACATTAAATCAAACCAAAGTTTATATTCTTCAGTATGAAAATCTATTTAAAGTGAATTAAAAAAGTCGTTGAAGGAATCTTTTTAACTAATTTTTATAGTACGTTAAGGTGTTTTTTTTAACACATTTTTTTTTCAAACTTGAGAAAAGTTATAATTTCACGATTGATTCAGCGTTTTCTTAAGGGCAGATATACACCTAGATGGTCGAGGTCGAGAATTTAGAAGCTATGAACATTCCGTCGACCGTAGAAGTCCTACACTATGGGCATGGTATCGATGATTCCATGTAAGTTGACAAATTTCATGATTTATTCATACCCAAATTTTCAAACGCGTTTTTGTCAAAACCACGTTTTTCAAATCGGTACCCAAAATTTCTTGAAAACCTATGAACCGATTGCTTTGAGGCTTTTTGTGGTTATTCTATACACCATTATCTAGTGCTTGTCATAGGATTTTTTTTCCGTTACTTAGTTTTTGTTTTATAGGAAAAATAGTAGCTAATTTTTGGCCCAAAAATCACTATTTATGTTCAAAAGTCCACCATTTTGTCATAAATCGATATTTTCAAAATCGGCTATGACAAGTACTAGATTATAGTATCCAATTTAATAATCTTTTTGGTTTCTTTTCATACATACAATATCCTTGTATATTTTTGATATTTTAAATAAAGAAAATTAAACATATTTTTGAATGTATATACTTTTAGATAATTAAAACCCCAATCTGAAATTTCAAATAGTTTTCCTCGAAAAAATCACAAAAATGACCTTTTTCCGGCTCCTTGGTGTATATCTCTCCTTAATTCACCCAGAAGAAAAATATATGACAATTGAACATTTTATAGGTTTATTTGGTTCAGTCAAGAACCACGAGCTGCATCTTTCCCGCCGATTGGGGACTGCAGTGGCAAGACGGACAAAGAATAGGCTGATAAATCTGCAGTCATTTATTGTTTCATGTTGAACTTTTTTTAATACATTTCGAATATGCGGTAACAGATACCTCAATGTTTACTGGGCTCACTAGTTTTTTCCCCTTCTAAAAAAATTCCCAAAAACGCTTCTTTTGGATCTTCCAATTCAGGCTCCCGCCTTAAAGAAAAACAGTCAGGGTCGAAAGCAATATGGTACCATGAAGCTGGTCTGACGATGGAGCCGGAAGGTGACCATAGGAACTCGTCAACTAAACAAGATAGCCTCGTCGTATTTGGGCTCGTTGGATTTGTCTTGACAAGTGCTATAGCCCTAGCCCTAATTAGCCCTTAATGGTCACACCGAGTGAAACACCCCAGCCGTTTATTGATCTGGAATACCTTCCAGAAAATTCGGGAAAATGCGACATTTTTTTGCATATTTAAAATCACACTTTTTGAAAATAATCAATATGCTCGTGTAGAAAAGAGTTGAAAGTACATTGCAGTATTTTATTTTTAACTTCAATGATTTATCACATTGCAAAATGATTGGGGTGAATTTTACCCACAATGACTTTTACGTAATTTTGTCGGGGTGTGGCTGGCAAGGGTTAAACGAATTCTAATGCTCAAAAGTACAAAATAAAAATAATAACGTAAAAAATCTTTTTAAAAACAAGCCTTTATTCATAAACTATTGAACTAAAAAGTAAAAAATAATATTTAGTGTATGAAGTTAAATAGTAAAACTACAGAAGAACCCCATTCTTGATCACGGATAAAAATAACATTAAAATTTTTTAAATATTTTCTTTAATGCTTGAGGCTTCAATTCCAGTAGCTTTATTTCCGGCTTTATTACGTTTCACGCCTCAAGCTTTCAAGAAAATATTTCCATTGTTTAAAGTTCTATGTTATGTAAGTTATATTAAGTATGTACTGTCTGCGCCTTTGATCAGTGACGAAGGATGGGGTCTTTCTGTCGCTTTACTATTCAACTACATACACTAAATATCATTTATTACTTTTTAGTTCAATAGTTTATAAATAAAACCTTGTTTTTCAAAAGATTTTTCACGTTAATTTTTTTCATTAATTCCCGCAACTTTTATTTTTTCGTTTTTCCGCAAACTACTTTTTCCGACTTCTGTATTTTCTCGTTACATTGGATTTCAACGTTGGATGGCGAAGAATTTCCGGCCAAAAAAAAGTTGGATCGTCGATTCAGCCGAAGTCTTCCATCAGCCCTCAACTTCTCCCTCCATTGATACATATTTATTCGAGTTGTTCCGTGGCGCGGCCATTCGTGCGATAAATGTCGAAGTTATTTCGCAACGGAGATTTGATTTCAGGCGATGTTACGCACGTAAATTTCCCGGCGAACAAAGAGAAGAAAAGAAAATGCTCCGCGTCAATGGGAGTCTGCGTCCGGCCGCAGGATGCCCACAGCACGAGCGTAATTTTTTTTTCCGCGATCATTGAGTGAAAGGGAATCGTTTTTTTTTATTCGCTCGTATCCGATGATGAGTCTATATATCGAGAGAAGCTTTGGGTCCAAATGGATGACGCGGGAAGGTCAGAGAAGGTAGCGAGAGGATTTTTTTTTCTCCCTCATCGAGATGTCGATCGATTTTTCTTCACGTTTTTTTTTCTCGCCCGAAAATCCGATTCGATCGAGGTCTAGGGTACTTTTTTACGTGCACGAGATCGAGCGATACGAAGGAACGAGATTGAATGCGCCGGTCCACATATGCCCCGAGCAGGATCCTTCCGCCGAGAATTTTCGCGAGATCGAGAAGAAGAAGAAGAAGCTGGGGAAGACGAAGAAGAAGAAGAGGAAGCTGGGGGGGAGGGTACCCAATTGAGACAAGGGTGTTGATTGTTCGAAAGTGAGAACGGTCTTGAAGATCCATTTCGGTGAAGGGTATCATGCCCTTATTGCGCACCGAGGAACCACGAGGGTCGGTAAATGCCGGCAGAGTTCCTTGCCCTCGGTAACCTCCACGAGGGCCGATGAGAGACACAGCGAGAAGAAAAAAGATGCGATTGATAAGAACGTGAGCTCGAGCTCGTATCTTTATCATACACAGCCCCATCGTTCGACCTCACCACCCTTGTACTTCTGAATACATGTAACCTCTCGACTTTTTTTCCACCCCCAACCCCTCCATTATGGTGAACGAAGCCGCGTGGATTATTCCGATATTTGTAAGGGTGATATACACGTGTGATAAGAGAAGAGACTCGTGGCGGGGCTGCGATACGAGTGAGGAGCAAAAAATCGAGACCGTCTCGACGGGGGATGAAAATTTAAGGGAGGTTTCTCGTTGGGCCAAAAAATGTTCCAGTTTTCATCAATTTTTTATGTGAAGAATAGTTCATATAGAGTTGAAATTTGATACGTTCACTGGGCGGAGTGTATTCAACGTGATTATATTTTTTTGAGTTTGACGAATCATGGTACTGAGAGCGGGAGGAGCGTTCTTTTTAAACCACGTTTTCCAAGTTTGCGAAAGTGCTCCTGGGGCCCTAGATGAGCAATTGTTACGAAATTTGGCACGCACGTGTACAACATACAGTAGGTAAAAAAAGTATTTGGGGTGGGGGTCAAAATGTCGATTGACCAAATATAAAACGACAAAGATTTCGAAACGACAGAATTATGAACTCTCAGAATAACGAAGGTTAAATTATTCGAAATTTTATCCTTCGACCGATGACGAAATCGAACGACTATTACACCAAAGGATTATTGATTCGAGAGCTCATTTATTTGAGAACATGTATTCAGATAGTCGGCAGTTTGAGTCATACAAATACAGATTCGAACAAGCTACAACATTAAGGGGGGATTGTCTTTTTTTTCGCACAATTTACCGCTTTTTGGGAATTTTTTTGTGAAGAAAGTATACAACGGAAAACTTGTGAAACTTGGCATATAGTTTTATTGATCTGTTTACTACGTACAAAAAATTTTTTAAACAATTTCATCGAAAAATCCGCCTCCCACCCCCCTCGACGCGCGATGGTCCTTTTTTGATGGTGTGCACGATTTCTCAAAAACTATTCGACCGATTGCCTTCAAATTTGGACAGAATGCTCAGCTGACATCCTTTTATCGTTTGATGAAGCAAAAAAGCAATACGTTTAATAGTTTTTTATTTATAACAAAAAATCGATCAATTTTTTTCGAAAAATCGATACTTCAAGTTCAAAACGTCACCAAATCGTCAATTTTTTTTTTCCCTTCATCGAACGATAGCTATATGTGTCTAAAGTAAAATGCTTTTTGGGTTTTTGTTGCAGGATGAACGTGAAGGCTGTAATCGTGCACACCATCAAAAAAGGACCATCGCGCGTCGAGGGGGGTGGGAGGCGAATTTTTTGATGAAATTGTTTAAAAAATTTTTTGTATGTAGTAAACAGATCAATAAAACTATATGCCAAGTTTCACAAGTTTTCCGTTGTATACTTTCTTCACAAAAAAATTCCCAAAAAGCGGTAAATTTTGCGAAAAAAAAGACAATCCCCCCCTAAAGGAAAGTTCTGCCTTGATGGCCAAAAAAATGTGCGATTTTTCACCAATTTTTTATGCGAAAAGTATTAAATATAGAATGTTGATATTTGGTATGTTGACTAAGCGGTCTTTATTGAACATCAAAATATTTTTTAATGTTTGACAAAACATGGTGGTGGGAGTGGGAGGAGCCACGTATGCCGGTGCGCGGGCGCTGACATTCTTCGCTTGCGGAAGTCCTCAGTCCCGGACATGTGATCTGAAGCAAGAAAATCAAACATATTTTTACTTTGTAAAATATAGTGTATAAGTTGACTTAGAATCAAAAAGAAAAATTGAAAAATAAAAAAATTGTGAGCAATCAGGAGGAAGGTTGTTTTTTTTCCTAAAAATTTTGCAGTTTTTTGCTCACTATTTTTTTATTTCTCAATTTTTCTTCTTGATTCTAGGTCAACTTATACACATTACTGTACAAAGTAAAAATATGTTTTATTTTTTGCTTCAGATCACCTGTCCGTGATCGTTTTTTTGCTTCATTGCACCCGTGGAGCAATTTTTTTTTCTAAAACTATTGTCCACTATGGAGCTATTTTTTTCCTTAAACTATCATATCTTAAGAGTATCACCTCAAAAGTTGATGAAAAAAAAATTAAAAATTGCAAGAGCTATGATTTTTTAAGTAAAAAAGGCCTTTTTACGAATTGACCCGTAGCTGATTTTTTTCCGCCATTTTAAAATTCGATTAAAATGTAATACCGAGAATGCCACATTCTAGAATGTCCAAACTAATATCCTGAATTTTTATGAGTCATTTGGAACGATGCGGTCAACGCGGCAATCGTTTGAAACATGGGTGGGGTCATTGCGACCCCCTGTGACTAGCGTGTTATAGCCAGAATGCGTGGCCGTGAAGGTTTAATGGATACATGCGCCTGCGACTTGACAGAGGCCTAGGCCTATGCGGGCCTCGTAGACTCCAGCTCGCGAAGAGTCTGTACTTTCCGATGAAAGTCAGAATCAATAATCAATTGGGGGAAGAAAAAAAAGTATCTTTTCGACTATCGCTCTCCGCCATCAGCCTCGTCTCGGGCCCTCCGGCTTTCAAATGTCCGACTTGATGCTTTTGTCGAAAAGCGAGGTTCCCCCAGGACGAAAAGTCGATCGAATAACAAGCACGAATGGTCGTCGCGTTTGCGTGGAATTTGGCGAATACACGCGGAACGGGGGTGCGCAGTCTGATCGCTGAAGGGTTGAAAAGAAGCGTCATAATCCCCCAGGACGAAGCAGTTGCCCTTGCTGAAAATTTTCAATGTATTCTCGAACAAGCATATGTATACATGTCCCGAGAGCCAAGTCGCAAGTTTCGTCGAAGACTGGAGGTATATATACACGTATAAACGTCAGTTTCTACTCGTAGTCGAAACTTGTATATACGCGCGGAGTCGCGGCCGTACGTGAAAGTTTAAAGAGACTTTGCATTTCTTCGGTAAGCAGTTAAGAATTGTTTCCAACGAACGAGGAGCAGAGAATTTTGGTGTGTACTACAACAGGCCAAATGTTGTTACGAGCTGCTAAAGCAGCCGAAATTAACAAGGCGAAACTCTATTACGAAACGCGTATGTACAGATATGTGAGGGTATGTAGGGTCCCCCTATACGTACCCTACATGTACCATTTATTATTCATTAAAATATTGATTAAATATCATTTTATGATAAATCCTAGAAATGAAGGGGAGTCTTGCTGTTAAAAGTATATTTAATAATAAGATTTTTTTAATATTGAAAGGATTATCATAAAAAATATTAAACTTTTGTAAAATGAGTATAATTGAACAATTTCATATTAAATATAATGAAAAATATAAAATTAATATATTTGCATGAATGAATGAATTAATTGATATTCAACTTAAGTGATTAATAGTATAATATTTTATAATAATACGGATTGATTGATGATTATTCCCCATTATACATCTAATTACAGATCTTATGATAGCTGATAATATTGCTCGTTTATAACAATGAATTTACGAAGGTATGTATAGGGTGTGTATGGAAACACTTTTTTCGCGTTTAGTTGACATAATTTTGGGTTTTGGGCGAAAGTTCGGCGATATCCGTTATCGGCAGAATAGTCCCCATCAAATAGACCCTTGCAATGGTGTAAAAGTCGAAAAATAAAATTTCGATCTTTTTTGACACTTTTAAAAAGTTTATCAATTTGAAAATTTTAAACAGCTGTAGCGGTGGTCCTATGAGCGTCAGGAAGACTTCTTGAGGGGGTTTTGGAAAGGACTTTGGTAGCCTTAGAGAATGGCGCTTGATTCATCCCGAAATCTTGACTACTTTCCCCGGGAAGGATACTTTAAAATTGACCGAAAAAGAGGCAAAGGATGTATGGAAAATTGGTGAAAATCGATGAAAATCGAAAATTCATCAAACCTCCATGAATCAAGCATCGTGCCAAATAGAAAATTATTCTAAAAAGAATGAGCTGAGAATGAAGTTAAAAATCGAAGTAAAAAAGAAATTATCGACGATTCAGTGAAGCCACGTAGTTTTGGTCGAGATGGGGGAAAAAATTGGAGTTTTCATATTTTCTTTATAAGTCGAAAATATATGGAATGTGATTTTACTCCCTTATGCTCCCTATCCAGAAAAAATGGGAAAATACGTAAACTTAAATTTTGTCTTCCCAAAGCGTTGCCCTTTTCACTCAATTTAATACGCCCCTATTGAATTTAGAATGAAACAAATAAAAATAAACGGGTGGTTCATGCTCTATTTTTTATTCCTTTGCAATATACCCATAGCCTATTTTTTTCATTTTTCATTTCAAATCAGCTAAATTAATAATAACGTAGTTTCTTATTAATATTTTCCAATTTTTTTAAAACTATAATTTGGCAAGATTATGTATGAATTGTGTATAAAATCCCGACATCATCATCCCAACACTCTCATAGGAGAAAAATATTGTAAAATAACTTGTTTTTTCGTCCCTAAGCTCATGCAGGCCTATTAATGTCTTACTCCATTGACACCGGCCTCTAACCACGGTTAGAGGCCGTGGTTAGAGACACTCCTCTCGAGACATATCTGGAACACATTCTGAAGTAGTTGCGCTGGGTTGCTCGTGGATATAAGAGTGTACTCGTGAGAGCAGAGGCGTCATCCCGACGCGATATTTCATGCATCTCTGGAAGACTGCTGGCTATTCATTGTCCCACGGGTGTCACCACTTTGAAAATCCAACCGTCACATACGTTAGGCTCAAGCGACCCCACAGCCTCAGGACCGTGTGCATATCTGCCATTGCCAAAGGGATGCTCCGCTCAAGAAAAGGCCTGCAGATTTGAGGGGTAAGGCCACTGTAGAAATTTCAAAAAATCGATTTTTTTGTCAAAAGATGCTTTTATGCCTTAAAAATGACATACTCAGAGGATTAAGGTGGGAAAAGTGTCTAAATACTTCTATTTTGAATTTTGGCGCAGCCCCTTTCAGTCCGATGCAATCCGTACCAAAAACTTTAAGGCGAGATTTTTCCTTTAGAATTTTTCCCTTTAGAATTTTCAAAAAATCGATTTTTTATACATATTTCGAAAGTATGATACCCAAAGAATATACTGACCAAAGAAAAACTCGAAATATTAAATATTTGCGGAGTTATCGTATATAGTCTAGAGCGCGGGGACAGCATGCGGTCAGGTAGCGAGTAAACTTTAAACGCGATTATCTCGAAACTACTTCTTCAAAAACTGCTCGTGTTGCAGCTCAAAAAGTTATCGACCGAATCGGATTAAATTTTGGGAGGTTACTCTCAGTAATATTATCGGAAGGATATACCTAAAGTTTGAAAGGTAGCGTGTAAATAAATATTTTTTTCGGGTCAAATATGTCGAAAAAATGGTCGAAAATTCGAACTTTGGAGTAAAAAGGCTCCCAAATTTTCAATTTTGCACTTTTTCATGATTTTTTAGGTATATCCTTCCTCTTAATATGTCAGTAAACGAAAGACACTTATTAAATATTTTTCAGATCAACAGAAAAAGAGTGACAACTGCAGCACTTTTCGATGTCGCGAAAAACAGCCGTCCGAAGACCCTTAATAACGCCGCCATTTTGTTGGTCATCACAAAAAAAAAATTTCAACTTGACAGTTATGATAAACTCATGTCCGAATTTGAAAATGATCAGATTATTTTAATTCCTCTAAAAAAATTCCCGAAAAATACTTATTTTCACGCTCCTAAAGGGATTTCTCGCCTTAAACGCATTTTTCTCGAAACTACATTTTTCAAGTCGGCCGGACTCATAACTCGAACAAATCTTGACCGATTGACTTGAAATTTTAACGGTATATTCACAATTAGATTCTGCATAGAAGTGCGTAAGATTTTCTCGATATATTACATAGTTTTTTTTTCATTATCGGACGATGTTTTTTTGAGAATTTTAAAATTTTATTTAAAAAACTCGCTGTTTTTGCATCAATCGATATTTTTAAAAAATCCTACGTACTTGTGTAGCTATTCACATGTATAATCGAAAAAAAAATTAATTCACTGTAGATTAAAAATTGCAGGTGCCGTTGGTCGGGCCGCGCGCCAATGAAAAAAAGGCGTCGTCGAAGAAAAACTATGCAGCCGGCATTTTGTTTTATATTACTTCGAAAAAAATAGTTTATACAGTTTATGATATGTACAATAAAGGACCTTTTTCAGAATTTTGATTTATTTCATTGTTCCGCTAAAAAAAATCCCAAAATATACTTATTTTTTCCCCGGAGCAGTGGCCTACCCCTTAAGGGGCCTGCTTGCAATTATTGCTTTTTTATCATAGGAAAAGAAGTCGGCTCAAAGAGCCAGATTGATCGCTTCACCATTGTTTTCATGACGTAAGACCAGCGCCGGACCGAAGATTAAAAAAGAACGAGAAGCGTAAAGAACCGTACCATCCAAAGGTAGTCCGCCCTTTCCACAAGGGAAAATATCATGGGCTATAACCCTCAAAACGGTATACTCAACCAAAGCGTTCAGATCGTAAGAAAACTCATTAACGATTTTATTAGAGAATGCGTGCAAACGTTGGTCGAATTGTCGCAACGTGAGGGAAAGCAAAATAAAGTAAGATCGCTTCGGAGAGCCGCAAATCCGAAGAGAGAAAAGTTTCATTCTACTGCGCTTTTCTCCCAGCGTCACGGAGTCGGATATAACTATACAGGGATTGAAAACGCTGGCAACGCTCCAGTTGAGATAAAACTTAACATTTTTGCTTAACGAGGCTTGTTTTATATCCGGAACGTCCCAGTTCTCCTAATTGGCTCGGGGACTACGTGCGAGCTTATTGAGCTCGCGAAAACTCCACATGTACCGGAGATGCGCTTGTACGCATACGTATATGAAGACTAACCGCACTGTGTTATATACACCATAATATATATACACATATTCACATATATTTTTTAATATATTTATATAGTATGGTGCACTATACTGAATTATATTGTAATTTGAGTGTGTATATGTACATATACAGGGAAGCCCGAATGGTCACATACAAAAGAAGAAATCTAGATACCTCGTATCAATACCTGTCCGAATCCTCCGAATCCATGCTCTACGATCATTTTAGTTTTAGAGAAAAAAGCATTTTTTTCGGGGGTATGTACTTTCCTCGCAATTTTTTACTTCTGTTATCGTTATGAAGTGTACTGTCAAGCGATAAATAAATGATCAATTGAATACTAACGTCAATGTCTTAGATTTTGATCAAAGGTTAAAGAAATAGGCTTGAGAGGATCAGTCACTAAAGGTCAGATGATGACAAAAATAGTCATACTAGTCTAAATGATTCCCAAGTGCTTTTAGAAACTTCCAAGTAGAAAGTGCATACACAAAAGAGGAAAAAGTATTAACCTGTGCTACAGAAAAGCTCGGAAAAAAATGTTGAAATGCTTTTCGTTCGACAACGAAAAAAGATCGTAGAATATACATGGGGGTGATTCGAATAGGTTTTCATGCGGGGCATCTAGCTTTTCACTGTATAATCACAGGGTGACAAAAATTCAAATTCCTAGTTTTCGGGTTAGGTCCATCTGGAAATTTTCACTCGGAAGTCATTAATCTTTTTTTCTCTACGATGCACCATTCATTAGATAATCAGTTTCTCCTAGAAGAAACACACGGCGCGCAGGGCCTGGCGCGCAGATGGGCGGCCCCCACTCCACGGCGCAGCCGCACGGGATAGGCTCGAGCGCACTCGGACGTCGACGCGGGTGGGTCTCATTGGTTATCGGTAGTTTATTAATATCTAATTAACGATGCATCCGAGAGAAAAATGGCCAAGAACTTTTCTCTTCAGAATGCTGAGATCTGTCTATTCTGTAATGCTTGATCACAACTTCGAGGCCTCTGCATATCGATTCATATGTACATATCCGCATTCACAGAGACTAAAGTACCTCGGGAGTAGAGACTCGCGCCTACTCTCTTTGCCTCTGGCTTGCAGCATCCCAGCTTTATACGCCTAGGGTCTCTCTTCCCTCGAACCGCTTCCACGGAACAAGGCGACGAAGTTGGGGAGTGGGGGAGGAACCCTTCATGCGAGCCCGCCGTTACTTCCTCCTCGACATTGTTTCCCCGTTCGTGATTCCCCCGGGGCATCGTCGACCGCGACCGGCGTGCTATCTTGCAATTAGCAGTCGCGATTCACTCCGGTTCCCTTACCATGTATAGTTTGAACCTGAATAAGGTTCGATACCAACGTATATATGGCTCATTAATCGCGTATCCTTATCGTCACACTGGAAGCGAGAAATTTTAATAGCCCTATCGATAAATGCGATCGATCGAAGCTAATTCCTCGAATTTCTAATTGGACTTATATTACAACCTTCATGGTCGGATAAGTTCGTAGATTTAACAAAAAAAAAACGATTTCCGTTAACTGCAAACGGGATGCAAGGTTTCCGCTGATCCTGTTACATCCAAACCCAAATGTTGTGCTTGAATTGCAAATAACTAAATAAATATCTAGGGCAGAAAGTAGAGAAGAGCATGAAACTTGTCTTGCGGAAGGCTGAAATCCCTAATTGGGACAATGAAGGAATTCGTAATAAGGCTACAAAAGTTTCTCACATGTTTATCCTAACCGCAAACTCATCATGCCAAGATTTTTTCTTCGGAAATGAATCGATATTGCCGCATTTTCAATTCCATCTCTCGTTATTACCATTTCAAAGAAGATTGTGCTTAACCTCTCATCGATTTCTCTTCGTCCTTCCGGCGCGACTATGACGTTGAGAGACAAGAGGTTGCTTCCGTTTCAGGAAAGATACCGTTCGCCATTATTGGGAAAGAACAACGATAGCGTGTTTCACAAACACGGCACCGGATAATTTATTCCTGACAAGCATTATTTTGCGTCGTCATTGTTCCATTCTGAGCCGTCAACAACAGAGTCTTCATTCTCGTCGGTACACGCGACTTTAATCCCACTTTTACTGAGGTCAACTCGCGCAGTTTATGCTTTCCCATGTGGAGGAATGCCTTTTTAAATATTTTGCACAATTTTATCAGTGAAATAAGGAAATATTCTATAATTAGTAGATTACTGAGTGTTAACAATATATTATGCTTAATGTAACATGCGAATTAATTAATGTACAACACACCAATTGATATATGGACAAGAATGTCATAATAATATATCGTATTAAACTAAATGTGATACTAATAAATTGTTAACAAAAATAATAATATTAGATCATTATCTTTGAAATCGTTTTATACAAAACTGTATTGAAATACCAAAATAGAAATTTAAATATAAAAAAAATGTAATGCGAAAATAATAAATACTAAAAATACAAAACAATGTTGTATTATTAAACTATTGCTGCATAGGAAGAATTACCATATTGTGTAATGAATATAACACACCACCGTGTATGTAAAATATCAACTATCACGCTGATGATAAAAGTGTATTGAATATATCCTTAATCAATATACAGGGTGTCCCTCTTATTTCTGCCACCCGAAATAATTCGGTAATTATCGACGTCACGAAAAAATGTTCCAGACAAAAGTTGTACCGTGTAAAGGAGGCCATCAAATGCGACCATTTCTTTTATTTTGATGGAGGCGCTGACGCACAGTGAAGGTCACCTCCACTTTTTTAAATGGAATGGTACATTTTTTCAACCATCTTGTGGAGGACCTCAAAGCGCATAAAAAACATTAGAGTGTCAAAGTCATTCAAGGTCAGTCAAGGTCACCTATTCAAATGAAATACAAATCTAAATACGATATTAAATACATATTTAGATTTGTATCATCGATACTGACCTTGAATGACCTTTAACGACTTTGACCCCCTGATATTTTTTATGCTGCTTGAGGTGCTCCACAAGGTGGTTGAAAAAAAATGTACTATTCCATTGAAAAAAGGGGAGGTGACCTTCACTGTGCATCAGCACCTCCACCGAAATAAAAAAAATTGGTCGTATTTGATGGGTCCCTTCAACACCATACAACTTTTGTCTGGAACATTTTTTTGCGACGTCGATAATTACCGAGTTATTTCGGGTGGCAGAGATAAGACGGACACCTTGTATATAATAAACGTTAGTGTGGTTTGTTCGTACGTGCCGCTATAACTTCACAACCCGCCCTTGCAGCCCCATGGAGGTTATATGGTATGATGGCCCTCCATCCCCTATCCATGAAAGACGGTTGCGGTTTGGAACTGCAGGGCTTGGTTTCGGACATATGGGTGTCAAAATAGGGCACGTCACCAATGGACTTCTCATGGGAAGTCAGTGAAACAGCTGGGAATCGAGTGCCGAAGTCGCTGAGACTGGCCAGTATGTTCCTAAATGTTCTAGAAGGTTCCAGAGTGTTCTAGAATGTTACAGACAGAATGTTCGAGTATGTTTCAGAACATATCTAACCTACGTTAACCTTAGTCCAAAGTCTAAGGATTTCAAGTTATCATGATAAGTATGATTTTTGGAAAATGTCTCAAAATTAGGAACTAACTCGTTTACCTCTTATGTAAGTGCTATTTTTTCAAAAATAAAATTGACATAAGAGGTATTTTCATTTTTTGACAAGCTTTTAATTATTCAACAGGTCCCTTTTAGTTAGTTGTGTGGATACACATGATTGTATTGGTGTTCTTCGATTGAATACACATTAAGCTAAGACGCAAATAAGTTTTTAGTTACCAATAATTGTCTGTTTGAACATCATGAACGAGTTAGTACCTAATTTTGGGAAATTTTCCAAAAATCATACTTACCATGACAACTCGAAATCCTTAGACTTTGGACCAGGGTAACCTAGATAAAATATGTTCCTAATGAGGTCACCTATCACCCCCTTAAAGGGAGGTACCTGCGTAAACGACGAGAAAAACAGATAAACTTCGGGAATTTTATCTGAAAAACTAATTTTTCGATTGGATCTGGGTTTTTTAAATTGGAAAATATGTACATTGAGGTATGTTTAGGAATTTTTGAAACTAAACTCGTTGACGGGAAGCGATTCAAACGCGATTATCTCGAAACATAGTTTTTAAAGTCGGTGCCAGATGTATCTCGAAAACAGCTTGTCCGATTTTGTCCAAATTTGGATACAATATTCTTCGATAGTTTTTCTCGTTCGCCACGTAGGGGTTTTTCATTCGATTGAACCATTGCTTCTTTATGCAATGTGTATGCAATCCAAAATCGTCGGAAATTGCGAACGAAAAACGAATGTTGAATTAAAACGGCCGCAATTTCGTCAAAAATGAAAATTCCAAAAGAATCCACGGTGGCGAACGAGAAAAACTATCGAACTTGTATCTAAATTTTGACAAAATCGGACAAGCCGTTTTCGAGATACATCTGGCACCGACTTTGAAAACTATGTTTCGAGATAATCGCATTTGAATCGCTTCCAGTCAACGAATTTATTTCAAAAAATTCCTAAACATACCTCAATGTACATATTTTCCAATAAAAAAACTCGGATCCAATCGAAACATTAGTTTTTGAGATAAAAATTCCCGAAGTTTACCTGTATTTCTCGCCGCATACTCAGGTACCTCCCCTCAAGGCTTTGCATCGACCTTCCTAACACCCTGTATACACTTTTAAAAGTATTTTCAATGCTAAAAAAACAAATACTCATTAAAAAGCTGGTCCAATTATGAGTTTTCCAACAGACAACTTTTTTCATTGCTTTTTTTTCGTCTTTCAAATTTTTTCATCGTTTACAATCCATAAAATTTTCCTCCGAAACAAGGCGAATCCAGATTACCAAATGAAAATGTCCAATCAGATTAAAAATTCGCCGACCATCGTCCGGGCACCGATTTTTTTTTCTTTTCGTTGCCTTATTGCCTCTCATTATCCCAGTGGGAGTGGGAAAAATGGCTGGAAATCCTGCGGACTAAAAAAGGGACTTTTTGAGAGATAGGATGAGAGATGCACGGAAGGCCGCCCAGTACGGAAGGGAGAGAGCATGGTGTGGCCTGATGTGTCGGCATGGCTCGCTCGCCGTGCACCTTCCTCGTCGCTTATCCAGCGTGGGCGAGAGGAGGCAGCGGGTGGAAACGCGACACATCACGATCAGACAGGGTGGCGCGCAGGGCGAACGTTCATGCTGGGGTGATTTTGTACAGGCGCATAGAGCACGGGCGAACGCTCACAATTGCCAGGGAAATAAGAGCTCGAAAGTATGGCCAATCTGCTTGAAATGCCGGGCGTGTGTATACCAAGGAGGCCGCGGACCGTGGGGAACAGAGACGAGGAAGAGGAAGAGCTTCGCAAAAGCGAAAAAATACCGAAAACGACCCCATCAGCCGAGCTCCCTTGATGGCTTGTCATTTTTTATTCTCTCTGCCGCACTATTATCCCCCTCACCACACCCTGGCTCAACCTCTCTATATTTTTATTGCTTATTTTTCCCATTATTATTATTGTTATTGTTATGTTTCCATGGATTTAATCTTGGTTATGTTTTTTTTGGGGATCCTCCGTAGTGATTTTATTTGCCTTCGGTCAAGCAATTAATGTCCCTCGCAGTCATTCTCTCTTTAGGGGCCGTCCATATATTACGGCATCGATTTTTGCTGATTTGTACCGCCTCATCCCTGAAATCATCCTATCGTTCCTATCATCACAATCCAATTATCGTTACCGTTCTCCCCCCCGCCTCCCTCTCGCCCGATTTTGAAATGACGTAATTTATGGACGGTCCCTTATCTGTCTCTCTCTCTCGCGACTCTTTACATTCAAAGTTTTCGTATTTTTTAAATTTCAGCAGATCTTCACGTCTTGGAATTTTAGGAGATCGGTAAGATGACTCTGTAATAATTTCTGTAAAATTAAGGCGGACACCTCTGTGACGCATTAAAAAAATCGATATTTTCTTTATTTTTTCAAAGGATAGATATTCAAGAATATGTCAATAAATTTTCGAGTTGAAATATTAAAAATTGATTAAGTTACGGACGATTTAATGACAGCAGGTAGCAAAACGAGATTTCAATTTCCGAATTTCAATTTGAAAAACCCAAATTTCTCCTCATTGCAGTAGCTATCGTTGAATGTAGCCGTTTTTTTTTAAATTTAAATTTAGTATTTTTTACGTTCGTTAATATAAATAAAAATTTCGCCAAAATTACACTTTCTTTTGAACGCGCGACATGTTGTGAAACTTTTTTCCGAAAAACGGCTCCGGACAACGAAAACTACATTTCTATAGAATATAACACTTTTTTATTTCTATTTTCCAGACCAACCATTGTCGGGTTATCGATTCGACCGTTCGATCACATTTTTTATACAGAGGCTCTATAAAAGCCTCAATAACCTTGAGGCTCTATAAAAGCCTCAATAACCTTGAGGCTCTATAAAAGCCTCAATAACCTTGTTAATTTTCAATTTTTGTAAATGAAAATGTACACGATATAAGTTCAATGTCAGCTTAATGACACACTTATTCTCCAAATCCCAAAGAAAAAATCAAGTATAAAAAAGATTTCGGAAAAAAACAACCTTTTCGACCTGTCACAGTGGGGTCCTCGCTCAATTGATTTTGAGCGATCTTCCCGAATATCTGATGATTCGTGTGTTCGAGCAGAGTGCAGAGTAAAAAATGATGAACACAGAGCGAAGTTCCAAATCGAAGTAGAAGAAAAAGTGACAGGCGATTTAGTGAACCCACCAATTGGCCAAAAAAAAACTAAAAAAAAAAGGATTTTTAATATTTTAAATTTATGTATGTAATATCGATGTATTTTCACCCCTTAACTGAGAATTCCACATGCATTTCCTCCAAAGTCCTTAATTGTCATTAAATGAAAACCATCGACACTGTACACCGACAGACTTCGCATGTCGCAGAACCAAAAAAGAGGCAAAAGGACATCTATGGAAAAAATTACAAAAATCCATGGTCAGTCTGTGAAATTCTGGCAAAAATTGAAAAATAATCAAACCGCGATGAATCAGACGGCATTTTAGAAAGGACATGATGGAAAAAAAAGAAAAAACGACGTGTCGAAACGAACAAAAAAATAACAGGGCAATTCAGTGAAGCCACCCCTTTTTGCAAAAATCTAATGATTCGTGTGATCGAGCAAAGTGCAAAGAGATCTTTATGTATTTTGATATCGTTATATACAGGGTGTCTTACAATGACCTGACATTTTACTTTATTAATAAAACGTATATTATTCCTTTGAAAGGTACGAATATTTTTATTTCAATATAAGGTACAAACATGGAGGTCATGTGTGGATTATGTGTGTGGAGGTTATGTGTGGAACCCAATATCCGATAAATGGCCGCCTCGTCCCTGTTTGCACACGTTCACTCTTTTGGCGAAATTTTCAATAACATTTTGGCATAATTGCGGACCAATTTAATTAATGATGCGTCCAATTGCTTCTTTGAGCACCGGAATGGTCTGTGGATCATTGGCATACACTTTTCTTTTCAGAAAACCTCAAAGAAAGAAGTCCAATAGCGTCAAATCGCACGATCTTGGTGGCCAAGTCACATCGCTGCGGCGCGAGATAACACGACCATGAAACTTCGTCTGCAATAACTATGCAGTAACAACGCAGCAAATAACAATTTCTATGCGTTGCTCGATTGTGTAATTCTCCATGACTAAACCCCAATACTTCCTGACGCCAGTTGTCAAAGATCAGTACACTGCCAAACAAAAATGTTGAATTTAAATAGGTTCTATTTAAATCAAATAGGTGTTTCCCTTGGCTCACAGCCTACTACGATGTTATTTGTTTCACCTATTCTTTTTAAATATTAAATATATTCAAATTGAATAAATAAAGATTTTATTCAACTAAATCTCTATTTGCTTACAATGTTGTAAATCTAAGTGTACTATATACATAAAATATTTCATAAATCCAAAATAAACCGAAATACTTAATTGAGAGTTTTACGACGCCGATTTTGTGTCGTAATTCGTCATTCCTTGGCTTTTTGAGATGATTTCTATCGAAGAAAATATTTCACCTATTTAGGAATCGAACCTATATATATATATATATATATATATATATATATAATTCCTCTCTCTCCACCCTCTCGGCACCCACACCTCTTTGATATGTGTGTTACCATAAAGACAAGACCATTCAATCAAATAGAAAAATGGTTGACTCGACGAAAATTCTATTTAATTTATATTTCAAAAGAGATCCAAGTATATCCATTTATTGAATTCAACTAAATTGTTTTTTGAGCAGATGAACCCGAATCACAGTTTTATTGGGATTAAATAAATGTTTAGTTATTGGACAATATTGAATGTTTTTTTATTCGAATAAGTAAATATATTTAAAGTGAATGATTTCAATAATGGGATGCAGTAGGAAAAATTTGATTGCACGAAAAATCTAGTTAATTCAAATAAACAAAATTCAAATAAATGCGATTCGTTCATATGAATAGAATTTTTCTGTCAGTCGATGTTCGCCACAAAAAAAATGGTGCGCAATTGAAAATGTCAGGTAATTTTGAGACACCCTTTATATATATAAATGATTGCTTGTATAGACACCTATTTGGCCCTATCAAGCTTAACTTCCCTTGTGCCCCAAGCACATTTTTTTTCCAATCATTTTCGGCGTCCGAGTTTCGATTTTTTTCGCAACCCCTTCAACACCGCCTCAGTTAGTGTTCGGAAAGAGCTGTCAGTTTTTAGATGATTCTGAACGGCCGAGCTTGCGAGAAGGGCGTTTGGTAAAATCCCTCGATGCCGGCTGGGTTCAACCTGGGACGTTGGAATGTCAGTCCAGAGCCCAACCGACTGTGTCACCGCTCTTATATCCATATATCTCCACGGATCCGAGTAGATGAAAAGAAAAGTCATAAATGTGGGTACACATGCATGTAGAGAGCTACGATCGTATTTGCTCTATTTATACGTATCGTAATGAACTGTGTACATTCGTCACTCCAATTATCTACGAAAACATAAATCATTAGCACCACCGCGCACCATGGTACTTGTTTTGCTACATACACACATGTATGCGTATACTTTGCATACGTATTTATATACAGGGTGTACTATTTAACGTGACCACTCCAAATATGTCCGTTGCCTTTATAGTGACGAAAAAAATTTCAGGCTATAATTTGACCTGGAAAAAAATGACTTTCTCACCACTGTATCAGCGCTTCGAAATCAATCAAATTACCTGCTGACATTTTTTCGTCACTCTAAAGGCAACGGAGATATTTGGGGTGGTTACGTTAAATGGTCCACCCTGTATATATTGTATAGATGTATGGATATATGTTAATATGCGTATACACAAACGGAAAATGTGTGCTGAAGCGCACGAGCACAATCAGTATTCGAGGCAATTATGCCGCATCCTGGTCAGATTCGTCTACATCAACATTGCGATATTTCGCGGTTGATTGACTCGGAGAATGCCTGAAAAACTGCCAGGTAAACGCGAAAAAAAAATTATTCCGAATGGTTAATATCTTGTTCGGTATCGAAACGGCGAGGAAGGTTAGGATGTGGCACTATCAAATACGATATGTTGCTTCTAGATAAAATGGAAATTATATTGTCGATAATAATGATAATATTAACACCAATTATGATAACAATAGTACTAATTATGATAACTTTATGGTACTATGGTAAATTATTATAACTTCGATTATATTATTATACCTTTTATATTATTATATTATAATATAATATATATTTATATTTATATAATAATATTATTATAAAATTATATTATTATATTATTATACCTTAGACGAATTATGATACTATGGTAAATTATTATAACTTTATAGTATTATAACATGAGGTACTAATTATTATAACTTTATGGTACTTATCATAAAAGGTACTAGTTATGATAAATTTATGATAATTATGATAACAATAGTACTAATTATAAACAAAACTGCTAGTTTTAATAATAATGGTATTGAAAAAATTGTGTGGATATTTATCGAGGAACAGAAAATATTGCCAGGTGGACATAAAAATGGGAATCTGTCTGAAACTGATGAACAATGGCGGTTAAAGGATCTGCATAAGCTGGAAATTTTGAAAATACGATTTTTATTGCACTTTTGTAGCCTAGGGTCTATACTTAAACTGGAAACAAGAATTTTGGAAAATTTAACGAAATGACCGAGTTATAATGTTTTTTTAGACATTTATGGGTTAGATCGCCCACTGCGCTACGTCGAACCGACTCCCTGCGATTGATCCTTTTGTATTTACCTTTTCTTATTATAAGGTCAGAGTGGGATCAGTGGCTCATTTTTTTCAGAGGTCTATAGCTGCCTAGCCGTTCACACAATCTCAATGAAACCTTGAGTAGACGTGAGGTGTGTTCAAGGGCTTCATGTTGTTGAAAGACACTGAACGGCCTAACCCAATAGATATTGAGATAGTAACCATTAAAAAAAAATGGACTTTGATCCACTGTGTACTTGGGGGTGTACACAGTGAAACATGTCTAATTCCACAATCAAACAAAATTCCAAAATCAAGCCAAATTTGAACAAAATTACCCTGATCCACTGTACACTTGTAGGTAGTGGAGTGCTTTTCTCTATACAATGGGGAGTATTGTACAGTAAACTATTGAGAAATTAATTTAAAAAAACAGCATATTATGAGATCAATCACAATCGTTTATTGAATATTAATCAACAATGAGTACCTACCTAATGAGGTAGCACCAGTACCTATCTAAATCACAACGCGAAAATATTCATATTATGACTTACCTCTGTGTACCTCGAAAAATTGAGCCACTGTGTACCGACCCTCTCCTTTTTTCTAAAACGCGTACTGACAAGTTTTTATTTTTGACAGGTTAACAAACACAATGCTCAAATACCGCAATATAGCTGTATATTGCGGAAAAACAATGAGTTCGAACATACCTGCGATAGGTAAATAAGCAAAAAACATACAAACTCAGCAGATTTTTCAACTTTTGACACCAAAAATAATATAAAATCACCTCTCACAACCGAATTGAGCGGGAGCGACTCACAGACATGTTCGAACCTATTGGCATCCGATAGCGGTTCTAATGGGAAAAAGACGCACATTTCTACATGTCTACGTCTGAGAAACAGAGAAGGTTCAGTGTACCCACTGTTGACACTGTTCCCACTTTGACCCCACCTCAGAATCTATTCATCCGATTAATTTCAATTTTAGTCGGAGCATGTTTCATATCATTTTTTATCGTATGACTGGAAAACTTTTTCACATGTTCATCCATTTGACAATAACAAATTATTAAAGTAGTTTTGTCGTAGAAAAAAGAACTTCTTTTTACCTACTTGCCATTTTCGTGAAACTCAATTTCAAACAAGTATCTGGACAGACGAAATTTTTATTCGTAAGCTAAAAGGAAGTACTATTATTTTTCATTTCAGATTAAAATCATCATTTCAGGCACATTGTTTAAATAATAACAACGACATCGCCTATCAATATTTGACGATAGAAAAAACTCAAACTTGTCAAAACTATGTAGTATCTGTGTCTAAAATGCCGACCTCGTCATACCGATTTCTCTCATAAGAAGAAAATATTGAATATCGTCCTGTTTTTCGGGCTTCAATCACACATTACCGTCCCAAAATTTCGATGTATACAGCAAGGGCTTGCAGCCGCATGTATATTCTATCTCACTCACGAAATTTTTATCCGAGCGATTAGTCATTCAGAGCAAACCGGCAGTCGTAGCTGATGCCTGTATAGATCGGCTTGCAGATGTGATAGGGCTAGAATTAATTGAAAACGAGATCGGAATAAATTGAATCTGAAATGTACTATGGTAGAGCCCAATTATCGTATATATGTGGGTACGTGTGTGGGTGGGAGGGGGGGGGCACATTGAGTCTTGCATATGTATATAGTGCACAGGCTTCGTCTGGTAGCTCACTCACGTGCCCTTAACAGGCTTGTAAATAATCATGTGTGCCGGCAGCCGCTTTTCTAGCTGCCTCTCCGCTCCTCGTCGTAATCGCTGACATTTGTAGGCGAATCCTCCTCATTTTTCTCGACCGGGACGTCCAAGGGTGTGTATGGTATACCAGGGACGAGGGTAAAAATCACCCTTTCCATATGGTCACTCTCGCCTCATGGTGTATATATATATATATATATATATATATATATATATATATATATATATATATATATTTATACAGGGTGGACCATTTAACGTGACCACCCCAAATATCTCCGTTGCCTTTAGAGTCACGAAAAAAATGTCAGAACGTAATTTGACTGATTTCGAAGGGCTGATACAGTCGCAAAAAATTCATTTCTGTCAAGGTCATAGTTTTTGCGTTCTCAAGATCATCAATGGTTATTCAAATAGGATCATGTTTTTTTTATCAAGGGGCCAGTCCACTTTGAAAATTTCAAAAAATCGAAAGCAAGCAAGACTTGAAGAGATCGACGATGATGAGCAATCAGAAGGAATTTTGTACGGTGCAGGGATTGCCGATTGAGTGTAGGTAAGAGTTTTTCGTAGTATAAACTTCAAACGCGTTTTTCTCGAAACAACGTTTTCAAAATCTAGCTCCATCGTATCTCTAAAACTAATAAACCGATTCTCTTGAAATTTGAACTACATATTGTAAACATGACTCGCAACAAGATGACCCTCGATTGTTTTAAAATTTCGATTTTTACTCTTTTTTTTGCGAAAAACTTCGAAAAAACGCGTTTTTTTAAACCTTTTTCGTTTTTCATCTGCCATTTTTTTATTTTTTGATAAAACTTTATATCCGAGGGTCATTTTGTAGCTGGTGTCATACTGAATCTAATGGACTTATTGGATTTTTTTGTTCCAAACAAGCCGTTTCCGAGTTGTGATGGAGCTACCTAGCCTACCTATTTTTGAGGCGTTACGTTAAACTATAGTTTTTGTACTTAAAAATAAATAAAAATGAATTTTCTTTTTAATGTATTTCAATACTTTATTTATCAAGCCCAACAACGTTTGTATTCATATCTTTTATAAAATCCTCAAAAAAAATCGCGCAAATAGCCTTTTTTCGTCGCTACAAAGTGGACTGGCCCCTTAAGACGTTGTAGCTGATATTCAGACGAATCCAACCACCTATGATATCATGTTCTTGAAATGATTTTTCACCGAAATACACGTGTAAAAACGGAAAATCGTGATGGTATTGACAATAAGAATATCCGAATAATGTAATTTAATTTTTTGTGCAGAGAATTTATTGTAACAAATGTTCGAAGTGATGGGCATTAACCTCGACACATTTTTAAAGACGTCGGATAAATGATTCGCTTGATCTTCGAATAGTTTCTGGTGTGATAGCAGCGCAGGTTATCCAACGGATACAATAATGTCAATAGTCGGAGATGTTTCTGATGTTTGTAAATACTGGCATTGTAACGTAGTAAAACTGTAGTAGAGTGAAGAATGTTTACCATCTACCAATACTAGAATCAGGTATGAGTCTTTAACATCCCTAGGGTGAGTGTATGAGTTTGTTTGGGTTTGCGCGATGACCAAATAAACCCAAACTAGAATTAGGTCTATGCGACTCGTCACTTCGGCTTAAAAATGGTATTCTAACCTAAAAATTATGTCATTTTTAACGTTATGAAAAAAACGTTTCCCACATAAGTTAGTTGTTTTGGCTTTATAAATATTTTGGTGAAAAAAAAATTCACGATCCAATTTTTTTAAACATGTCGGCTATCTTAAGGTCACCATTTTGAATTTTGGACGAAAAAAGATTTTTTTTAACGTCCCCCTTTGAAGCTTCAAAGTTTTATTAAACTCAATACTTAATCGGAGCAGTATTTTTCGAGATAAATCAGGTGTAAGAGTGAAATGGGATACCCGGTATGTATGCCAATTGGCCTATAAAATATATACATATGTGTGCAAACAACGTGCTATACCGAAAGCCAACCTCGTTTATTTCGTTTCCACGCGGGAAAGCTCCACTGCGTTCTGCGTATAGTTTTTCTACCCCTCTCTCTCTCTCTCTCTCTCTCTCTCTCTCTCTCTCTCTCTCTCTGTCCACCCGTTTACGCTTCGCTCTCACTCACCCTGGTGCTTTGACTCGCCATCACGTGCAACCGAAAGCGGGCGATATCCCGACGATATCGTTTCGTTGCAAATCAGCAGCTCTCGTCCCAACGCATGAATCTTGCAACTCTTCGTGGATAAATATTCGTATTTGGTTTTCCATTTGGATAACTGAGAATTCGGATCGATCGAATCGATCGAGTATTCCACTGTTTGTTGATATTCATGTTTTTTACCTGCGCACCAGGATTCGAGGCAATCTAAGAATAGCATATTTTAGAACGATGACGGGGGTAACAGCGTTTATTTCTCATTTTTCTTTCGACGTTGATTTCATGGGTAACACCACTGTAGAATTTTCAAAAAAGATGATTTTTTAAAATTGTTTTTCTCGAACCACATTTTTTCCAAAAGGCACGCTGTATAACTCCAACAATTTTCATTATTTCTAGTCCTAATTTTGAGCACACCTTCAAAATAACATTCCGAAGAGAAGTACGGGATTTTCCATGAGTTAATTACAACGTTATTTATTAACAAATGATTGTCCTTTTTCTGTCAAAAATGGAGTTTTTTACTTTAGATGCTTGCCAATTACACAAAAATTCATATTTTCAAAATTCCATACGTATTTTTCTAGCTCTACTCGTGTAAATTGATATAATTTTTTTGTTCACTTGAAGATATGACTGAAAACATCCTTGAATATTATTCTCCTCTTACTTGTCCGTCCACCTAAAAAAGATCGCGGAAAATAACCTAATTTTAGACGTTTACAGTGGTAAGCCCTTAAGGGGTTGGGCCACAATAACGGGTATAAAATCATGTGCGAATTCAACCATTTTTTTCGTATGAAAAAGTGATTCACTCATAAAATTAATTACACATCTATTTAGTATGAATATGAAGCTGTTAGAATTTTTTTGATGTACTAAATGGTCGACTACTAATATTTTCTTTTGTTATCTTTTTTTTAGGCGCTCCGCGGCGTGACATTTAGCATCCGTAATTTTTTACCCAGAACAAAAAAATAAAAATTCTCGCCAATCTATATTAGAATACCTAGAGAAGTACGTACGGAATTTAAAAAAGATTGTTTTATTCACAAGTTGTAGGTATTTGAATTGAGTTGTAGGTATTTAAATGAATTTTCAGTGAAAATTCGTATAAAATTTCAGTGAAAAATTTCGTATAAAATTACTCGTAAAATGAAAAGTTTTCCATTAATCAGAAATTCCGTACGTACTTCTCTGCGAAATGCAATGAGGAACATAACTTTTAAATTTGAAGTAAATCGAGTGAAAATTGTTGAAGTTATTTGTCATGCCAATTAGAAAAAAAGCTGTTTCGAGAAAAACGCGTTTAAAGTTTAGGTACTCTGTGGCCGTGGCAGATGTGGGCTTACGTTATACGCTCAAAGTCGGTGAAAAAAAATGTCTTGCTATAAATCGACTAGTAACTTATTCTTATGATGATAAAGCACCGTTTTAGAGGAAAAAAAATTGATTTTTTGAAAATTCTACTGTGGCCTTACCCCTTAAAGCTGCGAGCAGGACACGGAGTGTCAACAATGATCAGACCGGAACCATAACCGGGGTACACCTACCTCGTGGTCGGAAAAAAGAGAAACTTTCGTGATTTTTTTCTGGGGATACGTAAGCAGGCTGGCAAATTTTTGTTTTTTTCATTGTATATTGTGGTTTTAAGAATCTTCCGAGATTTTTTTTTTTTGAACATATTTATAAATGTTGATTCAATCAACATTTCAATTCAATCAACATTCAATCAAAAACGTCCTTCGTGGTGACAACTGCTGTTGAGAAACAAATAACCCGAAATAACAAAAAGTCAAACGCATTTAGTGCTTGCACAAAATTATCTAGTGCTTGGACGAAGAATGTGATGAAAGATTGATTTTTGGATTAATGGCCGCAGTCCAAAGTGAAAGGATCAATTTTCCGTGCAAAAGGCGCCCTATTTTCATTGGTAAAAAAAAACTATGCATCGAAAAAGAAATTCCTTCGTTCAAGCACCGCGTTTTGATATGTGAAAGAAGCTTGCAAAATTTTAAGCTGATTGGTGCAGTGATTTTTGGGATATCGTGGTCATCGATTTTGAAAAAGTCATCTAAAGAAAAACGCGTTTAAAGTTCGCCGGTTCGCGGAACCTACCTACAAACACCCGTAACTCCCACAATTTTGAACGGATCGGCTTAAAATTTAGAAAGAATATTTTTCATATGTCATTTTCCTAGAATCCGTCGGAATACAAAAAGCAATGTTTTTAAAAATTCCACCTAGGTTTAAGCCCTCAAAACGGAACCCCGGACTGACTTCCGGTAGAGTATACGCATCTATATATATATATTCATTCATTTATTTATTTTTTCATTCATTATTTTTTTATTTTTTAAATATTTTTTCATTCATTGATTTATTTTTCTATATACAACCACGTGATTCAAAATAGAGATTAGCGCCAAGTTAAAATGTGCAAATTCATTCAATGCGTGAAAATCGTTGCGCTGATAGTACAGTGGCAGGTTAACCCACACAGAATAATCGATGGTTTCGACGATATTCCCATCCATACAGGTGGAAATATACGCGCGTGGTCGTATAGCGCCTTGCCCGAAATCGCTGCCGGGATTATCGACGTACGATCGCGTGTGAATTATTATAGTCCGCTTACTGGTTCAACTAGCGTCGAGATTCGAACTATATATATATATATATATATATATATATATATATATATATATATATATATATATATATATGTGTGTGTGTGTGTGTGTGTGTGTGTGTGTGTGTCAACATATCCCCACACACACACACACACACACATACATATACATATATAGGTAAAATTTCATGTATAAGCCTATATAGTTTGCTATGGGCTGTAACACGCTCGCTCTGGCAATCGCTGTATCGGCTATTGGCCCTCGACGGCTATAGGAAACGCGTATAACGACGAAATCGAGGGATGTCGAACGCTTTTGCGCGTGTGTTCCGTAACGAATCTCATCCATGTACAGCACAGACGAACGGCTAAAATGGCAACGAGAACGGACCGCACGTCTCCAAACCTTCCTCTCGATTTTCTCATCTCTCTCACTCTGCCTATATGTATGTATTTGTGTATAGAAGACAAGCTAGAGAGAGAGAGAGAGAGAGAGAGAGGGGGTGAGAAAGAGGATGAGAGAAAGGAAATATATATCTCTGTGTTATCAGATTATTGCAAGCCAAGCAATTTCGAACGATAGGAACAAAGCATTGAATTTTTGTCACGTTGTCCTAAAACTAGTTACGGAAAAACCAATTACAGCAGGGAGAAGTTTTTTTTACCTGAAAAGAATTGAAAGAAAAACGGAAATAAATCGTTTGGAAACAAAAAGAGCCAACTATTCCTCTCCGGTTGCGCTTTTAGATATTAATCGAATCTAATAAACATGTATATGTATACATATTTTGTTTTTAAATTATAAACTGTTTTTTTTTGGGAGAAAATCGAACTTTTGCTACAACTTTGCATTTCCGTAATTTACAAAATATCACCAAAATATCCTGTTATCCGCCAGTTCTACTATTGAACTAAAAGCATATTTATTTATTTTTCAACCCCCTAGTTGCAAGAACCACCCACACTGATTCGTCACGCAACAACGCTGGCACTTTGTTTAAATAACTCCATGGTTTATCACTATTTTTCTATATAAAAAAGATTGAAGCTTGGCAAGAGCGTGTATCAATTGTGTGTAAAATCTCGACCTCGTCATCCCAATACTTTCATCGGAAAAAAATATTGAACATTGACCTGTTTTCAGGGCCTAGTGCCTAAAGCCTTTCCCGGATAAATCTTGGTACATGATGGTAAAAACCGCATCGAAATTGGTTCGCGGAGTCCGGCGTTTACTACCTCAATTGCTTATAGTTAGTTGGCTATACTCAGGAATCGTATTTTATAAGTTGCAATATATATATATATATATATATATATATATATATATATATATATATATATATATATATATATATATATATATATATATATATATATATATATATATATATATATATATATATATATATAGCTCTCGCGACATCTCTATTTCACGGTCTTTTGCCCACATGTACAATTTCATGCTGACCTAAAAAACATTGTAGGACTCTGTGTAGCACGTGTATTGTACGATTCGAATGAACGCCGGCAATGGATATATATAGGCACACATGAACACGCATGTGTGTGTGTGTAGGTGTGTGGATTTGTGTATCTATATATATATATTAAAAAATTGCACACCGAGATACTGCCGAAAATTAAGTCTGCAATATTAATTCCCTGGGATATAGCCGCAACGCGACAACACCTACTTTCCCAGGCGACGACGACGACGACGTCGACGTCGACGACGAAAACAACGGAGAGTTACGCTGTCCCAGCCCTCTCTCTCTCTCTCTCTCTCTCTCTCTCTCTCTCTCTCTCTCTCTCTCTCTCTCCATTTTCACCCTCAGCGTAGGCGGATATCTATCCCCCACATGCGGAATCACCAACCAGAATAACCACACTTGCAAATTTTGCGTCCGACTTTAATAGGGCCGCAGAGTATGAAACTACCCGGCCGTAGATGAAAAGGGAGACCGAGAGAATGAAAGAAAAATGGTTTTACTTCATTCACACACGTATGTAATATATTTACAACGAAAAGATTTTACTAATTGCATTCACTGCAATGAACTCTTTCGAAAAAAAAAAATCACACCGAAGAGTAAAGCATATCCGTTTACAGTGAAAAATTTTGGACATATTTTGAACAATTGATTCACCGACTCTCGACACGGATTTTTGATGCAATTGAAAAATTGATCGGGGTCATGTAATAATGAATTGTGATCAATTATTACAGGGCGCGGTAAAGTCGTGTACGCGCGCGAGTAATTTCAACAAATTTGTGATAATTGATGTTGAAAAGTTGATGAAATATTCCTCAATATATTACGTGCATATATTGTGCAAAATAATATTAAATGTAACCATAATGTGTCGTCGATGAATTTCAATATCGTTTTTGTTATTAAAATAAATGAATGTCGGACAATATTGAAAAATCGTTTATTAAATCATCTACGGAATTGGAAAATTTTCATCAATTATCAAACAACATAGAATGCTGAAAAAATTAATTCACCAACTTAGTCATATTTTATAGGTCCCGTGGTTCTCTGATGAATGAAAGAGTAACGAATTCATGAGTAACGGAGAAAATAAAGCACGCCAAGTGCAATACAAACTAACTGGCAAAGTGCGTACTTTATTTTGTCCAGTGTAGTATACTCATAGATATGACGTGGCAAGAAGGAGATTTCAGAAATTCGAAGGAAGCAGACTCATTTCTGTTGTACTCTTAGGAGATGAGAACTTTCAGGCTCCACCAAAACGCTTTACTTTTTTTACCAACGTTAAGCAGCCTAAGATGTAAAAAATGCAGCACGAAGGGGAATGAAGCTCAAACTTATGTCAGAGATGAAGAGAGAGAGAGCGAGAGAGAGAGGGACGTATAATTACGACGGGTTAAAAAATAGACTTTCTTGCATTTTCACTAACAAGGAACATCCCTCAGGTGACACCGTTCGATTTTGTTGAAATTTGGATATGTTATAAAGCACCGAAAAGTAAGCAATACGTATTTCTTTTTATCGGCGGAAAAACGGTTTTAAGGGCTGAAACGCACCCTCAAAAATGGGGATGTTTTTTGTTTTCCGTCGATAGCGTTTTAACGGTACGAGATATTAAAAAATTTCAAATTGCAACAATGTTTATTGTTTTGTGCACTATACATTGGAGATGAGAGCGATAACGTTATCGACGAAAAACGAAAAACACCCCTATTTTCGAGGGTTCGTTTTACCCCGTAAAACCGTTTTTCCGCCGATAAAAAAAATACGTATCGCTTACTTTACGGTGCTTTATAACATATCCAAATTTCAACAAAATCGAAGGGTGTCAGCTGAGGGATGTTCCTTGTAAGTCAGGTACATATCCAAAAGAATACGTGAAAAAATGTCGAGTTGAAATTTTTTAAATTGACCAAATTCCGGACGATTTAGTGAGAGCAGGTAGAGCAACGATTTATTTATACTGAAACTATCAATCGCGTTTTTCTCAAAATGACTTTTCTCGACCTGGCCGGAATCATAACTCAAGCTATAATTGCCCCATTTTCAATTTTCAAAAATCACAATTTCCGTAATTGCAGTCGCTATCGTGTACGTAGCCGCTTTTTTTTACATCTAGTAAGCCCCCAAATATGAGTAACAATTTCGCAAAAATTACCCTTTTTTTTAACACCCGATATTTTGTGATTTTTTGGTAAAGAAAACGGCTACGTAAAACGAAAGCTACATTTATATAGATTATAAAACTTTTTGCTTTTCATTTTTTAAACCAACCATCGACAAGTTATCCGGCCGTTGGACCACAATTTTTAAACAGAGGCTCTATTATACCTCGATAACGTTTTTAATGTTTATTTATTTCAAATAAAGATTTACACGAAATGAGTTCAACGTAAGCTTAATAACACACCTTTTTTTCTGATGCCAAGTAAATAATCTAGTAGACAAGGAAAATTGAAAAAACGACCCTTTTCCGGCCCGCGGCAACAGTGTTCTCCCTTAAGGGACAATACCACTGTAGAATTGACAAAAAATTGTTTTTTTTTTGCTTGAGAGACGTTTTGAACCAAATAGAATAAGGGGAAAAAATTTGGTTTCAAGAAAAAAAAGGCTCGCAGCCCCGTGTGGGTCTACGGTGACAGTGGTAGGCACGTGTGCGAGACGTCGACCGTTTTTCTCGGAACAATTTTCCAAAACGGCACGCAGCATAACTCTAACAATTTTCATTCTATTTACTCCAAATTTTGAGCACATCTTTAAAATAATATCCCGAAGAAAATTACGCACGGGATTTTCCATGAGTAAATTATAACATTATTAATTAACAAACGATTGTCCTTTTTTTCTGTCGAAAATTGAGTTTTTACTCTAAATGCTTGCCCATTACACAAAAAATCATATTTTCAAAATCCCCTACGTGTTTCTCTAGCTATACTCATGTAAATTAATATAAATTTTCAATTTTTTTTCCCAAATTCGAGTTTGCGTCAGTTGTACTGACATTATACATTTTGTATAATTTTTTTATATACATTTTCCACTCGAAGATACGACTTATCCTTCCGTCAAAAAAAATCGCTTAAGGCCTTAGGATTTTTAGACAAATTTTTGGAAAGTGAAAAATTTCGTCATATAATTGGTAATAACAAATGAACTATGCAATATAAAAAAAATCCTACGTACTTCCATGGACAATGTATTTTTCAAGGTATATTCAACATTTCAAGTGAATCGGGTGAAAGTTGTCAGGGTTATGTTTCCGGCCGACTTAAAAAATGCAATTTTGAGATAAACGCTGCATAACCGCCATTTTGAAATTAATCGCTTCAAAAAAATTATTGTATACAGTCACCGATATGTATGATAAACACCCATTTTTGTAATCTCGATTTATTTTGTAGTTTTTCTGAAAAAAAATTCTTCAAACAGCCTATTTTTCGGCCTCTAAAGTGACCTAACCCCTTAATTTGAGACATTTACAGAGACGTTTTCCCTTAAAGAACTAGAATATGGAAATAAAAAAACGTTCACGCGCGTGTGCTACCGTGAAAAAGTGTTTTTTTTTTTCATTCGCGAACACACGTGAACAATGGGATTACAATCGGCGTGATCGAAAAATCCTCGGCGCGCGGGGGAAAAAATGTTTCACCATCATCGCAAGGCCCACACCCGAGAATGGAATAATTCCTGTTTACATCATACGAGGATCGAACGATTCTCGTAATCTTTGTAAAACACGCATACGCGTTATTTCTTTTTTCTTTTATTATTTATTATCCTACGCATTCGAAGCACGAAGCTTTCGTAAGCCCATTTGCAGCGTTTGTATACGAGGATCGCCCCGAACGCGAGACTGGGCGAGCCGGGTTTTTTTCATGCGACTCCACCCCCTCTCGCACCTCGCCCTTTTTTCCGATTTTCGTGAGAGCCCCAAGAGAGAAAGGGAGCGGGGTTGTAGGCGGAAAGGGCTGTGAAATAGGAAATTTCTCTGCGTGACCCTCACCTGGATGAAATGTTTTTTCGTCCACGGCTCTCCCAAAAACTTCCTCGAATGTAACGCCATCCATAGGACGCGATAGTCCCACGCGTATACGTATCGTTTTTATTTTCTGCTCTGAAATTCCGAACATAGCACCTAAAGGGACGGGTGTTTTTTTTTATTTTTTTTTTAATATATGCCTACATACAGGCTGTCCTTTTATGAATGGAGAAACCTACAACTGTCGATCAGTAAGGTCATGTCCAACTATATGCTGGAATTTCAGCTTATCAAAAGTCCAACGTTTTCGAGATAAAAATCATCTGCTTTTAGTTTTTCGCATGTCATTTCTACACATGATACACTTTTTTAACCGGGTTTTTTAAAAATACTCCTGGTTATTTGTTTGATCTGGAAGTATTTTTTTTTACCTTAAGGGAGGAAATCTCTTTAGATACCCGAAAATGAGTCATTTTTCATGATTTTTTTAAAGGTGATTAAATAATCGCATCCATTTTTTATTTTGACATTATCTTATTACAACTTTCTATTGTTTAAAAAAATATTTTTTAAACAAAACAAAGTGGCGGCGTTTTTTAAAACACTGCCCATGTTGTAACTCAAAAAGTTGTTGATCGATCTGGCTGAAATTTCGGCAGGGTTCTCACTATAACATTATGGGAAGGATATACCTAAACTTTTAAGGTTATCGGCTAAATAAATTAATTTTTTTGGGGTAAAAGTTGTCGAGAAAATGGTCAAAAATATGCAAATTTGATTACAAAGGCTACTTCATTTTTAATTGTATACTTTTTAATATTTTCGAATATTATTTTCGAATATTATATTAAAGAAATACCTTATAACGTCGCCATTTTGTTTTGTTTGAAAAAGAAAAAAAATTAACACTTGAAAGTTATAATAAGATTATGTCAAAATTTTAAAATTTTGGGATTATTTTATCACCTTTAAAAAAATGCATGAAAAATGACGCATTTTCGGGTGTGTAAAGGGATTTCCCCCTTTAAATGTTGAAGAAACTTTATGAAAAAAGATCTTATGCAGAATTTTCATACAAACCAATTCTAACATCAGACTTTGATAGCCTGCGGTTTCAAGAAAATGTACTAACCAAAAGCGGATGATTTTTTTTTTCATAAAATAACATTAAGCCCAACATCTCCAAAACGGTGGAACTTTTTACTAAACTGAAATTCCAGCATATAGCAGGACATAATCTGACCTATCGACAGCTGCAGGATTAACCATTCATAACGGGACACCCTGTATATATACATATGCGCACACTATACGTATGCGAAAAGGAGCACACCCACGCATACGGACATATGAGTTCAATGCAAATCACACGAGAGACCAGCGAAAGAAAATTTGCGCAAAAAAATTAAAAAAAAACAGCACTCTGATGAAGCAGACTCGTTTTGTCGGCTTTTTTAATACTCCGGCGCGTTTACGCCGCTCAAATACACTCCGATGTTGAGCAACATTTTTTGTGTAAAAAAAGTCGATTTTCAGAAAGGATGAGCAGTTGGATTTTCTCTGCCTGAGCTTCAAATAAAAAAATGTAACTAAGTTTGAACGAAAAATTAAGTAGCACAAGTATACGTCAGTCTCAAATAGGAGAATTTAATATGTATCTGCGATGATAAAATTCAGATACGAAAAACTCGATAGTGTTTCCTGTCATCAAATTTCTGTCAGTTTTGGAAATTCTGCAAATTTTCCGTTATTTGTCTCATAAAAAAATTAATTATAAAAAACACCTCCGAACTATGCCGATCTAAATATAAAAATAATAACCAACATTACAATTCCATTGCAAAGAAATTTCGCCGAAAAAATTCGATGGTATCTTCTTCCTATGGAGATGGAAAAATTCAACCAATTTCGTCGGTAATTCCATTTCAACGAATGAGATTCGAAGATTCCCTATAGAATAAAAAAATTCCCATAAAATGTTTTTTTTTAATAAAATTCCAAAAACTACCTTCATCACAAAAGTTTCCGCACATTCGAACGAAAAAATCTACTCGTCTTCTCAACACTGCATTCCAAACGTCGAGTCCCCCCTTATTTTTCCGGCAATATTAATTCAACCAATCTGTCTCGCTTTACATCATGTTTCAAAGTAACTAGACATGCATCATTTTTCTACGGTAGAATATCCGTCGCCCTCAGGATAATATGAACGTCAAAATGTAATGGTCGTTTGCAGCCACTACACTTCGGAGACACAAATCCAATCTACCTATTGCGAGCACAGTGACAAAAATACGTGCAACGAGTGCTATCCTTGAATATTCTTAAATTCGAAACTCTAGTACATATGGCGTTTTGCGTCTCTTATTGGCTTGAGAATCGATTGAAATGAGTCCAAGAAACGCAGTAAAAAAAAGAATTCTTCCGCTCTCTCGCGCTGCGGCAAAGTAATTACGGCGCGAGAATGCAGAGTATGTGTGTGCAAATGTGGGTGCATTCACTTAGCTTCGCGTCCAGGATGTGTGTGTGTGTGTGTGTGTATATACATATATGTACATATATATATATATATATATATATATATATATATATATATATATATATATATATATATACACACAAGTGTGTGTGTGTGTGTGTAGAGTCGTATAAATAACAGTACATAAATATAAACTTTCTGGGGCACACACCCACACATGCACATATATCAGCATACCTCTATCCACAACCAGCTGGGGTTAACCAGCTAATTTAATATATCCTCAGGCTTTCGTGGCACCTAGTAAGCGAGTATATGCTCTACACGCAGGTCCCAAAAATGTTCGGCATAATGAGAACCGGATGTATCCTTCAAACAAAAGTGCAAGAATTCGTTCTACTTTTTTTTTTCATTAAAAGAAAAAAGTAAAATCTACAACTCCTCTTTTTTGTCTGACATTTGCTGACCACAACCACTAAGAACTCGTCCAACCTTTCAGTATCATTTTTTCCTTCATATTGCAGTGTAATGGATGGAAACTTCTTTAACGTTGATTATTCTTTCCGTGACGATACAAAAAGATGGTGTTTTGAAAATACGTGAAGATCGTGTAGTCACGAGTAGGCGGTGAAAAGATTAACTACCAATGTTTTTTTTTTCAGATATTTTAGTGTAAAAAAGGAGTTACGCACTCGATTTGTCTCCATGAAGTTCTATTGTCACTTTGCATGTATATATATATATATATATATATATATATATATATTACATATTATATATTATATATTATATATTATGTATATATATGCAAGGTGACAATTCTAAGGTTATGTATTTTTAAGGGTTTCGCCCGGAGATTTTGCAGCCGTGACAAATATGATATCTAATGGTTCTTCGAAGACCTCTTCGAAAAAAATATAGCGTATTTTTGTGATGAGTTGTATTGACTGAAAACAACCTAAGCATTCTGATAAAAGTCGATATTCCATTTGGAGTACAGCGGAATGAAAATAATTAAAATCCAAATCAGAAGCACTCTTGAAATACTTTTTTTGTGCAACCCGTCGTCGAGAAAAAAAATGACCAAAGATGCATTTTAAAGCCGATAAATGGAATTCAATTCCATTCAAAAGAAGTTCTTTGGGGGTGTTTTGTATTCGGAATTGAATTATTTTCATTCTGCTCAACGCAAAAGGAAATTTCGATTTTTGTTCCAGAATGGCTCAATTTTCTCTGCCAGGTACTACTCATCGGAACAAGTTTCGGAACTATATTTTTTATATACTCTCTATATATACTCATCGGAACTCTATTTTTTTTCGAAGAGGACTTGAAAATACATTCAATGTCATATTTTTCTCGGTCGCAAAAGCTTCGCGCCAGGCTTTTAAAAAACACATCGCCACCTCATAACTGACAATCTGTATATACAATATACACACACACACACACACACACACACACACACACACACACACACACACACACACACACACACACACACACACACACACACACACACATATATGGATGTATATAGACAATGTACGTTCCAATTAATGCAGTGACTAATGTGGCGAGGGTGTTTGGCCAGCGTTTCTATCTCTCGGCGCTGGGAATACTCGCACCCGTCCCTCTCGTTCGCAATGTACACCGCTAGATGCACATGTAAATCCCTGCTGCGCTTTCACTCTCGAGAGATACATCGTTTTTGTAAGCATACACGCTCCGCGAAGCTTTTGCATTCCACAGGCGATATTACTTGTAGATTGTGAAAACATCGAGTATTTCCACCCCGAATAACCGAGGGAATCCATTTTTCTATATTTCTTTTTCTCGTTTTATTTACTTTTCATTGTGCTCCGCGTGAAGAAAGTAAAAAAAAATATACGAGGGCGTATCGTCCATGAGAAACAGGACTCGTTACAGTCCAGTCAAATTTCGAGGATTTCGCCTCCAGCTCCCCTATCCAGATATCCATTGTTCGATGATGTTGAATATTCAAAGGGTGTTTTGTATACGCTTGACATGGGGCATATTATACTTGCGAAAAGAGCCTCGTGTTCTGTGGGGTTGATTTTGTTTTTTGTGGTGACATGAGATCATTATCTGCTCCCCCCCCCTCTGGATTATCGTTCATTCCCAATTAAACCAGATCAATCGACGCTCGATCAGCGACCACCGAGGCAACCGGACAATTAAAACAAAGTTCTATCGCAGCTGGCACAGTAACGGAAAAACCTCGAAATTTCACGAACGTAGGAAAAAAAATAACGAAAAATAAATGGAATTTATCGAAAGAAAAGAACATTGGGCACAATGGCGGAAAAACACGGTTAAGGGGTAAGCCACTGTAGCAGGGAAAAAAGAAGTATATTTTGGGATTTTTTTTAGCGGGACAATGGTATAAATCAAAATTCTGAAAAAGGTCCTTCATTGTACATATCATAAACCGTATAAAATATTTTTTTCAAAGTAATATAAAACAACATGGCGGCTGCACAGCTTGTCTTCGACGAAGCCTTTTTTTCATAGGCGCGCGGCCGGACCAACGGCACCTGCAATTTTTAATTTACAGTGAATGAAATTTTTTCTTTCGATTATACTTGTGAATAGCTACAGAAGTACGTAGGATTTTTTCGATATATCGATTTTTGCAAAAACAGCGCGTTTTTTAAATAAAAGTTCAATTCTCCAACAATTCTCAAAAAAACATCACCCGAAAATTTGTTTATAAAAAAAATACGTAATATATCGAGAAAATCCTACGTACTTCTATGCAGAATGTAATTGTGAATATACAGTTAAAATTTCAAGTCAATCGGTCAAGATTTATTCGAGTTATGAGTCCGGCCGACTTGGAAAATGTAGTTTCGAGAAAAACGCGTGTAAAGTTTTCGGTACGGATTGCATCGGAGTGAGGGGGACACGGAAAAAAAGAAACAGCGAAAATCACAGTATAAACCGCCTAAAAAAACAGGCTGCCATATTTCATTTTACAGTAAAACAGAGTAATGTAAATCCTGTCCTACAAAAATGACAACTTTTCCTGTACACACTGAGATTTTTACAGTTACACTGGCTTATCTATAGTTCGGTATTGTGAATACTAGTATATTATATTAAAATATTAAATATAATATATTTAATATTTTATAAACTAGTATATTAAAATATTCAAATTTTACAGTTGAATATTTTTTCAGTAAAAAATATTCAACTGTAAAATTTACATGAGATCACTGATTGTTATACTGTACGCAAACTGCAAGGGTTAGAGTGTACACTGTATTGAGTACAGAGTGGTTCATTAAATTTCACAGTGTGGCACGGTAGTTTTACTCTTCTTTCGGCAGTTCGTGACGTTATCTGTGCACTCTGAGATTTTTGCAGTTACACTGATTTATTTACAGTTTGGTATTGTCAATAAATCAGTGATTTCAGTAAAAATATTCAACAGTAAAATTTAAATGAGGTGACTGATTTTTATACTGTACGCAAATGAGGCACGAGGTGAGGCACGAGGCCAGGACGCAAAGGATTGCCAGTTAGTAGTGGTTGATGGGACGCGGACATCGAAATTCGTGCGACAGAATTCAAGAAATTATAAAGAAAGAGAGAATGTTTTTTTTTAAAGGTACGTTCTTGTCTAATTAGGACTTGTCTCGCGCGTGGGGTGAGGCACGTGGCCAGGACACAAAGGATTGCCAGATAGAAGTGCGTAGTCGATAGGATGCAAACGTTGAAATTTGTGCGACATAATTCAAGAATTTATAAAAAAGAGAATTATTTACAAAAAGGTACGTTCTTGTGTATGTGACTGATTTTTTTATATTTTCTACACATTTTTTTCAAACTTCTTTTATGGATAAACTTTTTTTTGTGTGTCTCCATAAACTCTGTCGATATAACTGGCGCATTCATTGTACATAATACAGATTAACCAACCGTCAAATTACAAGTTTTGTTAAATTTATATTACAGTGTTGAACTGTCAAAATTTACCTTTGACTACACTGTATTTTGGACTGTGTGTTCCAATAATCACCTTGATCCTTTGAGTATGTCATTTTTAAGACATTAAGTCATCTTTGAAGAAGAAAAAAAAATCAATTTTGTGAAATTTCTACAGTGGCCTTACCCCTTAAGCAAATCTGTAACGCGATTTGCTGTTGCCCTTAGAATAGGACGTTGGAAACCAAACGAAATTTACGCATTTTCGATGCTGGGAGAAAGAAGGAGGTCGAATACGAGGGCATAAGGTACCTGCGGGCAATAAGGCCCGTCGGCTAATAAGGCCTAAGTAACGAAAATCGTATTTAAAATGACTGCTCACGTTCAAGGCCACACTCACCGACGCCTATTGCACGAATATGTCGCTACAAGTTTGCGGAGGCGCTATACCCCGCAGCCCCGCCGTCAGTGTTGGATCATCCATCATAAGATGCGGCCGCGCGGCACCAAAATAATACAAATCGGTCCAAATAAATCGTAAGTATTTTTTGTAATATTACACTTATCTATTTAAAATCACAGTATCTATCTTTATTAATTCGAGCCTCGATGATCATAAATATTTGAATAACGTATCATGATCCAAATATTTTTTATTTTGTTTTTCTTACATACGTGGTCACGTGGTTTTTCTTACATACGTTCTATAATACGTGGTTATTAAGGCCTACTAAATTTTACCAGAGGTCTTATTATCCTCCTACTTCTTGTGGCAAAGTTTGTTTGTTTTATAATGTATTTTACATTACTTTTAAGATGTTACGAATGTGAATAAGTTGTACGCATATTTATTACTAATTAATTGATCGTTATTTTTAGTGCCTCGATCCCGATGCCTCCAAAACGAGTGGTCAGAAAACGACCGGGTGTCAGCTGTCCGAGCGTAGGCCTTATTATCCTACCATAGGAAAATACGGCCTACTATCAAGATTTTTAAAAATGTTTAATTTTGTTTTTGTTTATGGTACAAGTTAAGATTTTTGGTTTATATTTTATGGAAACTGAACTTGAATAATGATTATAATTGAAATATGTCGATTAAATTGGATATTTTTCATTTTATTTTAAATACCCCTTAGCTGGGCCTCATTACCCACAGGTACCTTATTTGAAAATGTTCTATCCCGTGACCAAAAATACTATTTTTACCTCGATATACCGCATTTTCTAACTGTAAATATTGAATTATAAAACGAGACGGAAAAATAAACGCAGATTGACAAAAGCAAAAAATTGTACAATCAATTATAATGCAATCAAGAGTTTTTTTCGCTTCATTATACATTTTTTCAAATCTAATTACAGAATTATATAAAATACCTCAACTGCATTAATAAAAAAAATTCAATTGCATTTATAAAAACCGGTAGTGGATCACGCGTACTCTAATTACCGAATACCGTAATTGAAACTGAACCCCGAACTGACGACAGCCCGTTGGGGATTCCACGAACCCTGATCAACGACTATACGACGAACTCCTGCAGCCCTTATGTTTCACGATTAATTTTAACGAACGTATGTGCTTCGAAACTGAGCATGCACTCCCTCGTGGCAACGTCCGAGAGCGGGATACGTCACGTCACCTGTTCCGAAATGAGACGTGACACTGCACGTTCCGGGGCCAGAAAAGTTTGCGGGAATGTAAATTAGGACGTTGAACGGACTACGACCTTTTACGGAGACTTCCTTGTATAGAGTCCGAACTTCGTGATGCTAACATGCGGGATAACGCTCGGGGTTAGTGTACATCCGACATGAAACGAGAGTGCACCGGCTGGATCGCTTACCATCTACATGTAGATATATATATATATATATATATATATATATATATATATATATATATATATATATATATATATATATACACGTGTATATACGATGCTGACGTTACAGAGACCCCGAGGCTGCGGTTATGGTGGTTGCTCATCCAAAATTTAGAGGGAAATTCCGATTAAAACTGTGGACAATCCGAGGGAGAATTTCGGAGGTTCCACCGAAATGAATATCGTATGAGGCACAGCGGGTGAGAGTCATCTAAAGCCAAGGTAATATCTATTGCAAGCTCTCTTTTTCTCTCTCTCCCTCTCTCTCTCTTTCTCTTTCTCTCTCCCTCTACATGTATATGCGAAAAGCTCATATCAAGCACATTCGACTTGAAAGACCATCTTCCCGGTAGTCAATATAAAATATATGTTTATCTATATAAAGACACAGGGCTTAGGCCACTCTAGAATTTTCGAAAAATCTATTGTTTTTTTAATGGTCCCCTAGGACCTCAAAAATGATGTCCCAAAAATGATGGCCGGGAAAAATCTCCAAGTACTCGGTTTTCGAATTTTAGTATAAGGCCTGGTCCGCAGCGAGCTAGTCAAAACTTCAAACGCGTTTATCTCAAAACTGCATTTTTTAAGTTGGCCGGAAACATAACAGACAATTTTCAACCGATTTACTTGAAATGTTGAATATATGTTGAAAAATACATTGTCTATGGAAGTACGTAGGATTTTTTTTTATATTGCATAGTTCATTTGTTATTAACCATTATCTGACGATTTTATGGGCAAATGTTTCACTTTCCACTTTAGAAGTGTGCCATTTGGCCAAAAATCAATATATCGAAAAAATCTTACGTACTTCTATAGCGGTTATTATATATAATCGAAAAAAAATCATTGGCTCATTATAATTAAAAAATTTCAGGAGCTGTTTGTCCGGCCGTGGACCCTGGAAAAACGGAGACGTCATCGCAAAAACGCTGCACAGCCGACATTTTGAAATTAATCGCTTCAAAAAAATTATTGTATACAGTCACTTATGTGTATGATAAACACCTTTTTTTGTAATCTCGATTTATTTTATAGTTTTTCTGAAAAAAAATCCCCAGAGAGCTTATTTTTTCGGCCTCTAGAGTGGCCTACGGCCTTAATATAACCAACAGTGGTGGATGAGCGGTCGGGATTCAGCTTCGGCGGTACTTCGATTTAAGGGATAATTACACTGTAACGGATCGAAAAATAGCTGATTTTCACGATTTTTTTCGATGATAAAAACACGCTAATCAGTCTGATTTTTTTATATGAAATCAAAGCACTCATGAAGAACTGAAAATAAATTTAAAAAAATTTATATTAATTTTTTTAACATTTTTTTAACGGTTGAAAATGTCTTGAATAAAAAGGAGTCCGCACGGTGTACACGGTTGTGGCCGTAAATACAATCTGAAACAAAATTTGTAAAAAGATTATTAATCAGTATGAAAGCCTTGCTATCTTGCTATAGAGGTTTTTTATAAACGTTGACAAAACGCCGGCGGTTTGAAAAAAAAAGTATCGAATTTAGCCTACTTTTTCGACAGTTTTTCGTTAAAAAAATTAAGATTTCAAAAAAGGTAAAGTTAGATTAGGTTAGGTTAGATTAGCGAAGTGCGGATAGGGGCGATAGGAAAGGGCACAGTTGGGAAAGGTGATGCGTATAATCCGCAAGGGTGTACTTTGGATTGCAGGAAATTATAAAGATTATTATAAGTCAACTTTACGCAGATATAAAGGGTCGAAAATCTTTATTCTTAAGGCGGTCATCCTATGTGACAAGTCCAATAATCGAACCAAAATTTTTTGCACACATTGAAAAAAATGTGTGCATGTTATATGGGGACCCGGCATAGCAGACTAATGGTGAGTCAACATTTTCGTTGTGTAAATCGTACTTGAACTTTTATACGCGTTTTTCTCAAAACTGTACTTGTCTAATTGGCTTCCGCGATATCTCAAAAACTATTCAACGGATTTCGTTTATATTTTTGTGGTATACTCTGCACGTCTATAGTTCTCACCCAAACTTGAATTTTTATATCTGCCATAGTTTCATCATAAGCTGAAAAAGTTGTCAAAAAATGACGAACCTTGGAACTTAACTTTAAAATCCATGCCAAAAATTCAATTTTCGATATTTTTACTTTACTTTAGTTCCGGTGATAGTCTCAGGTCTACAAATTAAAATGCCGTTTGTTTTTCATCATGGCAGCCGTCAACCAACTTTTTTTTACACATGAGTGTCTTCCAAACAGTGTAAAGTCGATTCGACTCGTTATTTTTGTTTGATGAAATTCTGAGGGACTGTAAAAATATTAATAAATGTGTGGTAAAAATTCTAAAATAATGTGTTTTAATGGTTCGTTAAAAAAATCCCAAAAAAGTGAGAAAAAAAATTGCTGTCACATGGGACGTCACAAAAAATGGACACAAAAAATTGAAGACGAGAGATTAATTTATATGTTTATATATGTATAATCCATATACATTTATATTTATGAATTTAGTACATTAATAATGACTATGTAACATGTATTTATCCTAGACTATTTGCCAACACTATACCAATTTCAGTTTTCATTTATTCCATTAATACTACTTATAACAAAATTTGTAAAACCCTCATATATATAGATATTCATAAAAGGCGACGAAGGGATGACGATGAGCGACTTTATGCGGCGAGTGTTGGGAATCCATGAAATCGGATTACGAAGTTGATTTATGTCCACCCTCATGGCTTTACATCGTAGTACACGCCGTCGCGTTTTAGCACAGCTTTTTCATCTCTATGTCTCTTTTGCTCTTATTTACGAGGTAGCGAGCGAAGAAAACTCGGGTACAGGGGTTTACTTTTATTCGTCGAATGGGAGCCATCCAGGAACGGCTGTAATTGTGGAAGGGTTGGCGAGCAGCTGAGGATTAGAGCGGAAACGATGCCGAGAGTATATGCAAATACTTCCACGGGTACTTTGTCCTCCGTAATTTTATGTGCGCTCTTGGATCGAAACAAAAAAGAAACTAACGAGCTGAAAAGAACAAAAAAGTTGGAGAAAAGATGGCCGTCTGTGAGCATCGATGTATAGCTAAAGTTCGAGATATCGAAATCCCTTTCTTTTAATGGCGAACCAATTCCCAAAAGCACGCGGTCGGAACATGAAAAAGTTTGATAATTAAAAAAAAGCTTTCTTCGTGAATTCATCCATTGTCGACGTGCGATTTACGAACGAAAAATAAAAACGTTAATTAGCCACTCAACGAAATTCTGTTCTTCGTAATCTTCGATTCTCAGCGAAAATACACAATCTTTTCATCATTGATGAGATGATTGATCAATTCATTGAGATGATCAGATCAATGATTTCATCATTTAGTCTGATCAATTTCGTGAATGATCTGACGAAAGCAAAAAATCTTTCCTCTGCCTTACCTACGTTTTGTTGAATTGGAATTACGAAAACGAAGCTAGGCTCCGAAATTGTTTAACGGGTTAGGCCTGGTTGTTACAGTCGAAAGCAGCTCATTTTTGGGATTTTTTTGTAGAAACTTGTGATGATAAATTTCTACCAAAATTAGGTATTTGAAAAAGTATCGTCTGAAGAACACTCTGTAATTTTTTTGTGTAAAAATATGTAATTGTTTTCGATATCGTTAGTATATTAGTTTATCCTATGATTAATCGAAGGGATTTCCTAAATATCTAATTAGAACAAAATGGCGCGTGTTCAATGTGAATTTTAGTTTTTGCGAAAAAAATGGACGTTTTTCGTTCATCACATCGAAAGTATACATCGGAAGAAAAAATTCTTCGATTAAATACTATATTATTATGTCTAAAAGAGTAGTCTTTGAGATATTTTGTTGAGATAAACTTTTATAAGATAATGTACTATCGAAATATATCGGTTTGAAAAAAGTGATTTTTTTACTTTTACCACTAGGCGAAACCCCTTTAAGAAGCCAATAGTTATCAATAAATGAATAACTGTCCTCAGTCAATTTAAATACGGATAAATAAATAATTAAACAAGCAATACATCCGCAGTTGCCAATATTGAGTCAATAACAGTGAAAGTTAATGGTATAACTATTAGTCAGCCATAATATTTAATAACAGCTACAGCATAATAATATTAGTTCATAGTTAACGATAACGAAAGTAGAATCCATGCAATCGACAGGTGTGACTTATAGAACAAAATCCGATTTCACCGCTTCATTGATTCTGGCTACCTGGCCAAAATGAGCGTAATTTGCTTCACTGTAGCAATTTCGCGCAAGCCACAAATTTCGTTTAACTAAAGTCACCCTGCGTCAAAACTTCGTACAGGAACACCGTACTCGTGATAACTGTGGAAACCTGGTCGACTTTAATTAAACAGCTTCATTAATCCGCGAGAAACATATCCCTACAAGGACCAGTGCGCTACAATAATCCAGTAAAAGAGATGCAAACCCGGCACTTCTAGCGTAGAATTAGAATGTTTGACTAAAGCTAGATGGTTGCATATTGAAAGTGACCCCAATGAAATTCTGCCCCTCAACTCGCCCCAACCCCAAGAAATAGGGCTTGAAAACTTAAAAATCGCCGTATCTCGATAATTAATAGCCCGATAAAAAAATATATCGAATAAAAGTTGTTTGGAATAATATAATACGTATGAAGTTGTCTGACGTCCAACCCCGTATCTTTGAAAATAGCGGCACAAAAACGATTAGAAAATTGGAAACGATTAGAAAGGGGTTGAAAACTTAAAAATCGTCGTATCTCGATAATTAATAACCCGATCAAAAAATGTTTGAAACAAAAATTGTTTCGAATAATAAAATACGTATAAAGTTATCTAATGTCCAACCCTCTATCTTTGAAAATAGCGGCACAAAAACGATTAGAAAATTGGAAACGATTAGAAAGGGGTTGAAAACTTAAAAATCGCCGTATGTCGATAATTAATAGCCCAATCAAAAAATGTTTCAAACAAAAGTTGTTTGGAATAATAAAATACGTATAAAGTTATGTGACATCCAACCCCCTATCTTTGAAAATAATGGCACAAAAACGATGAGAAAATTCGGGGTTGATGCGTGTGCGAGCGGAGTAGACATATCGTTGCGTCCTTGTCTGGGTCCAGTTGTGCTTTCGCGTTTTTGTGCAGCTATTTTCAAACATAGGGGATGGACGGCACATAACTTTATACGTATTTTATTATTCCAAACAACTTTCGTTTAAAACATTTGTTGATCGAGCTATTCATTATCGAGATACGGCGATTTTTTAATTTCCAACCCCTATTTCTTAGGGTTGGGGCGAGCTGAGGGGCAACATTTCATTGGGGTTACTTTTAGTATGCAGCCATCTAGCTTCAGTCAAAAATTCTCAGTCTACGCTAAAAGTACTGGGTTTTCGTCTCTTTTACTGGACTACAAACCCACTTTACTGTGTTCAGGAGCTCTGGCGATTCAATCAATATACCCGCTAGGCTTCGACAAACCCAATGAACGGCTCCTCATCACCCGAGGACCACGAAAGGTTGTCGCATGTTGCTGGCACTTAGGTCGTGTAAAAACCCAATAATTAATTCGGATAAATGCAGGAAAATAAAAATTGTCCAACATTTTTTCCCCCGAGGGTCGTTCTTGCAATTTATTTTCCACGAGTTGTTTTTCAATGTTCCGTAGATTGACCAATAAATTTTCCAAATTTGTATGGCGTTGTAAAAACAAATAAACGAACTGGCTGAGCCGTTAAACAAATTAGCACTTTGTCTTCGAATCATTTGCCATTCATTTGCAATGCAAGCTTGAGCAAAAAACACTGCGTGCAGAACTGATTGGTAGGAATGCAGGGCTACGTTGGGAGGGTGGTAACGTTGGGTGGTATCTTTTTTTTGCGGATAGTGGAAAATTATACAGAATTGCGTTGAAAGCTGAGGGAAAAATAGAGGAGGAGAGTGAGAAAGCACCCCTGGCGATCGTTGGGGTTGAAACGCTTCATACCAGACTTTATCTCAGCCCTTTTAGAGTTTATGGGCCTTGGAGACCTTGAACTTGGCTTTTAACACGAGTAAAGCCAGAAAAGCACTCTGCCAGACGAATCTTCACCGGATACCTACCTACCCTCGTTGTCTCGATTGGCTAACTCTCCCCCCCCCCCCCGCCACAATTCTCCCGGCCACATTAGAGCTTAGGCCAAAATCCGGACATCAACCTTTGCACATCAAACCAGCGAAAAGCCCCCTCAGCCCGAGATGGCCTCATTAATCCCTCTCCATTTCCATTTCGCCCCGACGATGAATCCCGGTTATGTTTCCGTCGGTGGATTTGGGACAAGGTCAATTGGTCGTTACTCCCCGGACAGAGCCCTGCCGCGAAGACCACGTGGAAAACTTCACGTTCAGAGAAAGAGGTATTCGTATTTTTTATTTTCCTATTTTTGGCACATATGTATATTTTTTAAACTTGTGCTGAAATCGATGAAGTTCGATCAAAGTAGTTTGTGACATGGGTGCTCATGTGAAATTAGAAGAGAAAAAAATATAAGTAAAGTGACGAGGAAAATTCGCGATGATGATACAAAAATTAATCAATGAAACAATAAAATTGAGAATATAATAGTTTTTAAATTCATATAACAATTTTTTTCCTTTTTAATATCATTATTTGAGGTTTATCAAATCTTATATTTCGGATGAACAACATCACTAATGATTGCGGGAAACTAAAGCATATGTATATAGATGTCAATAAAATCGATATGATGATTTAAAAAAATCAATGAATAAGAAAATAAAATTGATGATATAATTTATCCAAGTTCATATGATCATGTTATTCTTTTTTGAATCATACCATTATTCGAAATAGATGAAATATTACATTTCAAATGAACAATTTTACAATCAATTGCGGGAAATTAAAACATATGTACATGGATCTTAAGGGGGACTCGATTGTAAAGGGGAAACTTGTAGGTAAGCGACCGAATGGATTCACCTTGATAGTAAACATAATAATAATGATACAATTAATTGCAGTACTTATGTTATAATATGATACGTAAACAATATTTTAATCAATCGGAACATTTTTACAAATAAATAATTGATTAAACAGACCAATGTCGAGTTTTAAATTTCGATATACAGGATGTCCTGCTATCAATGGATAATCCTGAAACTGTAGATAGGTCAGATCATGTCCTACTATTTGCTGGAATTTGAGGTTAGTAAAAGTCCCACGGTTTTCGAGATTTTGGGCTTTATGTTATTCTTTGAGAAAAATCATCTGCTTTGGCGAATCATTCTGCGAATTGGTTTGTATGGAAATCTTGCATCTTTTTTCATAAAGTTTCCTTGACATTTAAGGTTAAAAAGACGACTTTTTTAGATAAAAGAAATAACCAAGAGTATTTTTTTAAAAACCGGTTAAAAAAAGTTATCATTTGTAGAAATGGCATGCGAAAAACCAAAAGCAGATGATTTTTATCTCAAAAACCATAGGACTTTAACTAAACCGAAATTCCAGCATATAGTAGGAGATGATCTGACCTATCGACAGTTGCAGGATTATCCATTCATAACAGAACACCTTGTACATCACTCAATCTGCATTTTCTTTTCAAGATAAAGAAAAAACAAATATTTGGTCCCATTATTCTTCTATCCTATAACAAGTTCAAAAACCAACGTGCACGACGCGATCAAAATCAGACGTTTGATTATCCTCTGGCGGTAATATTTACATGATTGATGTTGCTATTGGCGCAACTGACGACGCAGATGAAAAATCAGGTCATCAAGGTTCATTACGTATTTATGCAAAGTTTCTCTCTCTCTCTCTCTCTTTATCTCTCTCTTTGACGCTCTCTTCCTCTTTCTCTCTGTTCAGCTGCACAGCAGGAAGTACGTTCTCGTGAAAATTTAATGAAACTCTACACTTCAAACTTGTCTCTGTCGTCCAACGTTGATTGAAATTCGAGTCAAGGTAATCAGCCACAAGAAAACTCCTCGTTCAGCTCGATTTATGAACCACTATCGATCTTTCGACGTTCTAGCATTCGCCCTGCCAGTGTTCGAGCGATTCGAGAAAAACGTGGATATTTTCTTCCGCGGTATCCTCTGTATCGTCTCACCGATATTTCTTGCTATAGAATCGATGACTGCGACAACCTGCGGGTCCGCGGCACTGCTACCAGCTATATACGGGAAACCTATGCCGTATTATATGCTATACACACATTCGATTCCGCTTATTCACTCTGTGCATATAAATATACACCGCTATACACCCACACCAGAGACCCGATTTTACATATGCATATATGCGCAACGCTTCCGCGAAGAGAAGAACTTCCACGAACTGTGCAAGCTCTAAGCAGAAGAAAAATTGACTGATGCTCTTTCCACGAAGGGTGCAACCTTAACCTAGCCTGGAACTTTTATCGCCGGCTCGGAAGCAACAGCAAAGATATATTTGTGTGTCAGCGCCGAAAGTGTTGTATACAGGGAGAGGGGGAGAGGAGGATAGAGAGAGAGAGATTAGGTTAGTTTGAGTTTTTTAGTGTCTAGGACAGGACCAAAACGTCCTCTGGCACACAATCCTTATTCTTAAAGAAATAACGACATAAAAAAATAAAAAGAGCCTCGATCCGCAAAAAAACCAAAATATAAAAAACAATAGAAAATAAAAGAAATGTAAAAGTAAAAGTGAGTATATATATATTTGTATTTTAATCAAAAACAAGAATTACGCATATTAAAGTAAAATCAATAATACAAATAGGAATAAAAAAGAAATTAGCGGGATCGTTAGAGAGAGACAGAGAGAGTTTAGATTAGAACGGATTTATTCCTGTTCTAGGACCAAAACGTCGCCTTGCACAAAATCTTCATCCTCAAAGTTTTTATTTAGGCCTTGGGCCAAAGTAACGGGTATAAAATCATGTGCGAATTTAACAATTTTTTTTCGTATGAAAGAGTGATTCAACAACAAAATTAATTACATATCTATTTAGTATGAATATCAAGCTGTTAGAAAATATTTTTTTTTTCGGTGTACAAAATGGCCGACTACTCGAAACTTCTCAAAACAGCTTTTTTCCAATTGGCGTGACAGATAACTTCAACAATTTTCACTCGATTTACTTCAAATTTAAAAGTTATGTTCCTAATTGCATTTCGCACAGAAGTACGTACGGAATTCCTGATTAATCGAAAACTTTTCATTTTATGAGCATTTTATGAGCAGTTATAACGAAATTTTTCACTGAAAATTCATTTCTTAAGTTCAAATGCACACAACTTTTGAATAAAACAATATTTTTTTAATTCCGTACGTACTTCTCTAGGTATTCTAATGTAGATTGACGAGAATTTTTGTTTTTTGCTCTAGGTAAAAAATTGTGGATGCCAAATGTCACGCCGCGGAGCGCCTAAAAAAAAAGATAACAAAAGAAAATATTAGTGGTCAGCCGTTTTGTACATCGAAAAAAATATATATATATCTTTTCTAACAGCTTGATTTTCATACTAAATAGATGTGTAATTAATTTTATGAGTGAATCACTTTTTCATACGAAAAAAAATGTTAAATTCGCACATGTTTTTATACCCGTTACTGTGGCCTAGGGCCTGAAGACATAAAAAAAAAGATACTCCATACAAAAACAAAAAAACGATGATTCTTTACAAACAAAAGAAATACAAAATCAAAAATACAAATGAAAAGACAAACTCAGATAAAATACGCAAATAAAAGGAAAGAAAATGGTACGGAAGATGCAAAAAATAAAATAACTCAATAGAGAAACAAACGAAAGTGTGAATCTATATAATGAAAACAAAAATACAAAAAACGTGATTCAACTTAAAAATAAAAATACAAACAAGAATTTAAAAATAGAGCGAGAGAGTAAGAGAGAAAACGAAAGGTCTTATTCTGCAGAAGGAAAAATTCGAGTTTTTTTCAATAGTCGTCGAAATCATTACTCACTTTAATTACTTTTCCAATCATGCCTAAAGTACCAAAAACAAGATCGATGTACAAGTAATTGCGAGAATGTTGCAATTTCTATGACATTCTCGTCGCTGTCAGCATTGAACGTACTGGAAAACCCTCAAAACAACCCCTGCGTTCCCTACCTCAAAAACCAAGCCCCCCAAAATCACCGAAAACCTCGTCCTTCGTGCTCGTTGTCAGTATTGGAATAAAAAATTATCTGTCAAACGAGCTTTCTCGTAAATTTTCTTTCGCTCAGCTTCGTATCCACTCTTCGCGGCAGAAACAATTTGATAGAGGACCCCCGTTGAACTTCGAAACTTGCGGATCTTCGATTCAACGTCGATCGTCGACATTTGGGGAAGCTTTGTCGGGCGCTATGCAGGAACGTTGAACATTCGCGTGAATTCATCCCCGTCTCAACCGTATCAGCCATCCCCTCATTCCCGTGTGCGAGGATCGGTAAACGCCAGTAAAGCGCACACACCAATAGAAACGCGTGGCCTTAAGACAGGAGGGATATCAAGAATCGAACCAGAAGTTCTCTTGACAAAGTGCCTGCCGGATATCCGTTACGTGCGAGAGCAAAGAGAGAGGGAGAGAGAGAGAGAGAGAGAGAGAGAGAGAGAGAGAGAGAGAGAGAGAGAGAGAGAAAGAGAACGATAGTTCCGGGTGAAATCAAACATCTACACATATAATGACGAAGGTTATTTCGAACCCTCCATATACAGTGTGTTTGGCGCACGGACCGAAACATTTTTTGGGGGGATTGCGGGGGTCTTTTGGTATTTTTTTCACCCTTAGACCCTGTCTTAAGTGTCACGGCAATTGAAATATGATTTTTTATCACCCGAAATTTTGCCTTCAAGGGGCTATACCAGTGTGACACTTTTAAAAAATCGGTTTTTTTGTTGCCTTTTTCAACAGTTTATACTTTCCAGAATATCATTATCATTTATATCATTTATAACAATATCATTTTATCTTGCAAAAATCGATAGTTAAATCTTTAAACGCGTTTTTCCCGAAATGAGATTTTTCAAATTTGCTGACATTGTAACTCAAAGAGCAATTATCCGATTGACTTGAAATCTGAACCGAGTACTCTTGAATATATCTACTCTACAATGACGTAGGATATTTTTGATTGAATGAAAATTGACGATTTGGCATTGAAAAAAACGACCATTTTATAGGCAAGAAAACAGACTTTTTTTTCATAACTACGCCATTTTCTTAGATTTTAATATTTTTCGAAAATCCTACTTCATTTTACAGGAAATACCTTCCAGTTTAACGACATTTTTTCCTTTTTCGGTTTCAGCTACTCAATCGGCCGGAATCATGTCAGCAGTGGAGGAACTTTTTTTGGCGCCTCCGAAGGCAGCGCATAAGTCGCTTGGATGTCAATATTTTTCTATGAAAAAATTATGTAATATATGTCAAATATAGCCAAATATATTCTTAATTTTCCGAAACATTTATTTGAGTACTTTTCTTCAAAAAAATTCCCGCAAATTACCCAATTTTTCAGCGTTCACACTGGTATAGCCCCTTAAATCGTCATAACGTTTTTTGTTTGTGGTTGTAATAGCCCGAAAAAAACTTATGTTGTATTCTGCAATATATGTTTATTATAAATAAACCTTTATTTCATATAATTCGTTTCACGAAAATTGCTCTTCAGCTGCCAGTCTTAAAAATGCGTAAATGTATGAAAAATTTCAACTTCTAAATGCATTATAAAAAAAAACTTATTCTGTTTATTTTGAACACATAATGAATGATTTCTATGGCATGTAGCATACCGTTGGAGAGGGTATAAGCTAGATAACTTTTAAAAACAAAGCTAAGTTCAAAATAGCTTTTAGTTTTTTTAATTAATTTAGAAGTTGACATTTTTTATAGATTCACGCATTTTGAAGACTGGAATACAACAAAAGTTATTTCGTGCTATTACGACCACAAACAAAGACGTTATGACAATTTGAAGGCGATATTCATCAATCTTCATCATTATCAATCATATCTTAATGACCGTGACACTTGGGCCATAGGGTCTAAGGGTGAAAAAACTAGCAAATGACCCCCCCCCCCAATCCCCCAAAAAAGAGATTTTGATGTGTTGAATTGGAGGCATTACTTCGTGAAGTCTCATGTCACACGCCAGCTGAACTTGCAGAATCATTAGGACTTGCTCACACAACATTTTCAAAACGTTTGATAGCATGAGGAATGATTTTTTCAAATAAACCATTATTTTTCACGAATAAAAAAAATACGACTTATTCAACACCCCAATATGTAATGATGATTATCAGCCACCCTGGCTGTTTTGAAGACGGTCTGTGCATTGTTTTTAAACGAATCTCTAATTTCGTTGCAGGACCGTCGTTGGAATGGCTTCCTCATCAATATGTTAACGTTCATCTGAAGGTTATTTTGGAGACATCAGGCATTGCATAGTGTTGTGTCAGGGAAGAGTTGACGCCTATGAGGACGGTCCGCAAAGTCGAACGTCTCCAAAATCACCTTTCTCCATATACGTCTTCAAAGAGTAACTGTTTCAAGCAGGGTACAGATAGCAGTAGCCGTCCGATATTGAACGTAGGTCCAGAGCACTGGCAGACCTAGTGTTAAGCTCCATTTAACCCCGCCACCGGCAAACACCACGACGAAATCTCCCCACACCCTCTGTGCGGTTTCAGTCGATCGGTACTATAAATAAATCTTGGCAACTGTAGCGCCCAAACGGTGAGAATCTCTGCGGCTATACTCCTCCACCATTCGCCCGATTGCATTACATAGAGGGAGGTTTCCCGACCAAAAAAAAGCATCCGAATTCCTGCTCGTTTCCTGCTGCAGCGGCGCGACGGTCGGAGAATGATTAATCTCCGGGGTGGATTATTCTAGGTAATGCAGCGACACCCTTTTGCGGTCGAACATCGAAATATTCTTTATCGATTTTGCTTTCGTCGAAAGGCAGCTTTGTTTTTTATTGTTTTTTACGGGCGGCGTTGGAAAGAGAAGAACGGGGGGGGGTGAGATTTATGTGGGGTTGTTTTAAAAATAGTCAGAATGAAAGAAACGGCCGTCCAATAACTTGTGCTCAACATTGTTGATTTATCTCGTTATTCATAATATATCAATTATTATTATTATCATTGTTTCATTAGTCGTGCTTCTTGAGTATTGTTCGCCACTGACTGTTTATGGGGTTATCCGCCATGACGTGTATTTGCTTTTTTTGCTTCTTTTATTGAAGACGGAAAATTCTGTTCGTTTTACAAATTACAAAAAATTGTACAGGGTGGACCCAAACGGCACAGTGAGAACAATATATAGTTCGTTAGTCTGATCGAATAATCTATCTAGTATGAATATTTTTTGTTTTTTCGGACGAGAAAATCTTGTTGGTCTTGGAAGGAAAGAAATAACAAGTATTGGGGATTGAAATTAAATGAATTGTGAATCTTGCATGAATTATGAGTGAATTATGGGTGTAAAAGAAAAAATTGAATAAAGATATGAATATAAGGGTTGCAATAGGTCTTTGGATTAAGACGCATGCACAATATGATACATAGTAATTAATTAAGATGCATACATAATGTAATACTTGATAACAGAATGAATAATACAATTATATTATGTATTGCAATATGTTTTACAATTTAGTGCAATGTATTTTGTTACCTACAATGTATATTGGTTTAAAGTAAGGTTATACTTACTAAGTGTGAAATTAAATATATAAAAAATATACACTTGTAGAATTAAACCTGGGCAATTTCAATAGCAATTACCTTTTTTTATTTTAAAAAAGGTAATTCCTCTTAAATACATCTCTTTATCAAATTATATACATTTCAATCTATAATGTTTCTACTTAATATTTGCCTTAATACGCCTGCTTTTTTAACAATATAAAATGAAGTGATAACTGAAAATGATCAATAAATACGAAATTTCCAATAAATTGAAAAGTTTCCAGAACGAAGTCCACTAGTGTATAAATTCAATATAAAGTATAAAATAATAAATTCAATATAAAATATACAATATATTAATTCAATATAAAATGTTATATTTAATATTATTCAATATAACATTCATTATAAAGTATACGAAAAAATCAAAAAATACAACCCCCTCCGTTGAGTGGGATCTGAAAAAGTAACGATAAAACATCGAGAGGAAAAATCGAATGCAGATCCTTCCGAGCTGAAAGTTGGCATGACACTTGGCACACGATTCTTGATGCTCCCCATTCTTCGTACTTCACATCGTGACGTTTGCGAAATATCATTCAGACGACCCGCCAGGTATCTCCCGAGACCTACAGCTCGCCCTTTACCGGCGAGACGCTTTGCCAAAGAGTTATTATTATTCGCACGATGATTAATAGTACGAACTCCGCTAACCGTATTTATATTTCCACGCCCACGAGTGCCCGACATCAATTTGGAGCGAAAAAGCTTTTCGTTCTTTTCCTTTTTTTCTCGCCTCGAGAAACTCCTAAGAATTCCTTGGCAAGCGTTGCATCTCGCGCGTGTTGTAAAGTAGTTGCGTAAACAAGGCCGGAGTCACAGGATGCGGAAGTACGAGGGAATTACGTCGAGAGAAAAATGAAGGGATCGTCAGTCACAGCGAAATTTCTTATTCTGTCCTATCTACTCCTTGGCGCCGGATACATCGTGCAACTCGACCGATTAGTCTTGCCTCGTATGAAGCTTCCTTCTTCAACAACCCCCGAAGGGATTACGCGTACGTTGACCGTTCCAAGGGCCCATGAGGATGTGGACCATTGAGGGGTCTTCTCACTTTAGACGCTAAAAAAGGCTATTTTCATGAATTTTTTTAATAAATTTATATTATAGATATTGATATAAAAGTTGTTACTCTTAATAAATACACTATCGAAATACATTTAAAAAAATTTCAAATGTAGTTCTGTAACCCAAACAAACTTCAAACGCGTTTTTCTCGAAACAACGTTTTTCGACGGCTTGTTGATAATATCTTCGGAACTACTGAACCGATCCTTATGAAATTTTAACCACATATTCTTTACAACTATAGCTATAGCGCATATCAAGGATTTATTTAAATTTTGATATTTACTATTTTTTTGCGAAAAACGGTGCAAAAAGCATGTTTTTTTTGTTTTATCGTAAAATGTCCGCCATTTTGTTATTTTTGCATATATGAAAAATTGTATGATATGCGCTATAGTCATTAACATACTAAATCTACAACCGTTTGTGTTTTTTGTTTCGAATGATCCAGCTCCGAGATTTCATCAACAGCACAGACCTACATTTTTTCAGGACATTTTTTTAGCTACTATTTTTGTCTATAAATAGTGGCGTAAATAAATATATTTTTTACATGTATTTCGAAATTGTATTTATTATGTGTGACAACTTTTATATCAATATCTATAACATAAACCTATCAAAAAAATTCATGAAAATAGCCTCTTTTAGCGTATGGAGTGAGAAGACCCCTTAAAGTATGTCGAGCGTTTCGACGACCTATCCTATAGAATAGCGATTTTTTTAGACCCAGATGCAACCACTAAAACCCCAACTTCGAAAGTACCAAAAAATCTCCCAACTTCGTTTTCCAATTTTTTTTCGAAAATCCACGTATTTTCGTACGAAAAATTAATTAGCAATATCTGCACGTAAAAATCAGTATGCTTAAACATTTATTTAAAAAACGGTCCCACCACCTTAACCATAATTCCAGTCGACATAGAACCAACTACAACTATTCTTTGGGTTTTTCGTCTCCTTGAAAGGCCACGTGGCCACCCTCTTATCTTCATTTCAGCGGCGAATAAAATGCGAAAAAACGCACCGGTCCAACCGAAAAAAAACAAAGTTCTTTGCTCTCGCTTTGGGAATTTTTTCACTCGAAGTGAATGCATGCAACCGCTAAAACCCTAACTTCGAAAGCCCCATAAATTCGCCAAAATCATTTTCCAAAAAAAAATTCGAAAATCCACGTATTTTCTAACGAATCACCAATTAGCAATATCTGCACGTAAAAATCACTATTCTTCGACATTTATTTTAAAAACGATCCCACCACCTTAACCATAATTCCAGTCGACGTAGAACCAACTGCAGTGATTCTCAGGGTTTTTCGTCTCCTTGAAAGGCCACGTGGCACCCCCTTATCTTCATTTCAGCGGCGAATAAACTGCGAGCAAACGAACCGGTCCAGCCGGAGAAAAAAAGAAGAACAAAGTTCTTTGCTCTCGCTTTGGGACGTTTTCACTCGAAGGAAAGAGTAGTCGCGAGATTGCGCGAAATTGTGTCCGAATGTATACATGTATAGTGTACGAAGAAAACTTTGACTTGCTCTACGTCACTGGACTTTTCAAAGATCGATGAACCCTTCGACGCTCCATGTACGTAAAAGGACATCTATCCTGTATATAAAAAGAATAACCTGCAAAAACGAGAACGCGGGGAAATTACGTCCGTATGTAATATTTGCTACGAGCACTTCTGGCTGTTTTGAGGACGGCCCTTGGGGTTTTTAAAACTTGTCGTTGATTTTGGGGTCGGGCTGTCCTGAAAATGACCTTTGTATGAATATGGTTATATCTGTCTCAAGGTGATTTCATAGACAATGGGGCTTACATGATGTTGAGTAGGATGGAAACGATAGGCTACTATGAGAAAGCTTCCTGCGGTCGCATGTCTTCAAAATCTTCCCCCTTAATGTGTATATATGATCTTCTGGTAAGAGTTACTAAAGTAATTCCGGACTGCGTCCTCCTCCTTCCTGAAACTGCCGCACGCTGCTTCGACTTCAGGTCACTTCCCGCATATAAAGGAGGATAGTTAAAAGCTCGTTCGAACTTGGCAAAGTTCATTTTGAGTGCACGTGAGGAACTTTACTCGCAGCGCGGCACGTCCAGGCGTTTTTTTTTTACGTCGTACCTTCCCTCGTCGCTCGTCACACACGCTCATCCTTAACGGTACACCAGAGAGTGGTGTAGAAAAAGTATTTATCCATGACCGATATTGGTGGATGGGCGGCCGGGTATTCCGGGGGTACTTCGACTTAAGCGACGTTGTGCATGGCCAATACTCGGAGCGGTGACCGCTCAACCGTGCATCGGCTGGCGCATCAACCAATCAGCGGAAGGCCAATATTTCTGATAGCTTCTATACGGGTTTAGTACGGGTTTTCCACAGTTTCCCCTGACCCTCGGAAAATGCGGTATAGTGTAGCTTGAGACGGCTGTGGACGTGACGGAAGTTAGGCTAGATTAGCGGAGTGCCAGTAAGGAGTGATAGGAAAGGGTCCAATTAGTACGAATTGGAACAAAGGAAATAAATAAATAAATATATATATATGAGGTATTCCACGTGAATCCGGTAGACTTTTTCCCTGACCCCCGCCTATACGATTTATTTTTTTTTAATCTGATTCCATTGACTCTAAGAGACACCCTAAATTTTTTTTACATTTTTCGAAACAAACCTTGGTAAAAAAAATTGTTTTTGTCCGAAAAAAACGCCTCGATTTAAAAATCTGAAAAAAATCCCAAAAATGCGTGATTGTATGTAAAAATTTCCAAGCTATCACGCGCAGTGGAAGTAGGATTTTTTTATGCTTTCTGAGCGATTAATGTTAAAAAAAATCCAAAAAATTCAAGAACCGCTTACTTCGGGCGGGTACTTCAATATTTTGATACCCACAGTGAATTTTTTACCATTTTTGAATAACCAAATCACAATCATGGACCTTGAACAGTTAGCAGTCAATTTTCCGGATTTTTTTAAAACGTTAAGAGATTTTTAATACGGGGCGTTTTTTTACTGGAGGCTGTTTCGAAAAATGTTTAAAAAAATCCGGGTGTCTTTTAGAGTCAATGGAATCAGATTTTTAAAAATAAATCGAATTGGCGGGGGTCAGGGAAAAAGTCCACCGGATGCACGTGGAATACCTCACACATGTATATATATATATATATATATATATATATATATATATATATATATACACGACCCACTAAAGGACTTACGGCTAGATCAAATTTTTATAACCATCGATTTTTGGTTTTCGGCGGATTCCCAAAATATAACATCTCCAAAATAGTCTGTAAAAATTTCAAGTCGATTCGTTCAATATTGAGGGAGTTATGGACGTCTATAGGTACTTTCCGCGAACCTACATAAAGGGTGTCACAAAATGACCTGACATTTTAAATTGCGCGCCATTTTTTGTGGCGGACATAGAGTACTAATCTTTGACAGCTGGCATCAGGAAGTATTGAGGTTTAGTCATGGAGAATTAGACGATCGAGCGACGCATAGAAATTGTTATTTGCTGGATTGTTGCTGCATAGTTATTGCAGACGAAGTTTCATGGTTGTGTTATCTCCCGCCGCGGCGATATGAATTGGCCACCAAGATCGTGCGATTTGGCGCTATTAAACTTCTTTCTTTGGGGTTTTCTGAAAGCAAAATTGTATGCCAATGATCCACAGATCATTCCGGAGCCTAAGGAAGCAATTAGACGCACCATTAATGAAATTAGTCCGCAATTATGCCAAAATATTATTGAAAATTTCGTCAAAAGAGTGAACGTTTGCAAACAGGGACGAGGCGGCCATTTATCGGATATTGTGTTCCACACATAACCTCCATGTTTGTACCTTATATTAAAATAAAAATATTCGTACTTTTCAAATTAATAATACGTTTTATTAATGAATTAAAATGTCAGGTCATTTTGAGACACCCTATATTAACGGCGAACTTAAGATGACAAAATGACTTTATCAAAACTGGTAACCACGATGTCTTAAAAATCATTGTGTCGATCAACTTCAAATTTTACAAGCTTCTTCTACACATCAAAATGCAGTGCTTGAACGAAGGAACTTTTTTCGATACATAGTTTTTTGCTATCAATGATAATAGAGGGTTTTTTATTTTATTAAATATTTATATAATATTTAAGAAAAATATTTTATTAAATCCTTCGTTCAAGCACGAGATAATTTCATTCAAAAACTAAATGCATTGGATATTTTTTATTTCGGACTAGCTTCCGCTCGCGGTTTTACCCGTGTTGGTACACGCAAGGCATGCAATTTTCGACAAAAACTTGTACATCCCATTGCAACCGCTTAGGAGTTGATTTTCGAAAAATCCTTCCTCACAAAGAACATCCCTCGGGTGTCGTCCTTCAATTTTGTTGAAACTTATATATGTTATGAAGCATTGAAAACTAAGCGACGCGTATTTTTTTTTATCAGCGGAACAACGGTTTTAAGGGGTGAAACCAGGCCTCGAAGAAAGGCATGTCAAGGGATAATATTGCGGTTTCACCGACAAGCAGTCGACCGATCGCAATGAAACAAAAACGAAAATTCTTCTAATTCGAAGCGATAAAAAATCCACTAGAGAGTTATCGCAAAACAAAATTGAGGGTTAAACCACCCCTATTCAAGGGCTGATGTCACCCCTTAAAACCGTTATTCCGCCGATAAAAAAATACGTGTTTCTTAGTTTTTAATGCTTCTGAACATAGAGAAGTTTCAACAAAATCGAAGGACGACACCTGACATATGTTCCTTATTAGTGCACCTTCTAAGGAACATATCATCTAAATTTCCTGTTTTTATCTTCAGCGGTCTAGGCTGTGGGTTGTCTATATGTATAGATGATTTGTTTCCAAACAGCAGTAATCACGGCAAAGAACGTTTTTCAAACAGCTGTCAGGACAAATCATTGCGTCTACCACATGTTTGAACATTTTTCAATACAAATATTGTAAAAGATACTGAAAACAATACTCGTTAATGTAACAAAAAAAAGAAAAACTCCGCACGATTTTCCATATAAAAATTCAGGAATCTTTCTATTTTTCCTGGCCACGAACTAGGTGTAACCCCTTAAATTTAGGGATAGTATTTTAATGAAAGAGACAGTGCGTTGCAATAATAATTATTTTCTAGAAAAATTAATCCGCTCCCTAAAGGTCCATAAAATGGTCTTCGATAAAACGGACAAAGTTTCTTGCTATCGGTCAGAAATATAGTGTTTCGCGTGAATGACAATTTTCCTAATTTTCACGAATTTTCGAATTCGTTCGGGCCCGTGTTAAAGCAATCGCATTACTTCATTGTCGAATCGTTTACGAGTTAGGAATTACGCGCTGATTTATGCCGATGTATAACTTGTCCCTACCTCTCGCCGCCACCCTTATCCGACCAAATTCAAGAAAGAAAAGGGTAAGAGGAAAAGGTTCTCTTCGACGACACAGTGGTATAAGATAAAGTGGAAAAAGGCACTGTGGAACTTACACACGTGTGTTTTTACGTATATATTCGTGCATACGTATTCCCACGGAATCGTTTCCGACTTGAGTCGGCCAACGAGCCTTTTTATATTCAGACGCGGTGTGCGGTCTTTTGGAACTACCGAAATAAAAGAAAGGGCAAAAAAGATATGGCTCCTAATCCAGTCTAATCTTTCGATTAGACCTCATCCACTCTATTGTACGTGACAGGGCCAAAATGCATATGGCCCTCGCGTACGACTCGACGAAATTTTCCTACGATCTCGAAATTGCGGTTGTAAAATGAAACTTTTTCATTTGGTAAAACATTCGTAAGCCCGAGGAAAATAAATTATATCCGTCATTTTCATCCCAACGAAAAAAAAAATCGTAAAGTAGAATTCATTTGATTATTTTGTATTACTTATCGTAAAGTAGACTTATTTTATCGTAAAGTGGATTATTATTTATCGTAAAGTAGAATCCATTTGATTATTTTTTATTATATTAAATATATTTTGAAGATTATTTATTTTGAATCTCAAAGATAAATATACAATGCAATATATATATTGAGGAGCGCTGTAGTCGTCGTGATGGAATAAGCAGAAATGAATTTTCAGAGTCGAAGACTTAGGATACGAGCTGTCAAATTTTTTTATTTCTACCAAACTGTTTTCCAAACCATGAGATTGGAAATGTTTCGAATAAAACTTGTACAGTTTCAAATGTGATATCCGAAATGTCAAGGCTGCCTTGGTTTTTTAAATTTTGAACTATTCTTTTTTCCACTGCGAATTTGTGGAATATATACTGGTCTTGAAAGAACATTCGACATCACCTGCCATCGTTTGAGAAAATCAATTTTCTTGATATTGAGGATGGAGAGCGTTTAATCTGTGACAAGTGATATTGAATGATCTCGGAAGACGAGGATATTACAGGCCAATGAATCCCTGCCAGAACGTGCTATAAACGTAGCCGAAGAAAAAGGTATTTCATTATAAAAATCCAAGAGCACATTGGAATGTTGGAGGCATCTCCTTCCGGACGATAATCGTCAGATGTTCCCTTGAACATAATCTCAGTGTGATGGAAAACACGTATTCGAGTACTGCGTAGTTTGGAAAATATTTGCCTGGAAGATTAAATGCGACATCACCTAAATTATTTTTTCTCGAGATCGTCAGCAAATCTAGGGCATGTTTATTTTAATGTTAAACAATACTGATACGAAAAAGCGCAGATGTGAATATAAATTGCTCAATTTTTATTTTTCATCCTCCAAAGTATAACGTAAAATATGTTTAAACGTTAAAATTCATAAAGTAAAATTTCGAAATTATTCGATTTTTTATTTTTCACGATCCAAAGTGCACTGTGAGATATTAGGGGTTATGCCTACTTGTAAACGTCGAAAAATCACTTTTTTTTCAAAACCAATATATTTTGACAGCATAGCTTATAAATGTTCCCTAAAAATTTCACGGTGATCGGATCAAAATGGACAGATTTATAGGATGTTATGTTGACTTTCGTCGGAACGTCGTTCGAAGCTTTAAACGCTTTTTTTTCTCGGAAGTAGGTACGTTTTCAAAGTCAGTGAGCAAAATATCTCAAAAACTACTGCATCCATCTTCCTTAAATGTTTAGGGCCTTTTCTAGAAGTAAAAATATAGTATTCGATCGATAGTTTTTTTTTCCGACGTATACTTTCGATTCGATGAACGAAAAAACGGAACTCGCGCCATTTTGTTTTTATTTGTTATTTCGGAAATTCCTTCGATTGATCATAGGATAAACTAACGAAATCTGTAACCAATATACTAATATACTAACTAAATTCACGACTTAATTAGACCACTATCAACTAATATTAGACGACTAAAATACTAGAATACATATAACTAATATACTAACGAAATCTGTTTTATTTTTTCGTATTACCGCAAAAGTCATTTTCGAGAGGTGCCGCCCGGACATCAGCTGTGAATCGATTATAACTAAAACAACTCTCACACAAAAATTGTCATCTGTTCTTCAGATGACACTTTTTTAAATACCTAATTTTTGTAGAAATAGCCTATCTTGATTTACTAAAAAAAAATTCAAAAATAAGCTTTTTTCGATTGTTACAGCTAGGCATAACCCGTTAAAAACATTCAAAGATTATTAAAAATGAAATTCACGTCATAACAACGTTTTATTCAAAGCTTTGGCTTACTTGAAGTTTTTCCCTTCTTTTATGCATACACACATGTCCGCGAAGTGCGAATAACACCGCGAGAGCTCGATAATAAAGTCTCATCTATGAAAATCGCGGCAAATCTTTTTTAAATTGCTTTATCGGGTGTAAATAGCCCCGATATTTTCTCGCTTCAATTTATTCAAATGTTCCCCCCTCCACATCATTGGCAGCGTATAAAAAAATAAGCAACGGATTTTACAATCAATTTCTTATTCATACGGGCGCGGGTGTTTATGGACCACGCTGGCGTATAAACCAGCAAAGTTTTATCGTTTTTTTGCCCGCGTTTATATACACCTTTATGTTGAAGGGAGAGAAATCCTTTGGCCGTCAAACTCACCGGCATAGAGTAGACTCATCCGTGGTTTTTCTCGATAAACATACGGCGCGCACCAAGTTACACGTGTATCCTGAATTCCCCGTCGAGTCCGCGCGCAGACCCGCCAATGGAATATTGAGCGAGCACAGAACACATTTATTTATATCTCAGGCTGCGAGTCTACGCTGGGACAATGAACGAAAGACACGTGTGAAATAAATAACAGCCAAATGAACATCCTACTTCGCAAATATTTGCAAAATTATTTATTTTTTATTATTATTGATAAAATTTTCAAAATCACCGTGATCTTGCACTCTTTTCGATTTACCCTGGTGATCAAACGAGAACAAACGCAACCCAAACAAACCCAAACGAACGCAAAATAACTTTCCTAGAAATCAAGGAATTACTCTATAATGACCGAAATAAAAATAAATAAATAAATCTTATTGCAAGGCAGTATGGTTTTCTAGAGCACTCTTTTAGAGGTTGTTGTAGGATGGAATGACCTCTGAACTGTTGAAGTTTTCTTCCTGCATTTTTTTACCCATGTTTATTGATCATTTAATAAAATGTACAAATGGAAGAAAAAAATTGTTGTGTACTTTTATACGATCGTTTACAACGGTGCACGGAAAACGCCCCCAATTGGCGACCAGCGTTGTGGATGTTGTATGAAACCGAAAAAAACCAAACATATCTTTAAGGTAGTCCTTTCGCGGAGGGCCATATTTTGTGGGGGCATAGAGAGGACCCTTCTGAATAATTGGTAAATTACAGTGGCGTTTAACAAAAATAAGTCACACTCGATTATTATACCTAACGATAAAATAGAAAAAAAAATTCACGCAAATTTAGTAGATTTAGACATTTTTACACTTTCTCTGAAAAGTCGCGGCTACGAAATATCTTCGTCTAGTCACATTTTTCTAAGTTTTATATATATATATATATATAATTGTTGATATTATCATTATTATATATATAAAAGGCAAAGTCCTGACTGATTGGCTGACTCATCATCGCCCAGCCTAAACCGCTGAAGGTAGCAACGTGAAATTTGGAGAGGGTGTTGATTTTATATTGGAGGCATCGTTTGAGAAGGGCTTTCTTAAAATTCAGCCCCTAAGGGGGTGGCAAAGTTTGAATGGGAAATAATATTTTTATAGTCAAATTTACTTGAAAGGTGGTATGGATGCTCTGTGACACAATTGATGAAACACGTATTTCGGCGTTTTTTTAAATTCAACCCTCAAGGGAAGAAAAGGGGTGGCAAAGTTTGTATGGAAATTTAAAAAATATCTGGTCGGATTCACTTGAAATTTGGTATTCGTGCTTCTTGACACAATTAATGAAACACGTATTTCAGCGTTTTTAGAAATTCAACCCCTAAGGGGAGAAAAGGGGTGGTAAAATTTGTGTGGAAGATCAAAAAAATCTGGTCGGAAGATTTATCTGAAACTTAGTATTAATACTCTGCAACACAATTAATAGAATACGTATGTGAGCGTTTTTTGAAATTCAACCCCTTAAAGAAAGGGGTTGAAGTCAAATTTACTTGAAACTTTGTATAATTGCTCCTAGACACAATTAATGAAATTTCAGCGTTTTTGGAAATTCAATCCTAAAAGGGAAAAGGGGGTAGCGAAGTTTGTCTGGTAAACGAAATATCTGGTCAGATTTACTTGAAATTTAGTATCAATGCTCTCCAACACAATTCTACGTGTTCCGTAATTAAACGTTTCAAGAGCACATTTCATTAAGGAGCATTCGACACACGTCTGCCAGAGCGAGGCCGCGGGCAGAAAGTTAGTCATTAAAATTGTCCTTGCATATTCGGTGACCCCCTGTTTTTATTGTTGTTACAAAATATTTAGATTCTTTACACGCGTGAGCGGTTTATATCAAGCATCTAGAGTTATTTAGTGTATAAATTATTGGACAGAAATGTGGCCAGCGTGTCATTTCCATAAATCTCAGTATAAATGAGACGATTTTTGGCAACTTGGCTTGAAATTTTACCTGTACACTGGAATGTATTTTCACTTGATTATAGCTCAAAACCCGTTAATTGTTAAATATTCGGGTTGGTAAAAAGAATGCCTTAATCCGTATGAATGTGTGACAGTTACCACACTCAGCAAAAACAATGTTTCAGAACGGCGGCATGCTAAACTTTGATTATCAATTTTTCTTATTTGCCTGACCACTCAGCGAGTTAAATATTTTTGAAAAATTATTTCGCCTCCATTCTGCTACCAACGTTAAAAAACATCCTACCGAAGGGGTATGCCAAATCGGAGCTCAACCAGCCAATTGGTTATTGAGATCTCGTGGTTGTCAATTCGAAAAGCGTAATTTCGAGAAAAATGTCTGATAATTTCCATAACTCGGTTAATTTGATGAGGATCATTAAACCATTTTCACAGACGTATTCAAAAAGGTTCATATAATAATAAAATTGATTTCACAAAAAAAGATTTTTTCACATTTCTAGACGAAAATACTGCCTTGATAGAAAAATGTTCAAACCATCTACGTCACAGCTGTACCCGTAATTCGAATGAGAATCCACTGCCACGAAGAATTAAAAAGATCGCTTCTACGTTCTAACAGCTGCAGCGGAAAATTGAAAATCGCTATCACCGAAAAAATAACGCTCCGATAAAGAAAAGTCGTGCGACGGGAGCGAGTGTCATAAAAGTTTAAAATCCACAGTGATCGCGAAAATTAGGTCGGCGAGCGGTTATACACCAGTTTCCCCAACGTTCGATGAGTATGAGTAAGTTAATGAATCGCGCGTGACCGAGGTCTAATTAGTATGGTTGCGATGCAGCTATGCAGCAAATTTGCCGTCTTATTATTATTATTATTTTCGTCATTATCATTATTCATATTATTGATTTTTCTGCTAATGGTTTCGCTGTATTTGTTATTGTCGTTACTATTGATACAACTATGTGATGACACTTCCAATATTGTTACTATGCTTTCGTGTACTTAAAAGTACTCATTTTATTATTACTTTCATTAAAGTAATTTGTTTAACTTTTTAACTTTTAACTTTTATTAAAGTAATTTATTAAGTACTCATTTTATTATTACTGTTATTACATATAAAATTCTCATTATTATTGTCATTTTTCTTATTATTGTCACTAGTAATATTATCATAATTTCTGTTCCTGTCCTTCCTAGCCTAACCCAGACAAACTTATTGTTATTATTACGTTTACAGTGAAAAAATAAGCACATCTCGAAGGCCATCCAGCAGTCATGATTGATGCTATGTTATTTTTCATTCTATCAATAATTGCTGTAAATATTATTATAATTATTCTTTAGTGTTTATTCTTAATACAACTATTCTTCAGTGTAATCTTCTTGTTGTTGATAGAACTGTCATTCTTGTTTTTGTTGCCGTTACTATTAATAATATTCTTTACATCTGAAAAGTCATATTGCTACTATTATTGTCAATGTCATTGTTTTTTTCCCCATATATTTTGACATTGCAATTGGCTCAGAATTGACAATTTTAGCATTTATAGTGGACCTTTGCGCTGATGTAAAATTAATCATAAAGTATTTAATTTACCCTGATGTGAATTTAATCCTTCGTTGATTAAATGTATAGCATTTATTTAATTAAGTAAGTTTAATCCCAATTGCATTGCCCTGTTGTAAATTAAATCCTTAGTTGATTAAATTTATTACATTTATTAAATCAGATAAATTTAATCCTTTGTTGATCAAATTTATAACATTTATTAAATCACGTAAATATAATCCTTTGTTGATTAAATGTATTACATTTACTAAATCACGTAAATTTAATCCTAATTGCTTCGCCCTGATATAAAAGTAATTATGAACTAAAGTCGTAAGCAATTATAATCATTAACATCAATGATGAAAAAGAAAATATTAATCGAGGATCTTAGATGACCCTCAAGTACCTTAAAAAAATGTGTTTTTTTTTCATCATCCCCGTAGCTCGACTTACCGTTGTTGTCCTGACAGTTTCGTCTCACGGTAGCGAGTTACCGTTCGTTCCATACATTCGTTCGTGATCCATCGCGAAGCTCGTACGTTTCCTCGATCGCACTTTACGCTAACGTCATCCCCGAGCGATCTCGAGAGCCGGCCATAGCCGGCAACTTTTCACTGCCACTTCGAGTCCAAGCACGAATTTTGCGGTACGCGAAGGTTGAAGAATAGAGGGTGAAATGGATAGGGTGGTCGGCAAGGGGTGGTTCTCAATGTGCGGTCTCACCTACGTCTCTCTCGATCGTGTTTCCAGTTACGTGGGGAATTTTAAGACGTGATCGTACGCAGAGTGAGGTCGATCGGTCAACGTGTCCCAGGGGCATTGACGTATTTGATCGGGCAAGTATTACGACGTGGAAAACAGCGTCGACATCGATGATGTACGAACGAGGCACGAAGAGGAAAAGATTGCCGCGACAAGCCGAGCACGTCGATGACGATCACGCGATCACCCCCTTCATCCTCGATTATCAGGAACCTTTCACTCCCCTCACGACTTCCAATACCGAACTAACACGCACGATTTTTTTCCCCTTCGTCGCTCATCACACAGCCGGTCTCGGCTCTTCGACACTCATCTCCAACGGTACACCAAAGATTGGTACGGGGAAAAAGAAATCTAGAAACTGAGAGCACGCGCACATTCACTGCCACAAGATTCTCTTTTTTCCACGCTCACATCAATAATTCAACACATCACTGTCAGTATCGCGAGTTTTTCGTTTTCCTTCCTATCCTCGACTTGCCTCCCGATCGCGGAGTCTCGCCCGCGAACACACGCGGCTGCGAGATCACGAAACTTTTTCCAGCAGGGGTTCATGATGTTTCGCCCCCGAGGCTACTGCTCTACTCGCTGCATGATCGGTCGCCAAACGCTAGGGGCATTTTTTCGCTGCGGAAAATTCAGGTTGAATATTTTTTTTTTTTTTGGTGGTCAGGAAAGACGAAACGAAGATAGGGGAATTTTTGGCGCGTTGCGTCGCGGCTCTCTCGCGCTCGTGGGAGCGCGCTTCGCAAGGGGCGCGGCGTAACTGAGAGCGCTGCCAACCAACCCTCTCGTGGTGCCGTTTCGGCCCCTCACTCTTGCCGCGACGTGACTCCCTCTCTTTATCTCGCTCCCTCTTTCCCTCTCGCATGCTGGCGTCGCCCTCTCGAATACTCCTACGCGCACTCTCTCTTCAACCCCCAAGCGAAAACCCTTTCTCTCCCCAACCCCCTGTATCGCTCCTTTCCGCTGGCTGCTCTCCCTCAACGTTTCGACTACAGTTTGCCAAAGATCGCGATACCACTTTTCGTTTTTGCCCACCCTAACGGGGAATTTGCGCGGGGACGAGAGTGCGAAAAACAGATTGGCCGCCCAACCCACCCCTTTTTGTGAATTCGGGAGAATATATTCTCATTGCTGCGATCGTTGTAATGAACGTGTCTTCATAAATTTATGATGAATATGCGGGGCGTATTGTGGAAGTTAATTTATTCCCAATGGCCCTTCGTTCTTTCTAAGACCCTTTGCAGTCACTTTCTCTGTTACTCCACACTTACTTCACTATTTCCTGTTTTCAGAGCCACTCGTGGAGTGTTGCCTAGAGCCGATTTTTTTCTGACTATATTGGGATTGCAAGAGGGCACAGGGAAACTGAGACGATATTATCATTGCTGCGATCTCTGTAATAAACGTGTCTTGATACATTTATTATGAATATGTAGTACACATTGTAGAGATGCATTTCGTCCCAATGGCCCTTCATTTTTTCTAAGACCCTCTCCACTCCCTTTCCCTGATACTCCAGACCTGCTTCACTATTTCCGGTTACCAGAGCCACCCCTGAAGTGTTGCCCGGACCCGATTTTTCCTGATGCATTGCTATATTGGATTTACAAGAGGGCACAGGGAAACTGAGAAGATTTTCTTATTTCTGCGTCGTTGTAATAATCGTGTCTTGATAAATGTATGATGAATATGTGGGGCGTATTGTAGAGGTTCATTTATTCCCAATGGCCCTTCGATTTTTCTAAGACCCTTTCCACTCCCTTTGCCTATTACTCCAGACTTCCTTCACTATTTTCCGGTTTCGTGAGCCACCCCTGAAGTGTTGCCCAGAGCAGATTTTTCCTGACGCATTGCTATATTGGATTTACAAGAGGGCACAGGGAAACTGAGAAGATTTTCTTATTTCTGCGTCGTTGTAATAATCGTGTCTTGATAAATGTATGATGAATATGAGGGGCGTATTGTAGAGATTCATTTATTTCCAATGGCCCTTCTTTTTTCTAAGAGCTTTTCCACTCCCCTTCCCTGTTACTCCGCACTTTCTTCACTATTTCCGGTTTCCAGAGCCACCCGTTGAGTGTTGCCCAGAGCCGATTTTTCCTGACGCATTGCTATATTGGATTTACAAGAGGGCACAGGGAAACTGAGGAAAACCTGAACCAATACGAGGCAACTATATTTTCACTGTATCAGTTGCGGTAGCATGGACAACTCGGATAACGATCGCTCGGTAGTAAGCCCGTGCGCCGCTTAGCGGTCACCCATCCAAGTATCGGCCCGGGCCAACGCGCCCCGACACTGGCGATCGTTACAGTACGAATTGGCATACTTTTTATTGACCTCGTTTGTTCGGAATGAAAAATCGGATAAGGCGTACACATGCTGAATTTACGTCTAATCGCGATCAATCATTCTCTCCTGACTCAATTTTCATACACACGTTTACCAGTAAAAAAATGGAAGTCGTACGTTTCTCCGGGTTTTGCTTATCGGCGAGGCGTGGGCGTGATTCGCATTGAAGGGAAAATTGCCGGCGAATTTAGCGCGCGCGCTTGAGGAAAACATTTGTCTCCATTCTTGAGCACTCGAAGTGAGAAAAAGTTGACGTTCTTTATAGAACAGTCAAAGTGCTCTTATTGAAGGTGTGTGAATAAAAAATCTCGGCATATGCGAAATTTCGCCGAGGGAAATCACAACGCTCTATGCGAAGACTCTGTCGCGTGCGCGACACTCGGCTCGATGTGATTAGCGAAAAGAAAAGAAATTGAAAAAAAAAAATCGGCGGAAGGTGAATACGAGGGTACGTCGAAGATTTTTTTATTTGGCACTCGAGGCCACAAGACCAGACAGATAAATATTTTATGCCCTCCGCACGCGCGTATTTCGTCGACGACGCCAACAACTGCCGAGAACGTCAATAAGTCCCGCGGGAAATCGTGGTTTATACCGATTTTACGGCAACTTGTCTCGAAATTGACGGTTCCGGGTTTTACGGTCGGACGTCTTCTTGGCCTACGACCGATATGGGCCGCGTCATTTCCAATTTTTTTTTTTCGACGCGCGCTCTTGCGATGTCCTGTCATCTGTGTCGCGTGTCATGGTCCCATGATTTCTGAAGATTTCCGTAGTACAGGGTCGCAGAAAAATTTTCTTGAGAGAGAAATTCCAGAGACATTAATATGATATATATTTTTTTAAAGCGACTTTGACGTCTATAAAAAAATGAATCTTAATTAAAAATTGATAAATAATTCTTCAAAATATATACGAAATCGAGTAGTTTTTTAAAGGGTTGTTGTAGTTTAAAGGGTAAGCGTAGTTGTAAAAGTCGAAAAATCATTCTTTTCACAACCAATGTATTTTGACAGCATATCCAACAAATGTTCCCTGAAAATGTCGAGGTGATCGGATCGAAATTGACAGATTTATGGGCTGTCATGTTGACGCCCGTCGATAGGCTCGGAGCATCGTTCGAAAGTTTGAACGCTTTTTTTTCTCGATAATGCTTTTTCGAAGTCGGGGAGCAAAATATCACAAAAACTACGGCGTCGATGTTTCTGAAATTTTTCAAGCTTTTTCCAGATATAAAAATATAGTATTCGACCGGAGGATTTTTTTTCCGATGTATACTTTGGATTTGATGAACAAAAATGCCCATTTTTTTGCAAAAATCAAGACTCTCACTTTGAGCACGCGCCATTTTTTTAAATTTGACATTTCGGAAATTCTTTCGTTTAACCCTGGGATAAACTAATATACTTACAAAAGCTGTTTGATTTTTTGAGTTTAATTAACCTGGTTCAGAAACTTTTTGCGATAGCAAAAAGACGTTTTCGAGAGGAGCTTCCCAGACGCCGGCTGTACATCAATGATAATTAAATATCTTTATGAAAAAAAAACGACATTGTTCTACAGATGATACTTTTTCAAAAACCTAATTTTCGTAAAAACATTAGCATCTCAATTTTCTAAATAAAAATCACAAAAATTAGTAGTTTGCGAATGTTACAACTAGATATAACCCGTTGATATAAAAAAAACCACACACTAGCAAGCTGTCCGCAGCCACTTTTCTTGGCCAAGCCCTCCACAGTGGAATTGACCCAATTGTCAGGACCGAGCCAAATATGAAAGCATCCCTTAATATACATATAAAACTCTAGAGAAGTGCCAATTTCTGCCTCGCAAAATCATTTTTTGCAGAAATGACGTCGACCAGCATTTTTCGCCAAAAATTACATATCAAAATATGAAATTCAAAAAGACTGCGCGATATATCTAATATCTTTCTACCGTTCCCTACCTACATTAAGAAACACTTTGCTATTTCGTGCCGGACAGAGATGGCCTCAGACAAACTGCTGGTGCGCCGTCTCTTGATACTGAAACAATTATTCACTAGTGTGACAGCCCAGAAAAATATATTTTTCGAGAATTTCTTGAAAGAAAAGTATTGCATCAAACGTTTTGAAATTTCGCGGATATATTTGTGGATAAATTATGTATATACAGTAATTTTTTCGTATGAAAATATTCAATTTTCAACGACTAATGCGCCATCTTCCGAGTCTCAAAAAGAAAAGTTCTGCCACTGCTGCGGCCTTCAGAGTGCCCGAATTAAAAAAAATAAAAAAGTCCGTAAAACGAAAGGTATTACATGTACAATGACGCAGGATTATCAAAAGAAGAATTTAAATCCAATAAAATGGCGGAGTTTTGAAAAAATAGTTCCAAATTACGCTTAAAAATCTGATGGTTTTTTGCATGGCAAATTGATATTTTTTATCCAATCAAGAGACTGGAAGGTCATTGTATGAAGGAACAAATACTAAATACGCTAAAACAAGATTCAAGTCGGTCGAATGATTTGTATTCAAGTTAGAAATGCAGCAAATTTGAAAAATGTCGTTTTAAGACGTTAGGCCACAGTAAGGGGTATAAAATGAAGTGCGAATTTAACAATTTTTTTTTACGAAAAGGTGATTCTCTCATAAAACTACGTACACATCTATTTAGTATGAATATCAAGTTGTTAGAAAATATATCTTTTTTTTCGATATACAAAATGGCCGACTACTCGAAACTTCTCGGAACAGCTTTTTTCCAATTGGCGGGACAAATAACTTCCACAACTTTCACTCGATTTACTTCAAATTTAAAAGTTATGTTCCTAATTGCATTTCGCAGAGAAGTACGTACGGAATTTCTGATTAATCGAAAACTTTTCATTTTATGAGCAGTTATAACGAAATTTTGCACTGAAAATTAATTTCTTAAGTTCAACAACCTACAACCAACAACAACCTACAACTTTTGAATAAAAAAATATTTTTCAAATTCCGTACGTACTTCTCTAGGTATTCTAATGTAGATTGACGAGAATTTTTGTTTTCTAGGTAAAAAATTGTGGATGCTAAATGTCACGCCGCGGAGCGCCTAAAAAAAGATAACAAAAGAAAATATTAGTAGTCAGCCATTTTGTACGTCGAAAAAAAATATATATATATTTTCTAACAGCTTGATATTCATACTAAATAGACGTGTAATTAATTTTATGAGTGACTCACTTTTTCATACGAAAAAAATTGTTAAATTCGCACATGATTTTATACCCGTTACTGTGGCCTAAGGCCTTAAGAAAAACGCTTTGAAAGATCAAAATATTGATGTCATTGTTACAAATCGATAAAAGTATAAGGTATAGTATAGTAGTAAGGTATACTTGAAGATATAGCCTATCGAAAAATGCATCAAAAAATCGATTTTTTTTAGAGTCACTCTAGTGATGCCCCTTACACCATCCATGCCCTTTTTCGCGTGTATAGTGGCACATCGATAGTAAACTATCCCTGCAGGTAATCAATTTTGATGCAATCAGCTCCAGACTCCCCAAATGCGTTCCACTCCTAACATCCAGTGGTGTTACGCCTGAAGGCAGTTAGAGTATTGCAGTATCCGCGCGTGGAATTTGACATGAAGTTCTCGAACTCGCGTGAAAAAGGTAAAATTGGCAAGGGACCGTCTCCATCTCCAAGCGACATTTTCCCACTGTCCATTTCAGGGCTCGGCCTAGCCTGGCGCTTTCTTTTATGTTTCAATATGTGATCTACGGTATGCCGAGGAGAATGTCTCTCCTGAGTGTTCTCTCAAATTCGTTGTTTTATATTCCTCGGCAAAGCCAGGCTGTTGCCTCTGCACGCCGAGATTCAGTGATTTTTCGCAAGAATCAAGCCTCGCGTTTCCCCGAGGATGATTCGGCGATCCGGACGGATGTACGTAGTTCTGCATTCGCCGTGTCTTCTTGTCTGCTGAAGACCGTAAACCTTCGCATACACACGAAGATTCTCCACAACTCGGGTTTCGTTGTTTCATAGCCGCGGACTGAGGAAAACGGGAGAGCGGAGAAGGAGGGCTGAGATGGAATATGACCAGATGAATACCAGGCACCGTTATAGATGGAACTCGTTCCAGAGGGACGCAGAATCACGCCAACCAAGCGATGTACATGCTTGCACATAAGCGTGCTTCTGCTACGTCCGCGTGTTTTCTTGCGAGCAGCCGAGAGAAAGCGAGAGACAGAGAAAGAGAGAGAGAGAGAGAGAGAGAGAGAGAGAGAGAGAGAGAGAGAGAAAGGGAGAGAGAGAGAAGTACACACAGAGCAGGCTACCATTTGTCAGGATTTCGTAGGTCACGTACCTTTTACTGTGGGCATCCTGCTCCTTTGGCTCATTCGCCTCGTTCTCCACTGCCTCGCGTCCTTCTGTATCTCGTTTCGCAAAACTCCGCTTATATTCATGTACACAGTAAATCGCTATATATATATATAGTACATATACTGTATATATATATATATATATACAGGGTGTCCCTCTCATCTCTGCCACTTGATATAACTCGGTAATTATCGACGTCACAAAAAAATGTGCCAGACAAAAGTTGTACGGTGTGAAGGGGGCCAAATGCGACCCATTCTTTTTATTTCGGTGGAGGCGCTAACGCACTGTGAAGGTCACCTCCACTTTTTAAAATGGAATGGTACATTTTTTCAACCATCTTGTGGAGCACCTCAAGCCGCATTAAAAACATTAGGGGGTCAAAGTCGTTCAAGGTCATTCAAGGTCAGTATCGATTGAACAAATCTAAATATCTCGGATCACTACCAAAAGTTTGATAGTGATCCGAGATATTTACATTTGTATTTCATTTTAATAGGTGTTCGGAATGACCTTGAACGACTTTGACCCCCTAATGTTTTTTATGCGGCTTGAGGTGCTCCACAAGATGGTTGAAAAAATGTACCATTCCATTAAAAAAAGGGAATGTGACCTTCACTGTGCGTCAGCGCCTCCAACGAACTTGAAAAAATTGGTCGCATTTGATGGCCCCCTTCACACTGTACAACGTTTGTCTGGAACATTTTTTTGTGACGTCGATAATTACCGAGTTATTTCGGGTGGCAGAGATAAGAGAGACACCCTGTATATGTGCAAATTTGTATATATAGGTGTATATATATATGTGGGGAAAGGATATTTTGAACCCGTTACATTCTTCTGAGTTTGATTATGAAGCAGTGCAGCTGGCAATTTTGACTATCGTCCTTAGATTTTTTCAGCGGCTCGTTCATTCTGCTCCCGGCCAGTTCTTAAAATGGCCTTTGTGCCTTAAAATGTGCTTAAATTTTGTGCCTTAAAAGGTGCTTACATTTATCAAGAGGTGATTTTTAAGAATATGGGGCTTGTGTTATGTTGAGTATGGAGTAATTGGCTACTATGAAGACGGTCCTCAAAGTAGTATGTATATGTGTATGTACATATAATGTTTTGTCTATATATATATATATAGGGATTTGCTCTATATGTGTGTATATATATATATATACACACACACACATATATAGAGAGAGATGTGAGGTGTAGTCGTATGTTTTGTGTGTATGTATACTTATGGCGGTATTGTTGCTAGAGCGCTGTTTTCGGGGTGATTTTTAGGATAGAATACGTAAAAAAATACTGAGAAATTAAAACACGTGTTCATAAAATCAAGAATATATACAAATTGAGAAAAATGTATTATCATGTACTTTTGTACATTTTTTTATAACAGTGCGCGGAAACACCCCACATTGGCGACCAGCGTTGTGGGGGTCGTATGAATCTGAAAAAGAACCAAACATATTCTTAATCTGTATGAGTGTTGTGATGTTTAGTACCAGATTCAGCAAAAAAAAATTACAAGCCGACGGAATGCTAAACTCTGATTAGTATCCAGAAAGATCGATAGGATAATAAAACTAAATTTAAAAAATACGGTTTATTCACATTTCTAGAGCGCAATGGTGCCTTTAGAGGTAAGGATATTTTGAACCCATTACATCTATTTGATGTTTGGTATTAAGCAGCGCAGCTATCAATTTTCACTACCACCCTTACATTTTTTTCAACGCATCGTTGATTTGCGAATAGGACGATCCTTAAGGGGCTATATCAGTGTGAACGCAGAAAATTTGGGTGATTTTCGGGCATTTTTAGGAAGAAAAGTACCCAATTAAATGTTTCGGAAAATTAAGAATATATTTGGCTATATTTGACCTATATTGCGTAATTTTTTTATAGAAAAATATGGAGATCCAAACGACTTATGCGCTGCCTTCGGAGGCGCCAAAAAAAAGTTCCTCCACTGCTGACATGATTCCGGCCGATTGAGTAGCTGAAACCGAAAAAAGAAGAAATGTCGTTAAACTGGAAGGTATTTCCTGTACAATGACGTAGGATTTTCGAAAAATGTCAAAATCTAACAAAATGGCGTAGTTATGAAAAAAAGTCTGTTTTCTTGCCTATAAAATGGTCGTTTTTCCAATGCCGAATCGTCAATTTGCATCCAATCAAAAATATCCTACGTCATTGTAGAGTAGATATATTCAAGAGTACTCAGTTCAAAATTCAAGTCGATCGGATGATTGCTCTTTGAGTTACAACGTCAGCAAATTTGAAAAATCTCATTTCGAGAAAAACGCGTTTAAAGATTTAAATATCGATTTTCGCAGGATATAATCATTAGAGATACGGCCTTGAAATTTTTACAGGATATTCGCCAAAGTAAAAACTGTCGGAAAGGGCAAAAAAATCGATTTTTTGAAAGTGTCACACTGGTATAGCCCCTTAAAATGACCCATGTATAAATGTACTTACATATATCTAGAGGCAGTTTTGAAAAAAATGGGGCTTGTATAATGTTCAGTATGAGGTAATTGACTACTATGAAGACGGTACTCGAAGTGGAGGGTCTACAAAATCACTTTTTTCTATTTATATACACACACACACATGTATATATATATATATATATATATATATATATATATATATATATATATATATATATATATATATATACGTGAGGTGTAGTCGTATGTTTTGTGTGCAAGTGTAACTGCAAATGCTTGCTCGCCCGTCCACCCGATTACTAGCTCTTCTGCGGTTGAGCTTATCATCCCACTACATGTTCCCTACAGGTATATATATATATCTAGTCAGAAGATCTGCTTGCTCGTGGATTCGCGTGTTCAGAAAGCTCGTTATTTCCGAGGAGTGAGATTTCCGAGCAGCATGCCCACCCTCGGAGTTTCGTGGTCCATGCTCATCCAGACCGCACACCCGCGAGTTGACGAATCCGAGACCACGGGGCAAATATATATGTATATGTATATATAAAAGTGTGAATGTGTGTGGGGGTGTGCACAGATGACTGAGATAGCTTCATATCGGGCTTTAGTGCAGAGAACGGAAAGTACATCCGTGGGCGCGTACAGTGAGTTCTCGCCATCCATAGTCGCGATTTGATACCCCACTGTTGGAAACTTCCCCGGGAGCTTGTTCATCCACTAAGATAACATCGCAGCAACGGCGATACAGCAAGGTAGGCCAGCGCGTCGAATTAAGGACGCAAGGATATGCGGTGCGAAACAATATAATTGTGTAGCATCGCAGAATGGCTAATCTATTCGGGAGTCAGGAGCCCGTGATGTATCGAGTCAGGGCACGAAAAGGCGTTCTTCGCAGGGTGGAGTTGTTGAACAATATGAAGCGGAAGTGAGTAGGTCGTTTGGCATCATAGGGACCAACGCTTCGATCCTTTCGTACTCTCAAGGAAGACCCCTTAAAGGATATTGTTTCACAGTCGTTTATGAGCCAAAAAAATTATGCGGCAGCGCTTATTGAAGGACTGACATATGTTTGTACACATTTCAAGGTGCGGAAAAAAGTTCGTAACAAATTGGCAGCTTATTCTTGAGTGATACGCGGAACTCGCCATGGTCTCACTTTAGCGTGAGTTCTGCCAAAACGCGAAGAATTTGAAAAGTTTCCTAATTGAGACAAGTTGCACCATCGAGGAAAAGGAAAAAGAAGGAAACTGAAAAATCATGAAATTTTGAACAAAAATGACGTTTTTTGGAATAAATATTCTCTTTATTTATGCAAAAAGAATTGTCGTATAATTTGATCGTTATCGCTTGGGTTCATTGACAAGAAGGTGCAATAAACTGAATGACGCGGATACCCAACTGGTTCGAATTCAGCCCTTTCCAGCTGTCGGTCCGTTTTTTCCACATGAGAAAAGAAAGATTTTGACAAAAACGCGTTCATAGTAAAGCCAAACAAATGAAAACGATTTTTTCAATCCGCCAGATGAATCCTCATATGAAAGAATCGCAGTAGAAGGGAACTCGATTAGTTGGATTATTGGTAATAACGCCATCTCGGCAAGGGGAGAATTCTGCCGTGGGTACTAAACAATGGTGGTCTTCAATATCGATTGATTTGGTCACATCCTATCAATCGTCGAAGGAATTATAGTTTGTGTCCCTAATGTGATGTGATGCCACCAAATGAGGTGTCTATTGATTCCGAATCAGATTCAGACCACAACTGCGGTTCATCTATGGAACATATCCGAAGTTAAACTCGATCGAGCATTTATTAAATTTATCTCCTCGATAGAATCGACGTGTTCGATTGTAGTTGAGTCCTTGGAGCTCCGGGCTACAGGCGCTCCACTTGGCCAAGTCGCTGGAATTGCCAAGCACTCGGCTGGCGCAAAAGTGAAATAGATTGAAGTGTATTCCAAAGGGACTCACACACGCCTGGCAAGTGGTCTACGACGTAGTTGTTACACTCGTGGTTCTCTCTGGCGATAGAATGTCAAGTAAATTGAGTGTCAAGCTGATTTATTGGGGTTCGTCGCGGCAAATGCAGTTAGCGATACATACCGACCTATATGCTGTGTACACAAGCGGCTGCAGTCGTGCACAGTCAAAATGTGGAGATAGTGGAGATGCTCGTTCGTCCTCGGCAAAACGTATATGGAAGCTTTACCGCGGTAATAAATTTTCTGAAGATGGGCTTTACCGAAATGGATCACTTGCCGGTTTTCCCTAACGAGAATAGCAACCTGAATAAATCTGTGATGTATGCGCCCAAGTGCCAGCGGGGAAGTGAAACAAAGAACAACGAACAGATAAGCCTAGATATGGAACTGACAGAGAGAGAAAGAGAATGTGTGTGTATGACAGAGCCGAGATGAAGGAACAGGAGACCGTTTGAGGATCGGAAACCTCGGACATGTCGGAAGGTAACCGGTGAATCGAGTTAACCCTAAAATCTTGTTACGGTTCATGACGTTACGTCATGACGCATCCTGTTCGCTCGCTCCTGCCACTCCGCAGCCGGGACACTGCGATTATAGAGCTTCTCCATAAGCGATCCACGAGAATATTCCTCCGACCTTCGACACGTCTCCAGAGCCCGCAGCCTAGCAGCATCGGCAGACCTCCCGATCCCGCTATCACGATTATCCAAGGATATCAATGCTGTCAGCATGCCTCTATGGTCGGAGCTCAAAGCTGTTCCCGGCTACATCACATCGTACGGGAGGTTTCTGCAAACACGCCTATGTATGTATGTATATAACCAATGTGTTCGACCCCTATCCCCTCACCGGGCCACATGTGACCCTAAAATGATTTTCCAATGAGGAGGGAGTGTTCCAAACGGAGTTTCTCTCTTCGCAAAACGATTCCCCCATTATACGTGAATATCTTACACAATGACCGCATTGAGCCACCACGAATCGTGGAAATGGCGCAACCCTCCGTGCCTGGTGCTTCACCCACTTTCTCGGACCCTTGGTCCTAGATCCTACGATTTTACTCCCTGACGCATGATCAGAGTGAATATCCACATTACAATTCTCCGGTTCGGAAACTTGTTCCCCCAGAGATCAATGGAGCTCAACAGCATACGGTTTTCTTCAGTTTTCAATAAAGAATAGGATGATAGCGCGCAGTTCAATGGCATTGAAGTTTAGTTGCTCCAAAGCCTACGCGAAACGTAGAGATTCAGACAGAGAGGAAATGCCTCATTTGTCCATTCGCCTGGGGTGTAAATCCACCCTCGCCATGCCTTCTAGGCTCAACACCTTTTCCGGCAAGTTCCGACATATTTAGACATGTGGAGGGTCGGGATTGCGGATATCCAACTGATCATAATTTCATACATGGACGCCTGGTTATCGTGTAAATCTATCAGACTCGAAATATCTGGGAACAATCAAGTCGTCTGATCATTGCTTCCCCATCAAAATACACTGAAAAAAAATCATTGATCCAATATCATTGGTGTTATGGAATGAAATGTCGTTGATTCAATTGTAAAATTGGTGGTGTAAATAATCGGATTTATTAGTTAAAAAAAACGCTATTAACTTTAATAACATGATAAAATAAAAAGTTTTTTTCATTCGAAAGATATATTGTTAGCCGAGAACAATATATTATTGAAACTATCTAAAAAATGATCGCGTACAAATTACAGAGTTTTGCATGCATTTTCTGCAACAAACAAAAAAGCGTTTCAATTCATAACATGAATATTGTTGATTCGAGTACACAAGAAAAGTTAAATTTCGCTCGTTTGATTCAGATAAAATTTCTATTGAGTAAATATGTTATTTAATTTTTTTTCACCATATCCGATATTGATTTCCGAGTACATTATTCGTTAAAATATTAATATTTTATTTTAATTGAATAATATAAAGCGAATGTCTGACTTGGTTTAAAAATTATGCGAAAATAAAATTTGTTTCTTGCGCATTTGGTTGAAAAAATTCAACCAAATCATGGCCGAGCGCCACCAAAATTATAGGTGTGAGGAAACCCGTAGTTGTCGGAGTAACCGCTAGAAGCCGCACGCGCGCTCGTTTCTCGTAAGCGTAGCGCGAACGGAAAATCAACTTAAACGCCGGAGAAACTCTAAAGAGTATCGCTTCTTGGCCCGTGGGTAAGATCAAAGTGTAGTATCTGTTCTTATCAGTTGAATATCTGATATTCTCTCCATGGATATTCCATTGGATATCTGATATTCTCTCCACTATTATCGTGGATTATCATTCTAATGCTCACTTTTTATTTAAGATTTAAAACAAATTTAAAGACTTACGTCCCATGGCATATTCGTTTCGATGTCGTAAAGAAATAATAAGTTCTATTGATGATATTTTTGTACGAAATAAAAAATGTTGTAGCAACCGCTTAATTATTTCATCCATACATACTGAGCGGAAACCGCTCAGTTTAGAAAGGGTTTAGTTGCTCAAAAGCCTACTTATAACGTGAAGATTCAGACGGAGAGGAAATGTCTCATTTGTTCATGCGCCTGGTGTATAAATTCACCCTTGTCATGCCTTCTAGAGTCAACACCTTTTTCGGCAAGTTCTGACCTATGTCGCCATGCGGAGGGTTGGGGATTGCGGATTTCCAACAGATCATAGTTCCCTGCATAGATGTCTAGTTGTCATCTAGATCTATCAGAATCTAAATATCAGGTAACAATCAAATCGTCTGATCATGGCTTCCCCATAAAGTTATCCGTGGTTTTGAAATAGTACCCATTTACTATAGGATTGGAGTACCGAAACCGCGACAGGGCCATCATCGCGCAATGTTTAAGGGTTGCCAAGGGTCGCCAGAGCCACATTGTGTTTTCCAACCCTTCCACAAGCTCGCTTGGACCCCGGTGGTTTTAGCCTATATACATCATAGCTAAAACCACACCGACGGTCACCACCGGTATTCTCAATGTAACCCGCGCTCAATCTCTCCCTGCTGTTGTTGAACAAAAAACAGAAAGAGAGAGATAGAGATGAAAAAGTACAGAAAAGAGATGATTTACGTTCGTCGATCTGGCTGTTTAGGCTTAAGTCCGACGATTGAGAACTCGAATCACGTGGGAGGATGTCGACGCAAATTCCACCACTTTTTTCATCGTCGAGACAGTTTCGTCTTTTTTTCGTTGTGTCTGTTTTACACTCGCGCATAACATGAGCCATAGACCGAACGAGGCAGATCTTTTCGTGGTTCTGGCATTAGTCCGTGTTCACTTACAAGGAACATCCCTCAGGTGACACCCTTCGATTTTGTTGAAATTTGGATATGTAATAAAGCACCGAAAAGTAAGCGATACGTATTCTTTTTTATCGGCGGAAAAACGGTTTTTGGGGCTGAAACGCACCCTTAAAAAAAGGGGATGTTTTTCGTTTTTCGTCGATAACGTTTTAACGGTACGAGATAATAAAAAAATTCAAATTGCAACAATGTTTATTTTTTGTGCACTATACATTGGAGATGAGAACGATGACGTTATCGACGAAAAACGAAAAACACCCCTATTTTCGAGGGTTCGTTTCACCCCTTAAAACCGTTTTTCCGCCGATAAAAAAATACGTATCGCTTACTTTTTGGTGCTTCATAACATATCGAAATTTCAACAAAATCGAAGGCTGTCACCTGAGGGATGTTCCGTGTTAGGAATGGAAAAAAAACCTGCTACCCTCTAGGTAACCCTGTACGATCTTTCACCTTTCCCACGATGTTTTCCAAAACCGTGAATTCATTTCTAACGGTATACGTGACAAGCCCCCTGCTTATGATTTTTAAGCAATTCGATTCGGAGTGGCAAGGGCGCTGTTGGAATATCAATTCACTCGGGGGATGACGATATTCGAAGAACATCGACATCCATGTGATCGCTACTGAAATCCGTTGATGGAATCATTACTATTGATGATATCATTTCCGTTGATGAAATCATTCACGGCAATGGGATCATCCTTCCTGGTAGAAGAATTGAATCCATCAACCCAAACAGCCCCTTCCAGGCTTTCCGGAAGTGACAATAAGATTTTTTTCCAAGTCATCATCAGTAATAGCGGATGCAGAGTTAACCTTATTTTTTTCATCGTTTTATGAGCGAAATACCTCGATGGTTATGTCGCTGGGTGTTGAGCCACCTACAAGGCTCTCGAGTCGTTAAAAAACATTTCGCGTTTCAGGGTTTGGATCACTCGGTTCCCTGCTATGGTCCTCGTGGAATAAAAAAAATCATCCCACCTCATCCATAATTCACCGATCGACGGAATTATTGTCTGGCAATGCAGGAGGGGAATGAATGGGGGAGACAAAAAATTGCTCTCACTTTGAACGGTAAGACACGACGTCGGGGCGGAGCGTTTCGATACGCACTTGAAAAATAAATTCCTCGGGAGATTCCACAATAGGCACTATCCTCGCGTACCTTGTTGAGAGAAGGGCGAAAAAAAGTTGCTGAAAAAAAAAAACTGTCAACTCTTCTCCCCGTATACCAAAGTCATTTCCATTCGCATTTTTTTCTCTTCGCCTTTCGAGTCCACCCGTGTTTCTCGGCGATCCATCCACCCACGGCGTCGATGAATCTTACTCCCGCGAAGCGAAATTCATATTTTTCAATCGCTCGTGGGTAGCTGCAACTGATTTTTCCTTTCACGCTGGGCTTCCCCGGGATTGATCGTTTGCATTAAAATTGAAAGCGTGAGAGCCACGTATCGCGCCCAACAATCTTTTCGCGAGAAGTCGAGGGGCCTGGAGAAAGAAAAGAAAAAAGGAGACCTCGGCAGCGAGATATTGTATAAAGTGTGAGGTATTGTGAAAAAAGAAAATACGAGGATAAAGTATAAAGGGCTTTCACTCGGAGCTAACCTCGTTCCGTCAACGGCAAATATTGTTATTATTATTATTATACCTCGTCGTTCCCCCCTCGTTCACGCCCACCGGCTGTCGCGCGTTGTAAATATTCTTTTTTCCACGCTTCACCATCCAGTCGCTTATTACGTGTGTAATTGTCGTTTTCCCTTGGCTGTATACTTTTTTGTACTGCCCCCGCGTTTGCGACCTGAGACTTTCGCGTGCGTGACGACGAGGGCTCGCAAGCTCGGCGTAACCTACTCCGATCAAAGTACACGTGTTATACTCAAAGAGCGAGAGACTTGAATACATATGCGTAATTATTATTTAGTAGCTTTTCCTCATGATTTAATCCACGTGGACGTCACGCAGAGAGACGAATTTTTGTAATCCTTGATTATGGCCAAAATGCATTTTTTTTTCTTCAAGCAGTTGCAAAGATACGAACATTTCGCGAGATAAAATATTCAACGTGTCACCACTTGCTAAATGGGTAAGTTCATCTCCTCGGTAATGGCGATTTGTGTAAAAAAGGAAACCGACTTGCTTACTTGTTGTCAAACTGTCTTGGGTGAAACGGCAATTCGCATGGTCATATTTTTGTATACAAACCACATTTGCGGCGTCTAAAAAACCATTTTCTATACGGTGCAATACAAAATTCCCAATCACAACACCAGAAAAAAATCCAAAAAATAGAGATAATGATTACACCAACTAAGACTGATTTAGGGTGCAGTTCCGAAAACCCCCCTCCTCTGATTGAGCTGAAATTTTGTGAAGACCTTAATTTTAGTGTTATAAAAGAATCCCTAAAAGGATTTCTGGCGCATCGAAGTGGTTTTCGAGATATTGATTTTTGAAATTGTGAAAAAAAAATTTCTTTCGCTGAAAACTCGGTAAATGTGCAGTTTTTGAAAAAAATAGTAAGAGACACTTTTTGTAGGAAATTAAATTTGCTACAAAAAAGGTCCTGGACAAAGTTTTCAAAAACTGCATATTTTTGCTTGAAAATTAAAAAAAACCCGTTGAATTGACAATGGGCGAGTTTTTGGCTAATTTTAAGGGTGTGCTGGCTACTGGAGTGAGTGGCAACTAGAATGAGTTGCTACTGGACCACGGAGGGGGGGGGGGGGTCCGCCCCCCGGCGGGGTGAAGGGGCAGCGTCCTCTGCGAGGTGGAGGGGCGGAGCCCCCCAATGACACTAAAACTACTTGTTATATGATTCAAAATTGATTTAAAATGAAAAAATTAATGAACGTTCGGTTTATCGTGGTCGGCTGACTGAAAACTTGCCCATTGTGAATTAAACATTTTTTTTATTTTCAGGCTAAAATATGCAGTTTTTGAAAATTTGGCATGAGACCTTTTTTGTAGCAAATTTAATTTCCTACAAAAAGTATCTCTCATCATTTTTTCGAAAACTGCATATTTACCACTATTTTTTAACAATTTAAAAAATCGATATCTCGAAAACGACTTCAATACGCCAAAAATCCCTTTAGGGGTTCTTTTATAACACTAAAATGAAGGTCTTCACAAAATTTCAGTGCAATCGGAGGTGGGGGGTTTTCGGAACTTTATCCCTGATTTATAATGACTTTGAGTGAAAAGCTTCCTGATAAATGCTGAAGAGTATCGTGGCCACTGTCTCTTCAAGGCATTCCTTTCACGAGTCCGAATATTTAACAATTAACTGGTTTTCGTCTATAATCGAGTACAAATACATGCCAGTATACTAGTAATATTTCAAGCCAAGTTACCGAACTTTTCACGAAAAATAATGACTCTGAAAATCGTCTCATTTATACGGCACTTTATGGAAACGACACGCTGGCCATATTTCTATCGAATAATATTTATACCAAATAACTCTAGATGCCTGATATAAACTGCTCAACGCGTGTAAAAAATCGCAATGTTCTATCAATCGAAAGGTTCTGCCGATAAAAAGAGGGGAACACGGAATGCTTGAAAAAAATATTAATGATAAAACTTAGAAAAAATGTGACGAGTAGAAGAATTTTCGTACCCGCGGCTTTTCAGAGACAATGTAATAATCTCTAAATCTACTAAATTTGCGCGAATATTTTTATTCCAGTTTATCGTTGCATATAATAATTGATTGTGACTTATTCGATTCAAGCGCCACCGCTCTTTACCAATGATTCGGAAGGACCCTGCTTATGCCCCCACAAAATCGGCCATCCGCAATAGGAATGCCTTAAAATGGAAATTGTACATTCTCAGACTCTGCTTGACGGAGCCGGATGAAAGTGCAGGATAATTCTGGAAACGATTATTTTCCCATACCAAAGATTCAGCTTGATCCGTTTTTACGCTAACTTCGCTCTACCAGCCGGACAGAAAAGATTGCCAATCGACACAGTCATCTCCTTGGATTATATTCTAACCCTAGCAGCGCAATTTCAGCCTAAAAAAATGGATAGAGACAGAACAGAGAGGCATGATTTTACATTATTAGTAAGATGTAGTCAAGGTGAGATACAGATGGATATAGACGCAATAAGATATCTTCGTGTGGATGAAAACAAGTGATTGTCGTGGTAGCCAAGCACGTGTCATCAACCTGCTGTCCACACTCATCGTCTCGATGGATGCGCCTGGAACTCGTTTGCAGAGACGGTCGCCCCGCTTGAGAGACAATCCATCCCACATGAGGGATGAGCGCATCGCGGGATCCTTTCCACTGAAGTGTCGTACACGAGTTTTCCATGTTCCTTGACTCACAAGACTCTCGATCAATGCAATTCCTTCTTCCGATCAATTCAATTTCTTCTCTCGATCAATGCAATCCCTTCTCTCGATTAATGCAATTCCTTCTCTCGATTAATGCAATTCCTTCTCTCGAGCAATGCAATTCCGTCTCTGGATCAATGCAATTCCTTCTCTCGATCAATGCAGTCACTTTTCTCGATCAATGCAATTCCTTCTCTCGACCAACGAAATTCCTTCTCTCGTTAAATGCAATTCCTTCTCTCGATCAACGCAATTCCTTCTCTCGACCAATGTACTTCCTTCTCTCGATCAGTGCAATTTTTTCTCTCGATCAATGAAATTTCTTCTCTTGATCAATACAATTCCTTCTCTCGATCAATACAATTCCTTCTTTCGATTAATGCGATTCGTCTCTCGATCAATGCAATTCCTTCTCTCGATCAATGCAATTCCTTCTCTCAACCAATACAATTGTTTCTCTTGATCGATGCAATTGCCCCCATTTCTCCGCACATCACCGCAATGTATATTGCACCCAAAGCCGATTGCGTGCATCACAAGCAACCAGGCGGGAAAAATGGCGAAATGTGCAACGCTCGCGTACACGACGACAGAGCCAATACATTCGATCAAGATCGGAATGTCGAAAGTACTGACGAGGCTGTCCCTCGCTCGGTAAGTTTCGCATGTCAGGAGATCCTAAAAGTAACGTAGGGATGACAATGTAAAGCTTCGCTCGAATACCGACGACGAGACATAATCGTAAATTCGAGGATCCGAGAGATCGGAGCCACCCACACTGCACACCACAGACCAACAATCCAACTGGGCATATACTGTTGGTGTATTATTAGGCGGCAAACTACTATATACGTACATACATGCATACGTAACCTGTATCGTGATTACGAGACTCTCTTGGGAGGAAGCAGAAGCCTGGCTCATATTACGTACATATATCGAAGAGCAATGAACGAAAGGGCACAACCCTTGGGGATCGTACGTGTTGGGTTAGGCGAGCCGCGTCCTTTTGCTTTCTGGCAGATTACGTATAAACATGCATATGTTGTGTAACGTAGTGATGGTACGTATAAACAATTTGTACGTCTCATATACATGAGTGTGTGTTCGTGTATATATATGTGTGTGTGTGTACATGTGTGTATGTAGGTATGTATGTATGTGTGTCTATGGGGAAAGGAAATGTTGAACCTGTAATATCTATGCTATCACTGTTGGCTATCAGCACATACACATGTTTTGAAGACCGTCCTCGAAGTCGAAAGTCCTGGAAATAATCTTCCTACATATATATGGGGTATTCCAGCTCAAGTCGGACAACTATTTCTCTCGCCATTGTTGATTATACACTTTCATAGTGGAAAACCTCACTCCTGGTGTTCAAAAAACATTTAATATTTTTTCCAATTCTTTCTCGTACCCCTTGCCCTTCTACAGGTGCAAACAATCGAAAAGTCCACTCGAGGCGTTTTTAAAATTATGAAAAAACATAAATACGTTTTAGACATGTTTCGTGCATTTTTCACCTAAGCTCAACTTGGGATTCCGATATTTACTAATGGTTTTGGTGAAATGTCGATTTTGGGAATGATTATTCATCAGTTGGGAAGTAAGAAGAGTCTTTTTGAGATTCAATTCGGGTGGGATGTCTATATAAAGCAAAAAATTACTCTTCTGACTTCCAAACTGTCGAATAATCATCCGCGAAATCGAAATTTTACTTTAAAAATAGTAAATATCGGAAGCACAAGCTGAGCTGTCGTGAAAAATGTACAAAATAGGTCTAAAACCTATCTGAATTTTCCAAAATTTAAAAAACCGCCCAAGTAGACTTTTTGATTTTTTTGCAGCCGCAGAAGGGCAAGGGATGAGGGAAAAAATGGAAAAATATTGGGTGTTTTTGCGACACCGAGAGTGAGGATTTCCACTATGGAAATCGATAATCAACGATGATGAGGAAAATGGTTGTCTGAGTTGAGATGGAATACCCTATATATATATAGGGTACCCAGGAATAGGGAATACCCTATACAACTGTGTGTGGGTGTGTATATATATATTCGTGGTGATAGCAGCTCGCGATACATAAGTACATAGGGTTGTATAAACATTGGCACACGTAAGAGAGCACCACCGTAAATTTGTTTGCTAACTCAGGATACATTCGCTCTCTCTCCCTCTCTGTACATGTATTTTAGGGCGACGACCCCTTGATTAAATTCTCCCTGTCATGCCGTGCGTGCCAAAGACTTTCGGACGCATTGCTCTCTTGGCTCTTCCATATCGATCGATATACACCTGCGAATACGGTTCGACTTTAACTTTCCCCTTGAAACTTGCTGCTTCACACGAATCGTTCTACGTTTGGCTCGTCTAACGTTAATTAACAGAATGTCATACATGCTCGTTTCACTTTTCAGAAATAATATTTAAAAAATAAAGAAATATTTTTGAAGATTGGTTTGTACGTGAATACCGTATGTTATTGTAGACATAAATAATGTGGGTTACGGAAGAAACGCGATGAAAAATCACGCGAATACTTTTTACCCACTATAGTTTAGTTTATTACAATTTAACCTCGGCCCTCGGGAGTGCAATTTATTCCACCCCGAAGAGGCTTTAGAGTGACCTTCGCAATTTCTTCAGCCTTGAGAATCATCGCGGCGCCAAGTGAGCCTTCTCACTTACCAGTCTTGATGTAATTACTCAAGGGCACGGGGAAACTGCGCGAATTCGATACGTGCGACCATGTACAAAGGGTGTCCCAATGGGTCTCGAAACATCGAAATACCTCGAGAACAGCTAAGTAAATAAAAAAAATCCCGAGACCCGTATCGAGTACATTCAAATGAGGAGTAGTACAAGACGGCGAGATAGTTTTTTTGGTAAATATTCGGAAGTGTCACTCCTGACAGAATCGAGCTGATTTTTTTTTGTTTGGTTCCTTACAGTTGAAAAACATCATATTTAATATTATTATGGTAGCGCATCGACAAAAACAATGTCGATAAATATTTTTTTTAAGATTTTTTAAAGATCACGTCATCCGAATTTTGGGATATTACCACGAGCATCGCACCATATTCTTTCGCTATTTTGTGTATATGCTCCCGGATCTGGGTCGACTCAAACAAACAAACCCAAACAAACCCAAAAGCATTATGCGCCATTAAAATGTAACTTAATATACGGTTTTATAATCATAAATTGATTTTAAAAAATGTACAGCCTCTTTTTAGCGGGAATGACACTTCCGAATAGATACCGTTTTTCTTTTAATTTAGTGGACTTTTTCAGGGTCATTTCAAGGTCAACTTACAAAAAATATTTAGATACATATATTTTTGATAGTAGCAGCTTTATTGTACGTAAAAAAGAGAGGTTTTTTTTGTTCGAATTTTTTTTTGTTTGGCCAGTATTTTTTTCGAACATTACAAAAGATGTCCGAAATTATGGCCTTCTAATCGCAAACATAAATTGACACGGCGAGTAAATTATTGATAAACTAAAAAGAGAGTCTCTCTGCGGAGCCTCAGACGACTATTTCGAATAACAGTGCCATTTTTATTCCTTATAAAATCGTGACAAAAGTACGCTCCTTCGTTACTTAAAAAATTGCTTCGTGTTTGTTATTTTTTTTTAAATATCTGCAAGTAATGGCGGCATAAAAAAAATTCGAAAAAAGAGACGTACACTTTTTATGTAAGATGCCGCTGTAAAAGCTCCCATTTTTTAAAGTCGACCTTGAAAACGTCCTCTGGATAAAAAAGTTATCCCGCCATTTTGCTCATCGATTGAATCTACGCGACGCGTGACTCGGGATTTTTCGATCAATTTCGCTGTTCTGGAGTTATTTCGATATCTCAAGATAAATGGGACACCCTGTATAGATATTCGTTGGCGTTTTATTTCGGCACGGGAGTGAATATCAAATGCGAATACGTATGAGGCTGGGGGAAAAAAAATTCCTCGACCGTTTGTCGCAATCGATGAGCCTACAGCGAGCGTCACAGCTCAGCTCACGATCACCCGTTCGAGTAATCGCGGCAATGATTGCGCCGCTTAGAACGGTGAACGGAATCCGAGAGTCGTACTCTGAACGGCCCGCTTATCGCTCTCGGCCGATCAAATTACGGCTTCGTGACGCAAATCAAATGGGTCTGTCCGCAGGTCACCTTGAAGAAATTTCTTTACGACTCACCGAGGTCGAACAATACGAACAATTCGTCCGGTGAGAAGATTTTGAATGCAAAGTGAAAATCCAAAAAAATCGGCTTTTTGGCATTTTCTCCAAGTAAACATATTCAAGGTTATGTGAAAAAGAATCGAGTTCAAATATTGAAAATTGATCAAGTTATAGAGGATTTAGTGAAAACGGATAGCGCAACGATTTGGGTATACCTACTAAAACTTTCAATCGCGTTTTTTTTTTCTCGAAACGACGTCTCGTGACCTGGCCGCAATCATAAATTTAGCTAAAATTATCCGATTTTCAATTTAAAAACACAAAAATTTCGGTAATTGCAGTGGCTAGCGCTGCACGGAGATTTTTAATTTATTTAGTATTTTTTAAGCCCCCGGATATGAAGAAAAATTTCGCCAAAATTACACTTTTTTTAACACCCGCCATTTTGGGTTAAAAAATATACTTGTGAAACAGCTACACACAACGACGACTACATTTATAAAGATTGTAAAACTTTATATTATTTTTATTTTTCAGACCACCCATTGTCAAGTTATCGAACCGGCCGTTTGACCACATTTTTTTATACAGAGGCTTTTTTATACCTCAATAACGTTGTTAATTTTTTATTTTTTTTAAATAAAAATATACACGAAATAAACTTAATGTATGCTTAATTACATACCTTTTTTCCGAATCCCAAATAAGTGATCTAGTGGACAAAAACAAATTGGAAAAAACGATCTTTTTTCGCCCCGTCACAGCGGTGTTCTCGCTTAACGGGTCCATTAGGTATAATTCGAAAGTTTGGAATTAGTTGCCGATATTTCGAGCCTGCCAAAAAGTTGCATATTTTAGCGAAAACGGGCCAGCTTTAAAGTCTTTTTTGAGAAAAATGTCTATGACTTTTCATGGTCACTGGGTAACGTTGAACATAGTTTTTTTCGAGACTTTCATACGATCCCAAAGTTTCGCGTATGCAAGCGGCCCCAATTGGCGACCAGTCATGTAGACGGTGTATGAAGACTGAGAGAAGAAACCCAAACATATTCTTCATCTATATGAGTGTTGTGATATTTTGTACCAGACTCAGCAAAAATAAAAACAAATTGCCAAAGGCCGATATACATCAATTTTTCCTATTTTTCCGATCATGCTACAAATTATGAAATAAAAATTATTTCGTCTCAATTTGCCATCAACGTTGAAAAATAGTATACCAAAGGCGTACGCTAAATCTGAGCTCAATCGACAAATAGTTATCGAGATATCGTAGTTGCCAATTTGAAAAGCATAGTTTCGAGAAAAACGCGTTTAAAGTTGCTGCGTCTCGACGACGCTTCCCGAGCGTACTCCTCATAATATATATAACTCGGCTAATTTTATAAGTATCATTAAGGAGTTTCGGGACAATTGGTGAACTGTTACCATTTGATTCAAATGCATACAGTACATTCTTCGTCATACACTAAATGCACCCTCTACATTTTTCTATCGATTGGCGTTTCTATAAAAATTACGATTGAAAAAAAAACACTTTTCAACATAGGGAGTTTTACGCACGAAATAGTGTGAAAAAATGTTTCAAATCTTATGAAAAACTGTCAAGTCACTCAATACAGTATGACAATTTCGTCATCAGTGTCATAATATTGAACGCCCTACGTTAAAAAGAGTTTTTTCAATTGTAAAGTTTATGGAAACGGTGTGGACGATCGAGACAAACAATGTACTGTATAAATCCGAATCGAATGGTAACATTTCGTCGATTGTCCCAAAACTCCTTAAACAATTTTCACAAGAGTGTTAAATGTCCCAAAAGAACTTCAACAGTTTCCATAGAAACGTCTGCAGAAAAATTAAATAAAAAAAATGGTTTATAAAATTTCTTGACAACAATACTGCCTCAAAACGTGGATACGCGCACTAAGGATCGAGAATGCGAACAGCGAAGAGAAAAGTGCTCCTACGTGTACATTATACGTGACGGTTATAACGTACAACAGTCGACCGGACGAAAGCAATGCGCTACGCTATGAGAGCTTCGATGCAATAATTGTTATTCGAGGATAGCCGTGCGAAGCTCCTAGGCGATATTGCTATTGAGATGCAGCGGTGCAATCGTACCTGCACGCGCGCGAGGAGAGGAATGAGGTGGTGAAGGGTGGGAGAGGGTTAAAAGCGACGTTACGAGCGAACGAGACGTATCGTCGAATAGACGGATCTCTCTCTTCCCCCCCCCCCCCCCCCCCACACACCCCGCCGTTTCTCTTTCATTCGCTAATGTCGTACAATGGACAGTCAACGTTGTCTACGGCAGCAACGAATGGCGGACTAAATACAATAGGCGAAGCCCGACGGTATTTGCTTTTGCCTGAATAATCTCATACTATATGTGTGCACGCTCGTGTATGTGTCCAGCAAGTCAAGGGAAAGATGAGAAATGCGTTCAAATCAACGTCACAATGTTTGCGAGACCGTAACATCGTATGGACACGTGCATGCACGGTGCCAATTTTAAGATGAAAAATTACAATGTGTTTTTAAGAGGTCAAAGGGAGGATTTAAAAAATCGATTGTTCTTTCATTGAAAGATGCTTTAGGGTCTCGAAAAAAGAAAAAACAGGTTTTATAAGTCGGAAGAATTCTAAAAGGACAATTTCATTAGTTTGTTAAGGTTTGGGAGACCATAAGGTCGTATAGACATGTACGTACAGAGTGGGAATTTCAAGATGGACAATTACAATGTACTTTTAAGGGTTAAAGCCACTCGAGATTCTTAAAAAAATCGACTTTCCATTTGATTGCAAGATGGTTTAGGGTCTCGAAAAAAAGAAACATCGGGTTTTATAAGTTGGAAGAATTCTAAAATGTTGTTTTCATGAGTTTGGTCAAAGCACTCCGCTGCGTGCATCGATCCCGTTTGCCTGAGTGCAGTGCAATTTCTGAGCGATCGCTAATCGATGCTGTAAACCTGCTCTACAATCTTTGAAATCGACCAGAGAACAAGAGGAACAGGACAATGTTAATGTAGAAGACTAAATTTATGGTGCTGGCATTGCCGATTAAAGGTAAATAAAGAATTTCTATTGCATGATGTCAGTTCGAACATGAGACGCATTTTTTGTCGACAACATGTTTTTAAAACTGAGCGGAAATGGAACTCAGCCAAATATGCACCTATTCTACTACTGTAACAGTTTAACACTACTTTCAAAGAAAGGTGTTTTCTAATTTCCGTACGCGGTTCCGTAGCTTTTTGTATATACGTCGAAGATTGTTTTGGTTTTTGGTCTGGATGGGAAACTGCAGGAGAAATAATTTTTCAAGCAGCAGTAGAGGAACTAGAGCGGTTCTAACGCAGGGATCTCAGGGGGGAGCGGGCGGGGGAGTCGAGCGCGGGGAAACCGGGTATGCTTGGCGGAGGGTGGGGGGATCCTGCATGCGGCAGCCTCGTGCGGGGTTCCGGCGGAGGGAAAGGGGAGGGGGGTTGGAGAGTGGGGAGGCTAGTTTTTGGTGGCGATGTCTTCCAGGCGATAGCTGGACCCGCGGGCGAGAGGGGGAAGCCGCTGTCGACTCTGTGAGGGAGGGGGCATCATAGAGTCGCGGGTCCTTGAAAACCCATAAAATCTGATAATAAGATCTGACCCATAAGATCTGATTTATTATCAACATTATAAATGTAAGCGGAGCATTTTTGTCTAGACTATTCACAGGAGTTTATATATATATATATAAAAAACAACTTAGACAAATGGGTGCATGTGTGTGTGTGTGTGTGTGTGTGTGTGTGTGTGTGTGTGTGTGTGTGTGTGTGTGTGGGAAACTTCCATTTATGGCTAGGACATTTTTCGATAGTGAGATAACGATAGTTCCCATATGAAGGGTTGCCCTTCAAAGCCCATAAAATGCTTTATTTATTGCATGCAGCTGCAGCGTTATTCCGAAACAAGTTTCAACCCGTCGAGGTTTCATTCCACAAGATTACGTCAAGATGTTCTCATGTGCGAGTATGTACGCAGTGCATCCGGCCAAGCACCCCCCGGACTTGACCAAAAACGAGCTCGAACAGGTTCCAAAGGTCTTGCTCTTAAAGTATTGGGGTAACTTTATTGGTTTACTGTGGGATCGTTTGCCGGAGCATCATCGGAACGATAGTGAAGTGATATCGTATCTTCCATGCATGGAGCATTATAATACGCCACAGATGAAGGATCACATTGATGGTCCCCCACCCCAACGTCGGGACTGTGAAAAGTGTTGCGGAGGGGGAAATTCTCTACGTGCGGGGTTCTTCGAACGTGTTTGAACCTGTTACACATGCCTATGATTGGATAAGTGGGGAGAAATTTTTAAAATCTGAGTGGAGGGGTTACGAGGGAGCTTATGATTTCGTGGACCAAGCTCAGACTGCACTATTCCACCGCACCATCAACTTCTCCGAAAAGAACTTTGAGAAAGAGTAAAAATGGATCTCTCAAATATCAACAAAGTCAGCCTGATGGCGGAATTCCTCCCAACGAAGAAGCTGTCAGAACTCCACGTCCATTCGGATTATCAAATCACGGACATGAGAGCTGTACAGGCCAAGTTTGGAAAACGCTACATCGTGGACGTTGCAAATGAGTTTGCCGTCTTCTTGCCAGCGCGGCTGGTAAAGGCCTTCGATCAAGATCTGAAAATGTTCGAGAGTATGCTGCAACTGGCGCGCAATGGTCAACTCTACATGAAGTACATTGGTGGAAAATACAACAGCGTCGAGTTCCATCGAGTCTGAGTATGGTGGAAAAGAGCGCTCGTGAAGGCCCGGTGGAAACAACGAGTTCAACAGCAGCCAGCATCATCACCATCGTAGAGTGCAAGGACTGTTTGCATCACAGTCATCATCATCGTAGAGTTTTCGACGCCCGAGTCTGAGTAAGGTGGAAAAGAACGCTCGTGAAGGCCCGGTGGAAACGAGTTCAGCGGCAGCTGGCATCGTCACCATCGTAGAGTGCAACGACTGTTTGCATCACAGTCATCATCGTAGAGTTTTCAACGCTTGATGCTATGTAAAAATGTACAAAAAACTTTTTTATCGAATATAATGTAAAAAAAAAAATTGTCGTCAAACTGTATTCGCCGTAGATATAGGAAATAAATGGAGAACGATGTTTGTTCAAAATGTTTTTATTCATTTAAAAAAAAATCCCTCGCTCACGCAACTCTTCGTACACAGAGAGTCAGCTTTTCAACGACTTTACATTCGCTTTGGCGCAACTGTATTTTGTATTGAAGGAATGATGGGGACGTTTAACGTTTGCGATTTTCGGCAACTTTTGCAGCGATGGACAGTCCAGAGTCTCCAGATCGATGACTTTTGTTGCTGAATCCGTGAATCTCGATAGCCATGAGAACTTCTCGAATCCCTTGGCATAGATCGTAGGAGCTCCTTCCAAGATTCCTCGAATTGTCGTTCTAGCTGCCTCGTACGGTATGCCGCAGTGTTCCCATCGTATTCCATGATAATTGCGTTCCAGCTACTTGTTTGTCATTTTGTACTTGGCCGGTAAAGCGTCCCAGGCGAATGGTGCATCGAAGAAGAATGTCAGCGGTTCAGCGTTCTTCTCATGAAGTTTGACGATGGACATCTCCTTTAGGACAAATTCGTTGACGGGTCTCTTGAACCCTTGTACGTCGACGATAAGCTCCATGTTGACTGAAGTAGGCGCGGATCATTGGCATGATTTTATACCAATTTTTTAACCCCACCACTGATTGGATTGTACTCGACAATACGATCATGGAGGATCATGCAGTACGCTGAAGTTTGCGGTGGAATATTGTTTTTCAATTCAAACTCAAGGTGCACATCAACAGGACCGGACTTGAGCAAATCGTTTTATTTTGAGCAGTCAATGACAACGAGGGGGGCTTTTTCTAAAAATTCCATCGTGCTCAGCCATGGTTCAGCCTCTTTGTTGTAATAGGTCGGTTGAAAGTTTGCATACATCTCGTAGAGAAGAGCATATTGATTTTGATCAATGTTCAAATTCAAATTTCCATATGGATAACATTGCGAGTTGACGTATAGTTTGACGTCGCTCAGGTTACAATGATCAAAGTGGCTCGCATTGTGTTGTTTCTTATTTTTCCGTTCCGTCTGCAACGCGAGTATGACATATCGTGGCTTCTCCAGCTGATTCGAAGTTTTCACAGACCACACGTGCTTGGAGGTGGCAGGTAGCAATGGATATTCATACAGTTCCCATGTTCGGAAACTCATGGAGATTGGTGCGTCTTTGGCGAGAAACTTTAACAGTTGAATTTTTCGCTGATGCGAGACTGTCACATATGGCACGAGCCATTCTATTTTATGCAATACGAGTTTGTAGTCTTCGGGCGCTGTTTGTACAATGGCATTGTCGTCGGTCTTTGATCTCGTGAGAATCAACTCGTGCTTGGCATTTACGACAATTTTCCGATAATCTTCGACAAATCCGAGGAGCATGCTGAGCGGAATGCACACATCAAAGTTTCCCGATACATCTACAATCTGCTTGGTCTCTTCGACATCGAGCCATCCAGTGTTCTCGAGCATAGAACTTTTGGCCGGTGAGAGAGATGAATATCCCTTAATTACACTCGTAATGCCGACATTCTTATTACGATCGATTTCTATGGCATTCAGCTCATATCGCACTTCCTCAAACAAATGACAAATGGCATTGTTGACGAGACTTGTAGCAGTGGTTGGCGCTCCATCACGCTTGGATAATTTTCCACATATGTGTAGCGAACTCTTGCTTGGCAGGATAGAGAGGTCTTGATGTTGGATGGCAATACGGATTTCATCGCTGTTATTGAAGGTTGAAGATGCATATGGCTGATGAGCGTGAATCTCACAATGGATGATGGATTCATCAAAGACCACAGGCGTTTGAATGTTTACAATTTCTTCTTCCATTTCACGCAACAGATGCACAGAGCACAGACTAAATAATTTTTTACACGCTTTCGCCACGCACTTTTAGACCCAAACTCTTCAAGAGTAGCACGTTTTGAGGTGTTAGCACTTTGGGCGCTGGCCGACGACTGATTGTTTTTATCCATGACCGTTTATTGTTATTGGAAGATCTGTTGAAAACAATGCCCATCACGACTTTATATGCAGGCGTATGGTGATTACTTCACCGCGGAAATTTACCAAATCACCGTCTTGATCCACTATGCGAAGCTGTATTGTGTCAATCGTTCGGCTCGTGATTGGCAAATAAATTACGTGGGAGGGAACTTCAATGACCTTATAGCCCGGTGGCACAGATGGAAAAAATTCGTGAATTGTGTGTACTTTTGTCCGTTAATATAGGCGTCAGCGGTAATGTTGCACTCAACGCGTAAGGCGTTCACTTTGAGAATGGCTACTGGAAGATCGGATTCGTGTCTTTTATTGGCTTCCAATTTGCGTGCGATGAAGCCTAGTAGATGACCAATAGAATCTTTTGGCTCAAAATTGACATCACGATCAAACTCGATCTCACTGCGTAGCGTGTTATTGTTGGGTTTAATGCTGATACTGATGTTTTTACGCGCGAGCTCTGCTTGTACAAACGTCTCAATATCCTCTATTTCATAACTGCCCGTAGGTATCGTTAACACCTCATCTCCCACGTAAAGTTTATCGTGGTCAACGTCGATATTGGGAATAGAGTTGAAGGTTAACAATTCCACGAGACCGAGGGTATAATTTTTGTGTGGCGAGAGTTCGATGGGGGGAAAGTATTGCGCCTCAAGTATGGACGATGAGCCAGATATGGTCAATGTTAAACTATCATCCATGATGCTGATAAATTGACAACTGAATTCTCCACGTCATTTCCCTCCTATATATAGTGTATATCTGTCTTTGTGCTGCAGCTGCCGACAAAGAAACTTGAGGCACAAATGTCCACATTCAATCGTATCATATTCCTGATATCTAGTATAATTATAATGAACGCTACCGACACGGAAATATCTCATGAGCTCGGATGGTGGTGGAAGATTGCCGAAACTATCAAAGTACATGACTTTCGATCCGGTCTTCTTGTAAGCGACCCAGTGTGTTCCAGGACCAACATTTTTATCCAAATTTACAATTGCTGCTTCAAATTTGAGAGGTCCGCTCGCTGGCAATGTAAACTCCACGAAAATATGGAATCTTTAGGATTTTTGCATATTTGAGTAGGTCGCGGTCGGTGAGGGGTTGGTGTGGTAGCGTTACTTCTAGTTTTTTGGCTTAATATGAAGGCCCAATCCCTGCTTATATGGTTTCAGATGTAGACCCCGACGTAATGCAATTTCTTCAATTGTTCGATTATGACGCTTACTTTCATTAAATTCACACTTAGATGCTTGAGCAGCATTTACAGCTTTAACTATACTAGCCGCACCACCCGACAAAGCACCCACAGCGCTAAGACCCGCAAAAATGGGCACGAGGAAGGGTAATAAACCACCAATTTTATGGGGTACAGGTAGAACGCGAGGTGTGCGCACCTCACCCACCTCACCCACCTTTTGTTAGTGGGGGTTAACTCCACAGAATTTGCTCGAGTGTTACGTTGTAAATGTTTGTCTGGTGAGGAAAAGTTGAGAAAATATTTAACAGAACTCTTGCGGGGGCAACCAGAACTCCAAAATAAAAATCATTTTTCCAACAAAACATTTGGGTTCACTCAAAGCATTCTATCGCCCCATCAATCTAATGCTCAGTCGGAGCATTAGATAGAACTGAAAAGTCAGTTCTACTTTTTCTCTATAGTTCTGTTGTTAGTAACGATTTCATTTTCGTTAGGGGGGACCATCTACACAAAATGTATTCCAGTTTACCGTTGTAAATATTTGTCTAATGAGGAAAAGTTGTAAAGGTATTCGACAGAACTCTTGCGGAGGCAGCCAGTAATCCAAAAAAAAATCATTTTTCCGAAAAAAAATTTGGTTTCACTCGAAGCATTCCATCGCGTCATGAATATACTGCTCAGTCGATGGAAATAAATCAGTTCTGGTTGCCTTTTCCATAGTTCTGGAAATCTATGTACTTTATATTGATAGTTTGGTTGTTAGAAACGATTTTTTTCCGTTCAGGGCGGGGGGGCCGACATCATAAAATTTAGTCGAGTTTACCGTTGTAAATATTTGTCTGATGGGAAAAAGTTGTAAAGACATTTAAAAGAACTGTTGCGGGGGCAACCAGAACTCCAAAAAAAAATCATTTTTCCAACAAAAAATTTTGGCCCACTCAAAGCATTCCATCGCGCCATCCATCAACTGCTCAGTCGATTGAAAAATAAGAAAATCCGGTCTGTTTGCCTCTCACATAGTTCTGTAGTTCAGAACTCTTGCGGGAGCAACCAGAACTCAAAAAAAAAGTTCATTTTCCCGAAAAAAAATTTGGTTTACTCAAAGCATTCTATCGCCTCATCAATCTACCGCTCAGTCGGAGGAAAAAAATCAGTTCTGGTTGCGTCTCACATAGTTCTGAAGTTCTATGTACTTTTTCTCTATACTTCTATTGTTAGTAACGATTTCATTTTCGTTAGGGGGGGGGGGGCAACTTCACAAAATGTATTGCAGTGTACCGTTGTAAATATTTGTCTAATGAGGAAAAGTTGTAAAAGTATTCAACAGAACTCTCGCGGGGGCAGCCGGAACTCCAAAAAAAAAATCATTTTTCCGAAAAAAAAATTTGTCATCGCGTCATCAATCTACGGCTCAATCTATGGAAAAAAATCAGTCCTGGTTGCCTTTCACAGAGTTCTGGAAATCTATGTACTTTTTATTGATAGTTCGGATGTTAGTAACGATTTTTTTTTCGTTTGGGGGGGGGGGGGCGAAACTTCACCAAATTTACTCGAGGGTGACGTTGTAAATATTCGTCTAACGAGGAAAAGTTGTAAAGATATTTACCAGAACTCTTGCGGGGGCAACTAGAACTCCAGATAAAAATTCATTTTTCCGAAAAAAAAATTAGGTTTCACTCAAAGCATTCTATCGCGTCATCAATCTGCTGCTCAATCGAAGGGAAAAAATCAGTTCTGGTTGCCTCTCACATAATTCTGGATTTCTATGTACTTTTCATTGATAGTTCTGTCGTTAGTACCGATTTTTTCGTTAGGGGGGGCGGGGCAACTTCACAAAATTTACTCGAGTGTACCGTTGTAAATATTCGTCCTCTAAGGAAAAGTTGTAAATATATTTAACAGAACGCTTGAGTGGGCAACTAGAACTCCGAAAAAAAACTCAAAATCGAATTTCGATTCTTTTCCAGAATGCTAATTTTTTCTGGTAAGTACTACTCATCCGAAAAATACGCCAAATTTTTTGTCAAAGAGCACTCGCAAAAACCATTCAAAATCTCATTTTTTCCGGTTGCAGAATCTCAACGCAAGGCACTTGAAAACACATGGCCACCTTTAATTGTCACCATATATATGGGAAAGGACGATTTTGAAGACATTCGACTATGAAGACCGTTCTCATAGTAGGCTACTTCCCCGTATGCTCAAAATAAGCATACTTTTGGAATGGTCATATTAAGTGTCGCCCTGGGTCAAAATTCAACGAATTGCTACAAAATCAATTTGAGGACCGTCCTCAAAACAGCCGGATGTTCTGATAGCCAATATTATATAGATATAACGGATCAAGCATGCTCTTTCCCCATATCTACCCCTTATTCGACTTTGCAATCAAATTTCTCATATCTATCGTACACTCAAGCCGCGATATATATATATAATTATTAGGCAGTTGCGAAATTACTTCAATTATTTGCTCGCATTCACTCTGTACATACGTGATCCAGACATAAATAATGCAAACATAAAAGCAGCGTGCGGCAGCCCGCGTCTGACCAAAGCTCGACTTCTATCTCTAACGACCCTGCAACACAGAAAGAGTCGTAATATCTTCTTACTTTATCGCCCATAAAACCAACGCATCCGTGGACTATTACCCGCATACAGTAGCGAGTAATAATGCAACGATAAGTGACTTTCTACAAAAAGTTTTATGGCTCTCAACATATATATATGTGTGTGTGTATGTGTGTGTGTATGTATATGTAGATGTATATATATATATATATATATATATATATATATATATATATATATATATATATATATATATATATATATATATATATATATAATCTTGAAATTAAGTAAAAGTTGTAGTGGGAGAAAGAGAAGTTGCAGTGTTTTTTTGGAAGCAATCTTCTGATTCTCTTCCCGTAGCACTCTTGTATGTGCTTTCAACGAAAGCTCGACTTGATACTGAGAAGCCGATTTTTCAAAGCTCTTCGAGACTTTAATAATAGTTACTGCTTTATTCGATGTGTCCAAACTTGGAATGTATATGTATGTGCAGACCGGTAAAATATCTCACGATATAATCCATACAAGTGCCACTCTGAGGAGGAAACTTCGACTCTGAACTTTTCAACGTGGAACGAGGCTGATATACAATATCAGAGCTCACGTTACTCTGTAACAAAAAAAGGCTGCATAGATACACACAAAAAATTGTGTATATAAATACCGGGAAAGTATATTTTAAACTCGTCATGTCGATGTAATGTTGCCTGTCAGTGCATCTAACGAGGAACATCACTCTGGTGTCCGCCTTCGATTTTCTTGAAACTCATCTATATGGCAGAGCGTTAAGGCCTTAGGCCACAGTGACGGGTATACAATCATGTGCGAATTTAACAATTTTTTTCGTATGAAAAAGTGATTCACTCGTAAAATTAATGACACATCTATTTAGTATGAATATCAAGCTGTTAGAAAATATATATATATTTTTTTTCGACGTACAAAATGGCCGTCTACTCGAAACTTCTCGAAACAGCTTTTTCGAACTGGCGTGACAAATAACTTCAACAATTTTCACTCGATTTACTTCAAAATTAAAAGTTATGTTACTAATTGCATTTCGCAGAGAAGTACGTAAGGAATTTCTGATTAATCGAAAACTTTTCATTTTATGAGCAGTTTATGAGCAGTTATAACGAAATTTTTTACTGAAAATTAATTTCTTAAGTTCGAATACCAACAACTTTTGAATAAAGCAATATTTTTTAAATTCCGTACGTACTTCTCTGGGTATTCTAATGAAGATTGATGAGAATTTTTGTTTTTTGTTCTAGGTCAAAAATTGTGGACGCTAAATGTCACGCCGCAGAGCGCCTAAAAAAAGATTCTAAAAGGAAATATTAGTAGTCGGCCATTTTGTACATCGAAAAAAAAAATATTTTCTAACAGCTTGATATTCATACTAAATAGATGTGTAATTAATTTTATGAGTGAATCACTTTTTCATACGAAAAAAACTTGTTAAATTCGTACATGATTTTATACCCGATACTGTGACCGAAGGCCTTAAGAACTGTTGAACACGTATTTTTTTTATTGGCGGAAAAACAGTTTCGAGGGGCAAAACCACCCTTTGAAGTGAAGCATGCCAAGGGCTGATTTCGCAATTCCGTCCGCAAGTAGTCCGACGATTTCAGAGAAACAAAAACGAAACCTCTTCTAATGCAAAACGATCATAAATGGACTATGGGTACATTGAGAAAACAATTTTTTTTCAACGTGCCCATGGTACCTTTATTTTTCTTTCTCTTACCCCATATTTACTAGGGGTGCATTAAATTGAATAGAACGGGTAACACTTTGAAAGGGGGATAAAATTAAAGTTTAAGGATTTTTAATTTTTGCCGGATAACAAGCTTAAGGCGGTAAACCACATTCCATATATTTTCAAAGAGTTTTGATGAAAATTGAGGGTTTTGGAGAAAATTAATGGTGAATTCGTCTTCAAGGGGTTAAAATACAGCGATAGAGACTTAAAAAAAGAAATGTTAAATCGATTTTTATTCATTTTGGAAAAAAATTGGTGGCTTCACGGAATTGCTTATTTTTTATGTTCTGATTGGAAACTTCATTCTGCGCTTATACTTTTCGTGATCGTATCCTTTTTAAAATGCCGCTTCATTCATGGAGCTTCGATTGTTTTTCGTTTTTTTCGCATAATTTCAAAGTTGACCCGTCTATTGCGAATCTTTCCGCACAATAAATACCATTTCGCCTCTTCTCCGGCCGCTTTCAAGTGCACATTCCATGAAAACTAATCGCGATATCGGGTTGCATCAAACGACATTCTCTAATTCTACAATAATTCTTTTGTAAACTTCCCCAATAAGTTTATTTCGATCAAATAGGACCGACGCTAGGGCTGTTTGAAATTTTAGGTTTTTCACGATTTTGGAAAAGTGGCCAAATGGGTCGAGAAAAAAAATCCACTTTTAAACCATTTCAAAGATCTATCTAATGGTAAAATATCGGCCAGTTATGAATATCGCTGAGTTCTTATCGCAAGCTCGAAATTACGCGGGCTAAACGCCAAAAAAGTATTTTCACACTCTTTTGACGATTTATTACAAAAATGTTAAGCGTTGGATAAAAGTAATAGTGAGTTCGTGTTCAGGAGGAACAAATACATCTATATAGAATTAGAAACAAAATATTTCAAAAAAAAAAAACGATTTCGGCCGAAAATGAGTGGCTTCACTGAATCGTCGATAATTTATTTTCAGTTTGGATTTGGAACTCCGCTTTGTGCGCATTCTCTTCATAATCGTTTTCGCTTGAAAATGCCGCTTCATTCGTGGAGTCCCGATGATTTTCCAATTTATGGCATAATTTCAAAGACGGATCATCGATTTTTGCAAACCTTTCCATTGTGCTTCTTTTTTGGTAACTTTAAAAGTGCACTTTTCAGAAAAACTAATCGAGATACCAGCATGAATAAAATTCCATTCTCAGTCTACCGATATCGTTTTCGAAACGCCCTCAATAAGTCCCCGGGCCTCAAATAGGACCGCCGCTAAGGCTGTTTGAAATTTCGGACTTTTAACATTTCCGGAAAAAGGGCCAAAAAAGCAAAAAAAAATGTTTCCCTTCTACACTACCGTCTCCCCTTTCTAGGGTCTACCCAATGGAAAAATTTCCGCAGATTACAAATACCGCGAATTTTTTCCCTCGTTCTCTAATTTACACTGCTCAAACACGAAAAAAGTGTTACCACGCACATTCGACGTTTCCCAATAGAAATGGAGGGTTTTGGAGGAAACGAATGGTGGATTTCAAAAGGTGGATTTCAAAGATCAAAAGATGGTCCGGATGAAAAAAAAAAAAAATAATTCTTCCCTTCACGATAATGATTATCTCTCGTCTCGCGAGGTAAATTCTAAAACCATGTGTCCGCTCTCTGCAGATAAGAACGCGGGATCTACGGATATAAACAGGTAGAAGAGTGCGATAGAAAAGTCACCGATGAACTGCACTTGGTTTTGCGCTCTCGTTGCTACGTGAAGCACACGATGTAATTGAAAGATTTCCGAGATTGGTCGGTTTTCTGTTCGCATCCGTAAGCAGCAGTACCAATGGAATCCTTTACTACTCACCTTGTGGACATACACACACATACATACATATATACATACATAAATACACACACACACACACACACACACACACACACACACACACACACACACACACACACACACACACACACACACACACACACACACATATATATATATATATATATATATATATATATATATATATATATATATATATAGGACTTTTCACAACTTTTGTATACGTCGCTTTTCTTTCTTCTCCCGCTCTCGCTCTTTCCGCATTCCCAAAGCTCCGAAGCAGCTCCCTTCCTTCTCGTTGAAGATCCAGATATAATTGAGAGATTGAGAAGTAAATCCGTTCTCTAATTAAAACTTTGATCGTCGAGAGAATACGAGCGGGTCCGCTCTACGGGCTTCCCGGCTTATTTTCCCTTTGCCCTGCTGCCTTTGACTCGTTTTTCTTCCTTGCGTACCGAGCGCGTAAGAAGCCCGGATATACGTGTTTTTGCATATGTGTGTTTTTATAGGCATAGAGTGTACGGAGTGTACGATTTTCTCGTCCACAAAGGCGAGACTTGGGTGAGGATTATGAAGACGATACGAGTGGGGATTCAGTTGTCGATTCGTTTTCTGCGTTACGTCTATCCATGTGGAAAATGCAGTAGGAAAAATAGCAAAAAAAGAGCCCAAAGGCAGTACGCGTACGAGTACAAGTTGATCCCATGAGGTAAGATGATCATTTTTTATAAAGACGAAACTAATAACGCTATCTAGTGGTATTCTTTAGTAAAAAATAGCGCCCGGCACCGCACCACGTTGGGTAATTCATAATGGCGGTGCGAGCGATGCATTAGTTTTGACGGAAAGGCAATAAAAATTGTGAGATATTGATCTAAGGCAAGGTTGACTTTAAGAGAACCAGTGTAAACGCTGAAAATTTGGGTGATTTTCGGGAATTTTTTGGAAGAAAAGTAATCAGTCAAATGTTTCAGAAAATTAAGAATATATTTGTCTATATTTGACGTATATTACATAATTTTCTCATAGAAAAATATTGAGGCCCAAGCGAGTTATGCTCTGCCTTCGGAGGCACCAAAAAAAAGTTCGTCCACTGCTGACATGATTCCGGCCGATTGGGTAGCTGAAACCGAAAAAGGAAAGAATGTAGTTAAACTGGAAGGTATTTCTATCTAGGAAGGTATATCTAGGTGTATATCTCTCCTTAATTCTAGGCCTGTGAGATAAATCTTATAATATTAAGGTAATTTAACTTGGAAGCTCAGTTTATGTTGTATACCTATGATTAATACATATAAACGTGTTGTAAACTCGCGAAAATTTTTATTCACATTTACCTGATTTCTACAAAATAAATTAAAAGCCAAAATAAGGGCAAGATGATCCGGGGAATCATCTTGTCCATACTCTAGGGATCATCTTGAACACCGGGGTGTCCAAAATAATCCATATGTAGGATTTTAAAAAGAAGAAATATTTTTATTGAAACCCTAATAAATTGAATACTTCGAATATGCCAATCGTAAGATTGATAAATATTCCAGTAGCAAACGCTTTCAGATCTTAATTATGTTGAATATCTTCGAAATTACGAGCATTCTCCCTTAGGGTGATCATCTCGTACACCTTCCCCCTACCTACTATATGCTGGATGAATAAGCATGATGATTTAGAAAAATTGTTTTCCGCGCTTTGTTATCCAATTATTGACCCCCTCGACAAATGTCCGATCGAAATAGGGCAAAGATATAAGGGAGGAAAAAAATGGACTGAAAGAAAAAAGAAGAGAAGGTACAGAGGTGTCGACTTGCTTTGCTGATCTCTACGCTGTCGCTTGGATCGACCACACGTGTGTCACGATGAGAGATTTATCGCAACCAAGGGTTCGCTCTCCTGACCACCCTTGCTCGAGCCACGAATTTCTAACGCCGGTAACTCTTCGTCCCTTTCGCTTATTCTCTTTTTCTCCTGTTGTTCACTTATATACATGTATATTACAGGGCCAGGCACCCCTGCCGATCTTACCTACTCCCCATATCCGGAGTAAAACTATCCAGCAATCTCGTTGCGATTGCCCTGGAGCCATGAATTTTGATCCTGTCCCATGACCTTCGGACCTGTCAACGCGCTGACAAATGTTCGTGTTCCAGTCGCAATGGGTCACCCTGAAAACGCACGCTCGGGAAGTAATTCACTGCGGACTGGTAGATACCATGTATTATCATCAACGATCCTGCTGGGTCACCTTCATAAACTACATCGTTGGGAATGGATACACGGAGCGAAGAGGAGAGGCCTTTCATGTTTTCAAAACTGCGATAGTTGCTTGAGGAAATGGCGAATTGCAGTTGAGTTTCGAGGCTGATGCTTGCAGATGCCCCAGATATATATATATATATATATATATATATATATATATATATCTGGTGCATATATTAAGGCCCGAGCCAGAATTGAAAAGTCCAAAATATCGTTTTCTTTTATTGCTTAACTCGCTAGATAAACTATCAAAGAATATATTTTCGAAGATACAAAGCCAAAAACAGAGAAGCAATTGATGTTTGATATTGATATTTCCTCCCATTGAAAACTTTGGAGCGCGTTTTTTCCAGGTTTCATTTTTACGATTTTTCCAAATTGGCGGGCGTGATAGCAAAAAAACTAAACGACCTATTGGATCACACTAAAGTTTACTTTCGTCAGTATGAAAATGTCTTCTAAGTGTATTAAAAACGTCGTTGAAAAAGCATTTTCAAATCATTTTTATAGCACGTTAAAGTGTTTTTTGAAAACACTTTTTTTCAAATCTGAGAAAAGTTATAATTTCACGTTTTTTTAGCTTTTTCTTAATTCACCCGGAAGAAAAATATATGACAATTGCAAATTTTATTCGTTTTTTTGTTTCAGTCGAGAATTACGAGTTGCATCTTTCCCGCCGATTAGGGACTGCAGTAGCATGACGCACATGGAATAGGCTGATGAATCTACAGTGATTTATTGTTTCACGTTGAAATTTTTTTTTTATACATTTCAAATATACCTGAAAAGGCGACTCAATGTTTACTGGGTTCAATTGTTTTTTCTGTTAAAAAAAATCCCGAAAAAACGCTTTTTTTGGACCTGCTATTTCAGGCTCCCGCCTTAAGTAATGCTATATATTCACAATTTTTTATATTAAACGATTCGGCTAAATAAGCCTGGGTTTACATTTGAGGGCAACTGACTGACCGAATACTTCTACGAAATTTAAAAAATTGCGGAAATAGAAATCTGCAGAACAAGAACTACGATTTACGGCAAAAAAACAATAATCAATTGTTATTGACAAATGGATGCTCTGTCCGAATTTCAAATAAATTGGACAAGTAGATTTCGACATACGAGTTACGCCATTTTTAAGAACTTAGCTTCAAGAAAAACGCAAAAGTAAAAGGATAAATCACGGCCGCATACAGTTTTGTGGAGTAACGCTCCACAAAAATAATCATGGCTCAGTCGATTTCTGGAATTTATATAAAATCTTTTTTGCGAATCAAACCTAAGACCCCACTCTATAAAACAATGCAATAAAAAAGATCGTTTTTCTCAAATTCCAAGCTCAGGCATACCTCAACATTCATCTATACGAAACACTCAACATTCCGAAAATTCAAAAGTGACAAATTGCTGCGTGACCACTTGTCGGTCCATTCTGAATAGGCAATTTTTGTTATAGTCCATTTGGCAGGATTATTTGTGACTTGATGACAACGGCGTGTCGTTAATACCATTTGTTGGATCAAATCGACCAAAGGGCTCTCAGTATCTATCCATCGTGCCCTTGAATGTCATTTTCTTTGACATCAAACCAATATGGGAATATGTTCTGCACGTTCTACCAATTGGACGATCGACGCATGCAAGTGACGTTCGTAACATGAATAAATCAACGACGCGAGGAGTTTTACTACACCGGAAGTATAACTCAGGTGGTAGGCACCATCTTTCAATGAAAGCTACATTTATCTACACGTATATATATATATATATATATATATATATATATATATATATATATATATATATATATATATATATATATATATATATATATATATATATATATATATATATATACCTATATCTAGATATTTACACAAACACACACAGGACCACCATACTGATAAAACATTTTCGATCACTTTGGATAACTGCAAAATTTACGATCACTTTAGATAGTTACAAAATTATATTAGAATAATATAATTAATTTTATAGACCTACATAATATCTGCGTAAAATAAGAAATAAAATTAACTATATCATTCTAATACGATGTTGTAACTATCCAAAGTGATCGCAAACATTCCACCAGAACTATATTTTTGTATTTCCTAAATTTGTTTGCATATGTATTATATTGTATGTTACATTATTGCTGTTGTTATCATACAAAATTTAAAAGATACTTTGTGCTGTTGTTATCATACAAAATTTAAAAGATAATTGTGCTTATTGATGTAATATCTATGAATATATAATTATTATCAAACCACTCTGTATTTTTCGTGTTAATCACGGTCATTTCAATTTCCTTTATTTAATGAGTAATTGGTATTGAATATTAATCATTAAAAATGAATATTTATGAATATTGATAAATTAATATGGAGGTATTCTTTTCACGAACCCGAGTATTTAACACATAACTGATTTTCGTCCATAATAAAGTGAAAGTAGGCCCAGTATACTGGTAAAATTTCAAGGGAAGTTACCTAACTTTTAACGAGAAATTACCGAAGCCGCGACTTCTTAGAGAAAATGTAAGTATGTCTAAACCTACTAAACTTGCGGGAAATTTATTTGTTCCAGTTTATTGTTGGGTATAATAATTGATTGTGACGTATTTTTATTAAACGCAACTGTAATTTACCGATCATTTAGAAGGGCCCACCGTATGCCCCCACGAAATACGGTCACTCATTTGTTTTTTGTTTCTTAGTTTTTCTGAGTTCAAACCTATACCCTTGCAGGTTTTTACGTATTACCCTTCCCAATTGAACCTTTTCTTATTACTCACTATCCGCACTTCGCTAATCTAACCTAACGTTCCGTTGAGTCCGCAGCCGTCTTAAGGGACCAGTCCAATTTGAAAATTTCAAAAAATCGAAATCAAGCAGGACTTGAAGAAATCGACGATGATGAACAATCAGAAGGGATTTTGTGCGGTGCAGGAATTGCCGATTGAGTTTAGGTAAGAGCTTTTCATAGTATAAACTTCAAACGCGTTTTTCTCGAAACAACGTTTTCAAAACCTAGCTCCATCGTATCTCTAAAACTAATAAACCGATTCTCTTGAAATTTGAATCACATATTGTAAACATGATTCGCAACATGATGACCCTCGATGGTTTTAAAATTTTGATGTTTACTCTTTTTTTGGCGAAAAATCGCGAAAAAACGCGTTTTTTTTCCTCTTTTCGTTTTTCATCTGCCATTTCTTAATTTTTTGATAAAACTTTATATCCGAGGGTCATTTTGTAGCTGGTGTCATACTGAATCTAATGGACTGTTTTTTTTTGTTTCAGACAAGCCGTTGCCGAGTTGTGATGGAGCTACCTAGCCCACCTATTATTGAGGCGTTACGTTAAACTATAGTTTTTGTACTTAAAAATGAATAAAAGTAAATGAAATTTTTTTAAAATGTATTTCAAGACTTTATTTATCAAGCCCAACAACTTTTATATTCATAACGTTTATAAAATCCTCCGAAAAAAATCGCGAAAATAGCCTTTTTCGCGGCTCCAAAGTGGACGTGCTCCTCAAGGGGTAAGGCCACTGTAGAAATTTCACGCATCGCTGACTGAAGGTTTATAAAATTTATCAATGATTTTTCCGTACCGAAAACTTGAAACGCGTTTTTCTCGAAACTACATTTTTCAAGTCGGCCGGACTCATAACTCGAACAAATCTTGACCGATTGACTTCAAATTTTAACTGTACATTCACAATTACATTCTGCATAGACGTACGTAGGATTTTCTCGATATATTACATAGTTTTTTTCATAAACATTTGCGGACGATGTTTTTTTTTGAGATTTTTGAACTTTTATTTAAAAAACGCGCTGTTTTTGCAAACATCGATATATCAAAGAAATCCTATGTACTTCTGTAGCTATTCACATGTAGAGTCGAAAAAAAAAAAATTCATTCACTGTAAATTAAAAATTGCAGGTGCCGTTGGTCCGGCTGCGCGCCTATGAAAAAAAGGCTTCGTCGAAGAAAAGCTGTCCAGCCGCCATTTTGTTTTGTATTACTTGGAAAAAAATAGTTAATACAGTTTATGATATGTACAACAGAGGACCTTTTTCAGAATTTTTATTTATTCCATTGTCCCGCTAAAGAAATGCCCACAATATACTTGATTTTTCCCCGCTACAGTGGCCTTACCCCTTAAGCTACACTATACCGCATTTGTCAAGGGTACGGGGAAACTGTGGAAAACCCGTATAAACGGCCTCATATTATTCTGAATCTCTGGTGCACATACGGCTTACTGAAGTATATACACCAAGGTCTTAGAAGTATTGGCCTTCCGCTGACTGGTTAATGCGCCAGACGATGCACGACTAAACGGTCACCACTCCGAGTATCGGCCATGCGCAACGCTGTTTAACTCGTAGTGCCGCTGGAACCGAACTCCGATCGCCCATCCACCAGTGTCGGTTAATATACATATACATATACATATACATATACATATACATATATATATATATATATATATATATATATATATATATATATATATATATATATATATATATATATATATATATATATAATATTGCGGAATGAAGCGGAGAAAGTTCACGTTAAGATGGAAGAATAGTGCATACAGCAGCAGGATGTGTACGACGGTGAATAGAGTGAACGTCAGTCGTGCAACGACGGAGTAGGGAGGTTTATCGAGGGGTAAGAATGAGCTTGCAAGAAAAAGGCAAAGACGAAAGGTTGTGGGCCACAACGAAGGCGGGGGGGGGGGGCATAGTGTTTTCCCAGGATCAGGGCAGTTATCTGTATTCACATATATGTATACGTAAAACAGCGGGACAAGCGGCGATCCACAGCATGATAAAGTTCCTGGCGGAAAAGTGGATTTTCAACTGTTGGCCGCACTTTCCGCAAAATATACACGAACACCGTTTACCTATACATATATGTGTGCATAAAGTATGGATACGAAGAACCACCCTGTAGAACACGACTCAACCCCGTTATCGGATGCAAACTCAATTTGAAGTAAACGGCGTGTGCGAGCTTCGCACGAATTTGTCAGGGTGGGGATGATGTTTCTTCAGACGGGCTTCATCCTTCACTTACCTACATTGTCTTACCTTATCTTGTATTACATTATAATTGCCTTTGTTTCTATAATCATAAGAACGAGCACTACCATTAAGGCCTTAGGCCACATTAACGGGTATGAAATCATGTGCGAATTTAACAATCTTTTTTCGTATGAAAAAGTGATTCACTCATAAAATTAATTACACATCTATTTAGTATAAATATCAGGCTGTTAGAATTTTTTATCGATGAACAAAATTGCCTACTACTCAAAACTTCTCGAAACAGATTTTTTCCAATTGGCGTGACAAATAACTTCAACAACTTTCACTCGATTTACTCCAAATTTAAAAGTTAAAATACCTACGACTTTTGAATGAAACAATATTTTTTAAATTCCGTACGTACTTCTCTAGGTATTCTGATGTAGATTGACGAGAATTTTTGTTTTTTGTTCTAGGTAAAAAAATATGGATGCTAAATGTCACGCCACGGAGCGCCTAAAAAAAGATAACAAAAGAAAATATTAGTAGTCGGCCATTTTGTACATCGAAAAAAATATATATATATTTTCTAGCAGCTTAATATTCATACTAAATAGATGTGTAATTCATTTTATGAGTGAATCACTTTTTTATACGAAAAAAAATTGTTAAATTTGCACATGATTTTATACCCGTTACTGTGGTCTAAGGCCTTAATTTTGATAATTACTCGTTGTTATTATTAATATTATCGTTACTACTATAATGAAGATTTTGTTTTCTTCAATTGGTAACTTTCTATTTAACTGTTACCATGCTTACTCGATGTTTATTGTTAGAATTTTGGGACGACGCACCGTGGATCAAAACGGTAAAAAAAAGTAACCGTTTTTTTTATAAATTGATATATATATATATTTGTTTCGATTAATAGAGTTATATAACCCGAAAAGAGATGTTATATTGCATTTTTTCTCAACAATAATATAACAACAAAATGGCCAATATTAAAAAAAAATTGTATGGAGCGACACCTATCATGCTCTGTATCTTCGAACTTACGATCGATACACTTCCGGCCCTGTGAAGGTACATTATCTGACTATCCGTCTCTCGCATGAGACTATGCACAGGTCCATCGACCTGCAACTTTGCCTGATAAATTCTTCAGAAGATTGGTACGTTTTGTAATACTCTGGAAAGAATTTAAAACATTATTTTATGTAAAGGAGTGTAAAGAAGGAATAGAGGCCTTTTCCCGGCAGTGGCAAGTGACATTTCAGGCTCATAATAATAATAATAATAATGCCAATTATATTGTTATTTTAATGTATTGAATATTATTTACTAAGAAGGAAAACGAACAATGTCTAAATGTCCTATATAAAAGATTGTCCTTTATCCTTCTTGAAAAATAATATATCATAAAATATAACAATATAATTGGTATATTTATTAGTATTATTATGAGCCTGCAATGTCACTTGCCACTGCCGCTGCGACGTCTCATACGCCCGATGAATACGTATATTCTTTTTTTTTATTAACACCCGTACGCAGAATCTGAACCGAGAAAAAGTGACAAATGTTTAGAATGGATGGAATGGTACGCTTTGAAACAAAAACCTTGAATTTTCCGACAAAAATGGCTAGATTTTCCAATAAACAAATATTTTGATTTCTTCAAATTTTCGGAAACATTTAAGGTTGTGTTTTAGACAGCAAGGTTGGAAAGATTTATACTAAATTTCACTACAGTCGGTCGAATAGTTTTTCAGCTATACGGCTCGCCAGTTTTGAAAATGCAGTTTAGAAAATGCACAGCAGAAATAGCAGTGCCACACGTCCGCCATTTTTAATGATTAATTTCTTAAAAATACAGTGTAACAGCTAAAAGTAGTAATAAAACATACCCTAAGTCTCAAACATGATGAAGAAATCCTTCATGTTAAAAAAAATCATGAAAATCAGCGATCTTTTCCTCGCCTAAAGTTATCGCCTCCCTTAAGGGACACTACCGGTCGAGAGCCCGAAAAAGGTGAATTTCGACCATTTTTTATAAACACACAATTGATAAGATAAAAATTCCGTTTAGTCGCCTTTATTCTACATATTTTTAAGTATCGTTACCAATTTTTTAACGAGATTTTGTAACAATATGGCAGGGCTAAAGCTGGATGAAGCGAGTCACCTTTCTCTTATAGTGTCCGCGGCTGGCAACATTACATCGCCAATTTTTCACCGATAGACATGAAATTCTTTTTCCAACCTTATAACAAAATTTTACATCGAAATACGTAGGGAATTTTTTATATGCTGAAAACTTTTTTCGAAAAAAATTATTTTTGGTGATTTTTCTTACGGAATACAATTTTTTTCATCCATGCGCGATTTCATCCAAAATTCAGAATTTTTTATTACACTACGCACTTCAAAGCTAAATTTTATGTAGGATTCAAATTATTCTGAAATTTCGCTTCAGGTAAAAAATTGAAGAATTCTCGACGTCTACAGGACACCTTTTACCAGGAAACCTTTATATGAACCCATTCACATTTGTCTAAAAGTAATTGTGAAGGCATTGGCGTTTATCTAATGTTGAGAGTGGGAACAGTAGACGACGGTAAATATATATATATCGCTCGCGTGGGTGTGTCTGCACGAACCGAAGCTCAGAGCAGATAAGGGAGAATTGCCCACAGGTTTTGGCTAATAGACCGGTAACGATATAACTGTTTCTTTCGGCGTCGGCCAGCCCCGTAGAAACGTTCTTGACAACCCTTTTGCGACACTGACTTCCATCTCTCCTTCACCCTTTGCCACTCGCCCCGGCTTCCTTCGTATACATCTACATTCGTACACACGCACTCACATATATCGCCCAAGAGGAGTTAATGGTCTATACTTTTAGCCCCTAGCTCCGAGGGTGATCTAGATAAAGATGCTTTATGAACCCTCCATGGTGTTTCACCTCTCTCTTTCTCTGCCTCCCTCACTCGTACGATAGCAACTTCCACGGTCACTTGTAGTTGTGAAAAGCCCGTTCACGCCAAGCGGTCAACTGTTTGTACAGTGAAATACGTCCCAACCTTTGTTCGGTGTATATATATAAATATAAAAGAAAAACACGGGTGAAAACAAATGCGAAAGAGGTTAATACACTATGACCTTTATTATCGCCCAGCGGCGGGATTGGCCCCGCATCACAATTTGCAAAAGTGGAGATTGCGCACCATCCACTGGTGCCGACTCTGCGCAGCTGGGGTAGCCGATTGCAGTACCCCTCAAAGTCCTCTATTCTTGTCCAGCATGCTTCGAGCCTCCCGATAGGGCCTGGCGCTTCCCCCACCATGCTCTACACCGATCGATGTTCGGCACATAGTGGGGGATGCTGCTGCATCCGTAGAGGTCCCTATACTAGAGGTCGCAGTGTAATCAAACGAGAAAAATAAAAATAAAAAAATTCTCAACAACTAAACATATCGTAGAATATATATGGCGGTGATCCGGATAGGTATTGTTTGTACATGTATGTTCTACGTACTTTTTTAGTTTTCGAGAAAAAAAAATTGTTTTTCTCTTTTGTGTATTTACTCTCCTCGCGATTTTTTTCACTTCCGTTACCGTTATGGAGGCTCCTGTTATGCACTAAATAAATTACCAACTGGATACTAACGTAAATGTTTTAGATTTTGAACAAAGGTCATAAAAACCGGTTTGAGAAGATTAGTCACTAAAGTTCAGATAATGAAAAAAAAATACTTATACCTGTCTAAATGACTCCCAATTGCTTTAAAAAACTTTTCAGAGGAAAGTACCCACACAAAAGCGAAAAAAAATAAAAACCTGTGCTCCAGGAAAGGGGAAAAAAATTAATGCTTTTTCCTCGAAAACTAAAAAAGATCGTAGAACACCCATGGAAGTAATTCGGTTATGTATCGATGCGGGACATCTAGATTTTCTTTTTGAACGTCACTTTACGAGCCACCCTGTGTACACATACATACATACAAACATACAAACATATATATATTTCTCATCCGTGTTATCCTTATAAAGTGCACTGTTAAGCAATTAATAAATAACCAACTGACTACTAACATAAATACCTTAGATTTTGGTCAAAAGTTTGGAAAATCAGTTTTAGAGGATGAGTCACCGAATTTCAGATGGTTACGAAAATCTTATACTCGTCTGAATGACTTCTAATTGCTTTTCGAAACTTCTGAGAGGAAAGTGAATGCACAAAAGAAAGAAAAAAACTATGCTACCGGCAAACTCGAAACAAAAGGAAAATGTTTTTTTCTGAAAAATAACAAAAAATTGTAGATGGCGGTGATCCGGATAGCTACTGATACAAGGCATCTAGATTTTCCTTTTGGTCGTCACTTTTCGGGCCAACCCGTATATGTATGTATGTGTGTGTGTGGGTGTGTGTGTATATATATATATATATATATACTATGCAATGCTCTCGCCGAATTAAAGGGACTTGCCTGGGCGAACCGCTAATAATTTTAGCTGGTGACTGATCTGCCCCTCTTGATACTCGGGAGACGAGACCGCGCGCTGTTTGTCAAGCGCGTATTCTCGCAGTCGTCAAACCTACGAGGCACTCAGGCTCGCTCGCGAAGTCACGAGAGCCAACCTCTTCGCTCCCGCCCTGAGGACGGAGCGAATTCACCACGGTTAATTTATAAATTATAACCACTTTACTTCAATTCCTGAATAATAATTACATTCAATTGTTATAATAATCATATTTTCAATCAATTATTTCCAAGACTGTCATATATTGGACGATTATTATTATTATTATCAATTTTATCAAATGAATCGAACAAATGAATAATTCAATCAAGAATTTAAAATAGCGTCAATTAATAATATTCAAAATTAATCATTTTCTGTGCTGAAAATATCTCGCATTATTATTATCACTTCAATTATCCAATAGACGGTTTATTCAATTAATGAATAATAATAATTACATAAAATTCTTATGTAGGTAATATTCACTATTAACTATTTCTGAGGCTCAAATGTCTTGGGTTTTTATTGTTGTTATCAATTTTATCATCAATCAAATTAATAATTCGTTCAATGATCGATAATAGGATTAATTTTATTACAATAATAATAATTATCAATTATCACTTCCTATCAATTCAATTAATAATAATAGTTTATTATTTTTGTGGCTGTGAGATCTTGTGTCGAGGCCTCGTATGCATATTTCATGAGCCTACCTCGCTGTCGAATCTTCTCGCCGTTTCTATAAACATTCCCCAGAAGCCAGTATGAAGCCCGTTCGTGGCACTCGTCAATTATTCATGAAAGATAATTCAGTATCTACGCGGGAATTTCGTGGTTAACTCTTTGCGAAAAGGGAGAGAGTGAGAGAGAGAGAGAGAGAGAGAGAGAGAGAGAGAGAGAGAGAGAGAGAGAGAGAGAGAGAGAGAGAGTAAGACAGAGAGAGAGAGAGAGAGAGAGAGAGAGTGACAGAGAGAGAGAGAAAGAGAGAGAGAGAGAGAGGGTAATCCTCTAAGAGAAGAGTCCTGGAGTTGGACAAAGTTTTACGCTCGAAAGCAACGAGATGTCGGATGAACTTTCGAATCAGTCGAGTTTTGGCCGCGAGATAAAATTGCGCAAAAGGGGCCATGGAGGCATACTACGTGCGTGGGTGCGCGGCACACTCCATAGTTTTCGGACTTTCGTTAAGTTGACGATGCGCCCCTTCTCTTCCGTTGTGTTCGACGGGATTCTCAAACTTTGCCGTTATACTCCGAATGCACTCTCGATCGGGCGGTACGACTATTTGCCATCTACAGACCCGCCAAAACGTGCGGTGCATCGGTAGCGCCCAAAGCACTTTCGATATCCCAGCCAATTTTGTCCATTCGACACCTCGCTTCTTACAAATTTTCATTTGCAATTGGGCTTCGATATTCAACGGACAGATATATGTATTTACAATACCGATCGAAAGTTTTCGACCAATTTGAAATTGCTAAATTATATTAGAATAATATAATTTATTTTATTTTAAAATATAGCTGTATAAAATGAATTGTCATATTGTAATATAATTTTGCAATTATTCAAAGTGGTCGAAAACTTTTGACCGGTACTGTACATAAGGGTGGAAATGTGTTTATTTCTGTTTTTAATTTTAAGTACCATCTTCAACAGTTTTCGTACAAATTCGTATACATTTCAAGTTTCATTTTCCCAACATTCGTCGAAATAATCTTTGAAGGCTGCTCCGTGGCCCAAAAATGAACACCTTTGCCTAAAGTCAATTCGATAGGTCTTTTTTTCTTACTTTCTCCAGTTCGTTTGCCAGAATTACTAAAACTCTTGAAATCAATTCCGTACCATTTGACATTTTCCGCGAGTTACGATAACTAAAAGAATTCACCAAATTTTAATCTTAGCCGTTTTTTTAATGGTCATATTTGCACACAGGAAAAAAGCGTCGTCGGTAGATTTTTTCTGTCAGCGGAGTTTCTACTTTGCAATCTTTTTGAGCCTTCATGGCGTCTTCGACAAAACCTCCGTGAAATTGTGAAGATTTTCTCGGACATCTCCCCATGGTCGCCTGCCGATAAAAAGTTTCTCCCCACCGTTCTCTCTCTCTCTCCCTCTCATGGGGCACGCTGGCACGGTGTTGCTCCCAGAAGCATCCTGACGAACATCAGCGGCCAATCTACGCAACTTGTCGAAAACTTTTGTTGTGTTGAAAAGCGCGAATGCATTTACTTCGTTACACTGCGAGGACTCGGTAGCAGCAATCTTGCAAGTTGAACCGAGTTATATACCCGTTGCGTTCCATAACTTTGCAATAAATTTATGCCGTATATCGAGAACGAAAACTATAATGATTGGCGACGTGCAGAATTTGTCACTTGCGTGCAATGACGTTTTATTTTTTTTACCTTTCTACCCCTGCTCGCTTTGCCCCTTTTTCATATCACGTAAAATAACGCAGATTCATATAAAGATAGGCAAGCACTTTGTTTATCTTAATGTAGTAAAACTATGATTTTTATCAATTCCGGCAAGCATAACAAATACGTAATTTTAGGCAAGCATAACAAATACGTAATTTTAGGCAAGCGAAACAAAAACTGGCCCGATTTTTGTTTTGTATATTTTTAAAAAACCTCAATTGGGTGTACAACTTAATTCGGTCCGTTTTTTAGCTTAAAATACGCACTTATTTGGATGATAAAATGAATTAATACATTAGTGAAAATATGTCCATCGCTAGCCACTACTTTTCCCCATCTTTCTGGTAATTTATGAATTCCGTCGCGGAAGAAGCGTCCATCTTTTGAAGCCAAGAATGAATCGAGCCAATTTTTGATACCCTGTTGTGACGTGAAGCGTATTCCAGTCAAAGCGTTCTGCATCGATCGAAACAAATGGTAGTCGGAAGGGGCACGGTCTGGGCTATAAGGCGGGTGAGCCAAAATATCCCATCCGCTATTTTCCAAATACTTTTTAACCACAATAGCAACGTGAGGCCGAGCGTTGTCATGTTGAAAGATTATGGACTCGTGTCTGGTCGCATATTCTGGACGTTTTTCGGCTATAGCTCGCTTTAAACGGATCAGTTGTTGCCTGTAGCTGTACACCATAAACTTCCACAAGCTTTGGTGGGCTTCAGATGCACTTTTCTTCCAATTGAAACAGAAAATCAACACTTCCCGCAAATGGTGCTTATTTGGGACGAAATTCGACATTTTCACCGCAGTAAAAATTAGACATGATGCGCAAAACTCAAAGGTCTGTAAACGATATTTGGTTAAGAGATGTTGGTGCTTCACGATACAGCAAAAATCAGCTGTTGCCGTCAACCATTTATAGCACCTAGAGCCATCTTTTGAAAACGGACCGGACTAAGTTGTACACCTAATCATTTCTCTACCTCTCTCTTTCTCTGCCTTTCTCTCTGTCCCTTTCGTTATTTTTTTCATTACGAAGATTCACGCAAATGCAGGCGAGTACTTATTTATTTTGATAGTAATATTTATATTCATAGAATGATACAGATGTTTATAAATTTAGGCAAGCATAACAAAAACGGAATACTGCGATGATTTTTTGTTTCGCATATTTATAAAAAACGTATCTCCTTTCCCCCTCCCTCTCCTTCTCTTTCTCTGCCTTTATCTCTATCCCTTCAATTATTTTTTTTACGGCGATTCATGCAAATAAAAGTGAGTACTTTATTTATTTTCCATAATATGACAAAGATTTTCTCTTTTTTTAGTGCCTTATTGCCACCAAGGCCATAAAAAATCGCCGGGATTCCTGTTATTCGGCAAGGAATGCCTTCACAAGGCTGAATATCCATTCCCAATCCCGCAAAGGCTGCGGTATGATTTTTTACCGTATCAAACTGGGCATAAAATTGCACGAAACCACGCAACTTTTAATTGAGTTTTCATTCCTGGGATTTGATGTTTCCAAACATCATAAAAACGATGACAAAAAATTATTTCGCGTAGGTATGTGACGGTTCCAGAAAAACAATAAGAAACGAACCATCCGAAATAAAAAAATTATTTTAATTTTAATATTCACGTTCCAGTGGGGATAAGAAACGGGATATCGGGTGGGAATATATAGAACGGAATGGAAAATCCAGTTTCACCGAATACACTCGAGAATTCAGGTCGCAAGGATTCCCTCCTCGCTCCGCTTCCCTTTTTCTTCTTTATTTTCCCCCAGCCCTCCCCCTCTCTGTCTCGTTTCATTCCTGTCGTCCGTTTCCCCTCGGGAAGAAAGAACAACCGGTTTGTGAATGCAAAAGCAGGCGCCTGGATTATATTTTCAATATCGTGTGTAGCTCTACACACATAAGGCACTTGGCCGCGTGTACGAGCAGAAATCCCCCGCATACTCCCACACACACGCATAGCTATCGTTTTCGTTGGAAAGCACACCAAGAGCGGGCGAAAACGACTGATGTCATAACTTCGATATTCCCCTTTACAGAAACGTGAGACACGTAATTCCTATTCCTTTGCGCCCGGATAAAATGCGCAACTTCCAGGTGTCGCGTATCACCTGTGCTTTAGCCAGAAGTTCTCGGCTGATCCCTGTGCGCGCCTGATAGCCCAAAAGCAGTCAGGTGAATTCGTGCCCATGGGCATATGAGAAAAATGAGAAAAGTGGACAAAAAAACTTCATCGATGTAGCAGCAAGGAATGGGAGATTGGAGTTGGGTTTTATGTGTGAATCGATAAGCTAATCGTCTAGCTGTGAGGCGGCAACTATTATCATATGCAACTGGGTCGAGTGGATGTAAACGTCAGTACGCATCACATGCATACGCCATATTTAACTTGAATTCGGGAATTCAGCCACTCGTAATTCGATGGTGAATTTGGAACTTCTGTAAATTAATGAAATCCATTTGAAGAGAGTGAATCTTCCGCGTGAAGCTCTTCTATTTCTAATGTGCCTTCGTATGCCCTCGAGAGCTTTGCACGATCCCGCCCTGTTCAGTTTTACCACAGGTATAGTGATGAGTCAAATCGGCGGGGTTTACGGTTCTGAGCTTGGCCTCGCATTTCGAGGACGACCGAGACCAAGACCAAGCCTCTAGTTGGAAGGCGCAGACCAAAAAGTTGCAAGACTGAGAACAAAGAGTTGCAAGACTGAGACCAAAGAGTTGCCAGACTGAGACCAAAGAGTTGCAAGACTGAGACCAAAGAGTTGCAAGGCTGTGATCAAAGAGTTGCAAGACTGAGACCAAAGAGTTGCAAGACTGAGACCAAAGAGTTGCAAGACTGAGACCAAAGAGTTGCAAGACTGGGACTAAAGATCTGTAAGACTGAAACTAAAGAGTTGCATGATTGAGACCAGACGGATGCAAGACTGAGACCAAAGAGTTGCAAGACTGAGACCGAAGAGTTGCAAGACTGAGACCAAAGACTTGCAAGACTGAGACTAAAGAGTTGCAAGACTTAGATCAAAGAGTTGCAAGACTGAGACCAAAGAGCTGCAAGACTGAGACCAAAGAGTTGCAAAACTTAGACTAAAGAGTTGCAAGACTGAGACCAAAGGGTTGCAAAACTGAGACCAAAGAGTTGCAAGACCAAAGGGTTGCAAAACTGAAACCAAAGAGTTGCAAGACTGAGACCAAAGAGTTGCAAGACTGAGACCGAAGAGTTGCAAGACTGAGTCCAAAGAGTTGCAAGACAGACCAAAGAGTTGCAAAGCTGAGACCAAAGAGTTGCAAGACTGAGACCAAAGAGTTGCAAGACTGAGACCAAAGAGTTTCAAGACTGAGACCAAAGAGTTGCAGGACTGAGACCAAAGAGTTGCAAGACTGAGACCAAAGGATTGCAAGCCTGATATCAAAGAGTTACAAGACTGGGACCAAAGGATTGCAAGACTTAGACCATAGAGTTGCCAGCCTGACCAGGTTGTATGAAGCTGACGACATTGCAGGATGTATGCAATCTTGATAACGGAAGTCAGCTGGGTCGACTTGTTACAACACATGTTGCTATATATTATCCTTTTTCCATAAAAGAATTGCCTGGTACCGTGCATTCTTCATAACGTTGAAAATGCAATCATCTCGTGTTCGTCAGAGCAGACATTCTTGTGAAAAGTCTCGACGATTCATCAGACTCGACTTGTTAGACTCCATTAAACGCAGTATTATACTACCGTGGATACTCTCCCTGCTGTTTCCCTTTCTAGAACATGGCTCGTGGATTTTTGGCCATTTCGACAACCTCAGCTAGCCCTTAACCACAGAGAACTGTGTTAACCACAGCTGGGCGGTCACCGAACCGAGTATTGGCTCTGACCAACGCTGCTTATCGCGGGATATATCCGTAGCCGTAGATTCAAAGCGCATTCGAAGAGAATATTTATTTTCCACTGAGATTTCCTAATGTAAAGCGATGTAAAATCCACTATAGAAGTATCGAACAAAAATTAAATTAAGGGCTCACATGCCTTTCTTTAAGGGGTGGTTTCCTCCCTTAAAACCGTTTTTGCGCCGATGAAAAAATGGGTGTCTCATACTTTCCATTGTGTTATCACGTACATGAGTTTCAACAAAATCAAAGGCGGTAACTTGAGTGATGTTCCTTGTCAGGAAATATAATAATTAAACACATGATAACTGTAATAACGCGATGTTTATAAATGATAATAAATTCCCGATCATACGACATTCAATTGAACAATCAGCCGCGAAAATTCACGATTCAATTAAATAGCGGACTACTGCAATTGCAATTCCGAGGATTTTAACTGTTTCGTAAGACGAAGCCCCTCGATACTCGAAGCTCGAGGGGAAGTGGCAGCGGTAAATCCTTTAAGCAACGCGTATTAATGTATCTTAGAGCGAGAATCCAGAGAGCATAGAGTCCGCGGGACACGCTCTCGAAATGATTATGCAAACCGCGTTCAAATATTTAACCTCAAGCTCGAGATAACCGCTTGGCGGCGAGAGGCCGAGGGAGCGGGGCTTGAGAAGGGAATTGGTTGAAAAGGCGCCTACGAGAAGCTTTTGGGGGATCAAGTTTGGGCAATGTAACGTTACGTTACTAACCTCGAGTATATATATACGCGCCATTTGCATTAGTAGGTACGAAATTTGTGAAGGGTAGTTTTCCATATTCTTTCTTTCTCCCTCTCTCTCTCTCTCTCTCTCTCTCTCTCTCTCTTTCTCTTTTGCAGTGTTGAACGCATACCCAGTTTGTAACAAAAAAAATAAAGATGCGTCTTGCAGTCTTGTGTAAACCATAGAATTTCGAGAAAGAGACAGAAAGAAAGAAAGAGAGAGAGAGAGAGAGAGAGAGAGAGAGACTAAGGTCCACCCGATTGCGGTCTCCAGCCCGTCGTTTGCAGGCCACGTTACGTGACCCAAATTCCAACGCAGTATGCACCCCTCCTTCGCCTTCCTTTTGCTTCTGTGACCACGAACCATTATTTGATAACCAAAAAGATAAATAAAAGTCTTCGTTTGAATAAACATACACGTACAACAAGCTTTTTTTCTCTATTATTCTGTTTGCGAGTTCGAGCAAAAACTGCATTCACTTATTAGAGTCGCGATCTAATTGTTTTTTTTTCTTTCAGTTTTCTGTTTTTCTGTATATTCAGAATATGGTAATAATTCTTTGTCCTACCGTACAAAAATAATCGATACTTCAAAATAAAAGTTGTCTTGTCAAACGTGGGGGGCGGGGGGTCAATTTAGGCGATAATGCTGTTTTCCTACGTGGGGCGAATATCGTGTCGTTGTCTTTCTCGAGTTCTAGGCCAGCTGGGCGCTTTACGGCACTTATATTCTCTCCGTCTGTCCCTTTGCTTTCTCTCTTGCCTTCTCGCTGCCGCACCGTGGCTAACGAGGTTAAGGGATGAAGCTTTGAAATCGCGACCATACAACTGTACGAACTGCTCTCCGCTTCCGGGGCTCACCAACCCCTCCAACACTGAGATAGTGCTTTCCAGGGTCCATACTACGTTAACGCGAAATTGCGACGCTGCGCGCTGATTCCCGTGCGGCTACTTATACCCTCGCTATGATTCTCCTTCTCGACCAGCGTGGGTATCGTACATCTCGGTTCAAGCAGTGTACTGATGAGAACTCCGTCTTGAACCTTTCCACCTGACAAGGAATGGTCTATCCGATTTTGATGAAATTTGGCATGCTTGTAGAATGGGTGAAAATAGGCGACACGTATTTTTTTATATCTGCGAAATCTGATTTTTAAGGGGTGAAACGCACCCTCGAAAATAGGGGTGTTTTTCGTTTTTCGTGGATAACGTTATCGTTCTCATCTCCAACAGAAAAAAAACGTTGCCATTTGAAATTTGTTCATATCTTGTACCGTTTAAACATTATCGACGAAAAATGAAAAACACCCCAATGTTCAAGGGTGCGTTTCAACCCTTAAAAATCGGGTGCCGAAGATGTAAAAAAATACGTGTCGCCTATTTTTACCTATTCTACAAGCATGCCAAATTTCATCGTAATCGGAGAGATCGAGCTCGCAACTTTTCCTTGTGAGTTTCGAACAACTCTATTGGAATTCGAGTGTGAGTGTATACTCATTAAAGCCGCCTTTTTCTTTTTTTTTAGTCTACTGGACTAAAACTGGACTAAAACTTGTACACTTCAATTTACAGTACATACAATGCAGAAGTGCATTGTATCTACTACAGAAGTGCATTAACCCTACACATTGGGGTTGACACATTGGGTCATTTTGACCGCGACGAATTGGAAATAGAATGCTCACTTTCCCAAAATTGAAAGTTTTAAATAATTTTTTATGACAATTCAATTTTATACTTTCCGAACTTCAATGATGCAGACCTATTAAGAAATCTTTAAATTGTATCCCGGATTTTTTTTCAATAAAAATCGACCGAAGGTCCGTTAAGGACAGTTGAATGAAGTACTATCCGGGTCAAATTGACCCAGTGTGTCAAAATCATGGCCAAATATAAGTGTGCCAAGGAAGGGTTAAATGAACTATAAATTGCGTAGGACTAATAAACACTAGTGGAATTATTTGTGGATACTTTTAATAGAAATTAGCTTTTTATGTTTACGGAAAAAATGTATTATTTAAAGTACAGAGTACATTTTTTTAAGCACACGCTGAACTTATTTCGTGCGAAATTTTATTTGAAAAAATTATACATATAGAACGTTATTGAGGTATAATAGACCCTATGTATAAAAAAATTTGGCCTAACAGGCGGACCGATGACTTGACGATGGTTGGTCTGAAAATAAAAGTTTCATAATCTATACAAATTTAATTCCCGTTAAAAATAGCCGTTTGCCAGGATTTTTTCACATAATGGCGGGGGTTACAAAAAAGTGTAATTTTAGCGAAATTGTGACTTATATTCGGTGGCTACAAAAATACTAAATTAAAAAACGGCTACGTACAATGTTAACTACGGCAATTACGAAAATATTCGTTTCTTATAATAGAAAATCACACACTTATAGCTAGACTTATAGAGAATTCCGGCCAGGTCGAAAAAGTCGTATAGAGAAAAACGCAATTGAAAGTTTTAGTACACGGTGCGCTACTTGCTCTCACTAAATCGTCTGTAACTTGGTCAACCTTGAATATTTCAACTTGAATTTTTTTTCACATATTATTGAATATGTATACTTTGAGAATATGCAAAAAAATCAATTTTTCTGACCCGTCACAGTGGTGTCCGGTCTGAAAAAGAATGGATTATTTTATAACAGCTCCTAGTTTGTTATTATCAATTGGTGGTGTAATAACAAACTAGGAGTAATGACAAAATCCTTCAAAAAAAAAATACTATAACAAAATACTTCATATTTTCATAACACGTGTTCGCCCAAACTAATCCAAACGTAAATCTACGAAGTTTCGAGAAACTCTGCTGTTCTAAAATAATTCACTATCATTTTTTAAGCTTCCCATCTTCGGTGCAAATAAGTTTTGAAGGACCAAAATTTTCGTGGGAGTAATATATGCATTTATATATTACAGTCCAAAATCCGATCGGATTTAAAATTCAAGATATCGAATAATCCAAATATGCAAGATCATCCAAAATATCGGATAACACATATATAAGTATAATCGTAAAAAAAAATAGGCCACCTTGTATTGATTTTGCACCACGACCGGAGTAAATCGGCACATAAAAATGAATATCTGAATTCATTTGATATCGACTATTCCGTGCAATAGGTACATGCATGCTCCACCGCCTTGGTTGCAATTCCCGACGAATCAGATTCCCACCAAACTTGTGCTAAGTGCCGGAGAAATTCCACCAGCGCCGAGGAAGGTTTCTCGCAGAAGCGAATCTTGGAGCATTTATAATGCTCTTTGGCAACATTCGTTATCCGGCATTGCCTGGGTCGCAACTGCGAGAGGAAACCGGGGAAAATTAGCTTCTCGATGTCTCCCGTAATGAGGTACGAGTACAAGGTTACAAGTTCGAAAGATTTTCCACAATAATGTAGTATGAATAAAAATTCAAAATTATTTCTCAATCACGAGGAGTAATTGGAAAAACATAATTTCACGATGAAATGTCAGTGAGTGAGAAAGGTATTTAAAGCATGTGGTTTCTATATGCCTGAGTCCTGTATATTCTGGTAAAAGCTTGTGTGAAAAGTTGCGATGAAAATAAAAAGAAAAAAAGCACTGCGGAAGTGCAAGGAAAAATCGAGAGTCCATGGAAAAGATTGATTCGTAAATGACCCACGATGAGAGATTTTTGGAGCAACCACTCGGAGCTTTCGTCGAATCTATTTGTCGATTTTTTTCTTCACTTTTTCCGTTTTTTCCTAACTGGGATGAAAAAACCACCGCGGGGAATTTTTCGGCCGTTATTCTTCTCTCGGCTCGTTACGCACGCCCGCCGGGGGTCTAATGAATTGCTTAATTAATTTCCACACGGCTGGCGGTCCGGGAGGGGGTACGAGAGAGAGAGAGAGAGAAAGGGATAGGGTGGTTTCGAGCAGTAAATCAGTCGACGCCGGGATATGCCACCGCACTCTCTCTCTCTCTCTCTCTCTCTCTCTCTCTCTCTCTCTCTCTCTCTCTCCCCTCTCCCCTCTCCCCACTCTCTTTCTCTCCCATCCGCGCATTATGAATTTCCAGAATGCACATGTCCTGATCATCGAGATATTTCACTAATTTGAATTCGTGTCATTTGGGAATCGTCATATTAATCGTGAATCTGTGACGGACAAAGTACGTTTCGATATTCAATAGACAGCGGATCCGTGCTCTGCAAAGGATGTATAAAAAAATTTCGCCTGTCATAAAGGCAGAAAAATAATAAAATTATTTCACTACTAATATTGAGATATTCATTTATGCAAATGTTTTATAGCGTCGATATAATTAATTTCAACGACTCCGATCGCTTCGCGCCAATTTAATGAAGTTATTTCACGGATAGTGAACGAACAAATCACGAAAATAATTGCAGCATAGTGACAAATGCCTGCGGTATATCGATTGGACAAATACATCATTTATTCTTAACAGCCTTTATATGATAATAAAATAATTCAGTGCCGGTATATTTAGGGATAAAACATGATCGATTGCAAGGTTTTTTTAAAGAAATTTCAAAGCTGCACTTTTATAGGGTGCTTCTCGCAACAATAAAAAAAAATCAATCGCCCTTAGGGCAGTATTGTTACCTAGAGCGCGGTTGTGGACGTGATTTCTAAAATGGAATAACTTAAAAAATGAATACACATGTACAAATTGAAAATTAAAAAATTATCATCATGTCCTTTTGTACGTTGGTTTACAACGGTGCGCGGGAAACGCCCCCAATGGACGACCAGTGTTGTGGACGTCGTTGAGTCTGGAAAAAAACAAACATATTCTCAATCTATATGAGTGTGTGGTGTTTGGTACCAGACTCAGCAAAAAAAAATCACGAAATCGCGGCATGCCAAACATTGATTATCGATTTTACCTATTTTTCTGACCATTCTACAAGTTATATTTAAAAAAATATTTGTATTTAATTCCACTACCAACGTCGAAAAACAGTCTACGGAAGGTGTATGCCAAACCTCAGCTCAATCGGCCAATTCGTTATCGACATATCGTGGTTTCGAGAAAATCGCGCTTAAGGGGGGAGATATCTTTAGGCGAGGAAAAAATTTGCTGGTTTTCATTTTTTTTAAGGCAAAGATTTCTTCACCATTTTTGAGACTTACGATATGTTTTATTACTACTTTTGGTTGTTATATGGTATTTTTTTTACAACCGTTAAAAATGGTGAAGGTCTTCTAAACTACATTGTTAAAACGGGCGTGATGGATAACTAAAAAACGAATCGATCAATTTTGATAAAATATGGTATAAATCTTTCTAGCCTCATTGTCTGAAAGATGATCCTAAATGTTTTTTTAAATTAAAAAAAAAAGGACCTTTCACTACAAAATGGAACCATTTTTTCGGAAAATTCAATCTTTTTGTTTCAAAGCGTACCATTCCATCGATTTCCAACATTTCTCACTTTTTCTTGGTGCATATTCTGCGTATAAGTGTTAATGAAGGTCAAATCGTCGTTGTTTTTTCTCAGACTAATCCCGCTGGCACTGCGTGTCCCGCTGTCTGACGTCATCCGCCGCAACCCGTTTAAAAGACCGTCCCATACTCGGCCTTTTTAAAGATCAATAAAAAAAATAATAAATACTCTGTAACAGCCAAAAGTAATGATAAAACTTACCCTAAGTCTCAATGAAGGTGAAGAAGTCTTTCCTTAAAAAAAAATCAGCAACTTTTTCCTTGTCTAAATGTTATCTCCCCCCTTAGAGTTGCTACGTCTCGAACGCGCTCCCCGAGCGTGCTCCTCATCATTTCTATAAGACGACTAATTTTATGAGTCTAATTAAACAGTTTCTCTAGACGTACTATTCAGAAAGGCCTGTGGAATAATAAAATGAGATTTACAAACAAACGATTTTCTCGAATTTCTAGACAACAATACCGCCTTAAAATTCATGTATGGAACACGCCCGACTTTCCCGAATCTTGCAACTAATTACGTATATGCTGCTCCTCCGGAAAGATTCTTTGGAATCGTAGCAGGTCGTACCCGCGAGAAGTTTCTTCCGTATACATGAAGCGGGGAAAAAACGACTGAGGGTATGGAACCTTTACCGTATCTATAAAGTGTGTGGCAACGACGGTGTTAACGAGACCACCCCCCCTCTCTCTCTCCCTCTTTCTCTCCTTTAGGCAACGGTTGAAGAGAGTAAAGAGGAAGTCCGTGTCCTCGTTAAAGCGAGCTGTACATACCTGTATCCATAGTGGCGTGGCAACGGCCCTTTAATCCTCGACAGGAGAGTGGATGCGAACCACGCGGATTCTCGAGTAGTGTTGATCCATATATAGTTGACAGGTACATATAGGTAGCTCTTCGTCCTCGTCGTTTCTTGCATCTGGCTGTGGTTTTGTGGCCTAATACAGTCTAACCACAAGTGCATCGACCACTCTGTACTTACTGTACCGGAAGCTGCGCTGTCTGTTGCGCAAATAAGCGTCCTGCGCCCTTTTCACCTGCTTCGAATCATCGCGAATCCTTTTCTTGGCGAATGTTACAATTCCATATACTACATGAATAGTATAAGGTATAAGGACATTTCGTAACCGTTGTATCTATGTTATGTATCCATCTATGGCTATCAGGCTATCTCGCTGTTTTGAAGACGATCCTTGATTTCTTACGAGAGAAACGTCGTTTTTTGGTACAGAACGTGTAGGGTACGACGATTTTTCTGCATTTTTTTCTGATGAGGGTATTGAGATGGCGAAGTCGGGATTTAAAGACAATTAATGTATAGTCTTCTCAAGTTCGAGTGTTTCTATTGAAAAATATCGATAAACAATGAAGTTATTATTATTTAACGGGCTACATCTACCTAGGTGGGTCAAAAAATTGCATTATCCAAAAGTATTTTTATTTTATAGTGTTATCTTTTAGCTACATTCCCTGAAAATTCCAATGGAATATTCCTCAAATTGAATGAGCTATAGCTTTTAATAGTCAACCGAGCGAGCGGTAGCAGCACCATACGACAAACTTTAAACCCGTTTTTCTCGAAACACTGTTTTCAAAGTCGGTGGACATGATATCTCGAAAACCACTTGATGAATCGTTTACAAATTTGCAGAAGATACGATGAGAAACATTTGAAAGTCGTTAACGATCTCACTTTTTTAAATCGATCGTCATTTTTTAATAGTTGCGTCAAAATGACGACTTTTTTCATCGATTTTGTATGCTCGAGTTTCAATTCGGCGCCACGTTCGACGATCGACGTCGAATCGACGACGAATCGACGATCGTCAACAGCTCATATTTATTTTTGACTCGAATAAACCGTTTGGTTTTCAGATTTCAAATAGATCGCTTTTGCCAGAGAGTGTCCAACGCCGAACGTCGCGAAAGAAAAATCATTATCCGCCGGCGACCATGTTTTTGTTGTTTTTTCATATTTTCTTGTGATTTTTTTAAAGGCTCTCAATATATATACCTTTGTGTTTAAAAAAATGCGTTTCTTTTTCATCAACCGTTTTCCAGAAAAACGTTTTCGTTTTTCGGGCCTCTAGGTAGATGTAAGTCGTTTAAACAAAGCGCCGCTGTTGCTGCATAGCCAATCGGGTGCTTCTGGCTACGAGAGTGAACTCAAATGAAAAATTAAAAAATGTCCTCTCAGTATAATAAGAAGACTTTCACATTAACGGATATATTTTCCGTTAATATAAGTTCACCAACCCCCCAACTGCTGCACCCAACTCTCTGCGACACTTCCGAATATCCTAGTAGATACTAACCAGCTGGATCAACGCGAGTTCCATAGTCACTCGACAACCAAAGAATTTGCCGCAAAAAAGAACCGCCGCATGCGATATTTTTTTTTCTCGCTGTTTTTTTTTACTCAACGTGGCAAGAAGTAAGCGTAATCGGCCGTGCGAAACGTAGCAATCTGTCGGATAATGTCACCCCTGAACGTTGATAACATCCACGACGTTGCAGAGATTATACCACCATACCAGCCTTTCAGCCCTGCAGGCTTATCGTGTCTTTGGAGCGGCGAGCGCATAATATAGAAAAAGGGCACCACAGAACGAGAGGGAGAGGGAGGGAAGGAGGGAGAGAGAGGGAGAGAGAGAGAGAGAGAGAGAGAGAGAGAGAGAGAGAGAGAGAGAGAGAGAGAGAGAGAGAGAGAAGAGAGAGAGAGAGAGAGAGAGAGAGAGAGAGAGAGAGAGAGAGAGAGAGAGAGAGAGAGAGAGAGAGAGAGAGAGAGTGAGTGAGTGAGTGAGTGAGTGAGTGAGTGAGTGAGTGAGTGAGTGAGTGAGTGAGTGAGTGAGTGAGTGAGTGAGTGAGTGAGTGAGTGAGTGAGTGAGTGAGTGAGTGAGTGAGTGAGTGAGTGAGTGAGTGAGTGAGTGAGTGAGTGAGTGAGTGAGTGAGTGAGTGAGTGAGTGAGTGAGTGAGTGAGTGAGTGAGTGAGTGAGTGAGTGAGTGAGTGAGTGAGTGAGTGAGTGAGTGAGTGAGTGAGTGAGTGAGTGAGTGAGTGAGTGAGTGAGTGAGTGAGTGAGTGAGTGAGTGAGTGAGTGAGTGAGTGAGTGAGTGAGTGAGTGAGTGAGTGAGTGAGTGAGTGAGTGAGTGAGTGAGTGAGTGAGTGAGTGAGTGAGTGAGTGAGTGAGTGAGTGAGTGAGTGAGTGAGTGAGTGAGTGAGTGAGTGAGTGAGTGAGTGAGTGAGTGAGTGAGTGAGTGAGTGAGTGAGTGAGTGAGTGAGTGAGTGAGTGAGTGAGTGAGTGAGTGAGTGAGTGAGTGAGTGAGTGAGTGAGTGAGTGAGTGAGTGAGTGAGTGAGTGAGTGAGTGAGTGAGTGAGTGAGTGAGTGAGTGAGTGAGTGAGTGAGTGAGTGAGTGAGTGAGTGAGTGAGTGAGTGAGTGAGTGAGTGAGTGAGTGAGTGAGTGAGTGAGTGAGTGAGTGAGTGAGTGAGTGAGTGAGTGAGTGAGTGAGTGAGTGAGTGAGTGAGTGAGTGAGTGAGAAAGAGAGACAGAGACGACGACGACGACGACGCACGCAAATAAGCTCCACCGGTAAATTTATCCGTAGACTTCCCCAGCTTCTGGAAGTTTGGGTAAGTCTCGCCTGACGACACACCCCCCAGGGTCACCGGTCGCCAACAAGGGCGCGTACGCAGGCCAACCTAAGCGTAAGTCTCTCCGGGCAGTTTTCGTGTATTCCGAAAGCTTCCACCGAAAAGGGTTTGAACACCCGCGGTCTCTATACATTTCAGCATCAGGATTACGCCCTAGCGCTTGTTGACGGACCACACACTTAGCGCTGAAGGTAAACTTGGCATAGAGAGACGCTGGTGTTGGTCTGTAAAGTCTGCGGCCATGAGTCATGATAACTGCTTCTTGTATCTATATAAAAAAGGGTCTGTCGCGCATTTTTTCGCTCTTTTCTATCTTACCTTTCGCGGAAAGGATGTAAATGGGCGAAGGATATTTTGAGCCTGTTATATCTGTGCATATTGGCCATAAATACTTTTGGAAATGGGTATCAACGTATTTTATTCTTATATCAATGGCGAGTAAATTCCAATTTTATTTATTTTAAAAATCCAAGATGGCGGCTCTAGCTCCCGTCAAATAGAGCCATGCACGGCGTGTTTTTGTTTACGCGGGGCGCTCCACAGCCTTGCCAGTTCGTAGGAAACAAAAACGGATTAAAAATTATAAAACTGTACTAAATTTAGGGGCCTCATCTTTTTTTATTTTCTGAAAAACGCCTGGATAACAAAACGGCAGCTGTTAAAAAAAAAACCCACATCTTTAACCGGGAATTTATTGCTCCAACGGGCGGAAAAAATATTTCTAAATTAATTTTTAACAAAAATCGCTTCCCGATGGCCCTGCAAATTGAATTACAGTGCACAGCGCGGGGCGCTGTAGAGCGCCGGGCGCACTTAAAAATGGTGTTTCCAGAAAAACGCATTTGAAGTTTAACGTTATAAAAAATCGTATTTAATTTTTGACAAGCCAAACAAGCAAACCCACGTGTTCTGAACACTTTGAGGACGCAAATTATGTGAAAAAAGTCCAATTTTTCACCGCCATGAACGATAACCTGTCCGTAAGATAATTTTAACAAATGGTTGATTTAAGGACAGGGTCGATTCCGAAATGGACTTCATGCAATGGCACGCGTACATCCATCCAAAGGTGACTTTAAAGACAGTTGGGCTTGCGGAACGCCCAGTCTGGGGACAGTAGAGTATGGGGACTGTCCCCGGAGTCGAATGTCTTCAAATTAACGTTTCCTTGAAAATATATCCATAAATACATATATATACGTACGTAGATAGTACAATACACATATAGTATCGTATATCCAAAAGCAAGAGACATTAATTACTCTTATCTGAGCAAACACCGCCGAATAACTCTACGTCAGTAAGGCTGAAACATCCGCTCGTTCACCACACGTGACGACCACGTAGTTCTTGTCCCAAGACCCTCCTCGTTCATCTCTCGTCACACGCAGACGCTTCGTATCTTCTCGCTTTTCCCTCCCCCCCCCCCCCTTCCCTGACAGTCTTACCACTGATATCCCCTCGTGGTTTCCGCAATCACTCTGTATAAAGTCTGTCCTCGTTTCGAGAAGTAGCCAAGATCCCGCAGTGTCTTTCAGTCTCGTCAGGAATCATGTTGACCCATCTGACACGTCTTGTGCATTGACGCGTGCAGACGCCGCCTCTCTCCATCTCGTCACCGTGTAATGGTCGGGGCTTTCGAGCTTTAAGGCCGGATATACATTTACAAAGATCAAAAAATCGATTTCTTTTTTTTTTCTTTGAGCGGTAGAACTATATATATAGTCTCAAAGATGGTGAAGAAATCTTTCCTTAAAAAAAAATCAGCATTTTTTTCCTCGCCTGAAGATATCTCCCCCCTCAACGGTAAAAAAAAGCAGAAAAGCGACAAACATTTCCCCATGTTATATACCTAACTTTATAGGTAAAGGGTGTCTCAAAATGACCTGACATTTTAACTGATTAATGAAACGTATTACTTATTTAAAATGTACGAATATTTTTATTTTAATATAAGATATAAACATGGAGGTTATGTGTGGAACACAATATCCGACAAATGGCATAAACAGCATGGACTTGGAAGACATATTCTTTCAACAAGATGGCGCAACCTGCCACACTGCGGGCGAAACAATGCAGTTATTGGAGACGAAGTTTCATGGTCGTGTTATCTCGCTATGTGTGCGTGTGTGTGCGCGCGCGCGCGCGCGTGTGTGTGTGTGTGTGTGTGTGTGTGTGTGTGTGTGTGTGTGTGTGTGTGTGTGTGTGTGTGTGTGTGTGTGTGTGTGTGTGTGTGTGTGTGTGTGTGTGCGCGCGCGTGCGTGTGCGTGTGCGTGTGCGTGTTCGTGTGCGTGTGCGTGTGTGTGTGTGTGTGTGTGTGTGTGTGTGTGTGTGTGTGTGCGTGTGCGTGTGCGTGTGCGTGGGTGTGTGTGTGTGTGTTTGGGTTTCCCGAAGTTTCAAAACGAAATTCGAAAAACTTCATACGTCACAGCCCGTCAACGCTGTGCCTCACCGCTCGGATTCCGAGCGCGCGCCGCAAGTAGAAGCGAGAACGCAGAGGGCAGGCAGAAATGGGCAAAAAGTAATTGATTGACACCTAACAATTAAAATTACTACTGTAATTGTTGTTTAATAATTACTTCGCAATAGATTACTTAAGTAATTAGTTAGCACGAATACCTAGTGCAATTTCATTCAAATTCTGTGTAACTAAACTACAAACGCGTTTTTCTCAAAACTGCATTTTCGAAATTGACGTGCAGGATTACCCGAAAACTACTAAGGAATCCATCACTCAGTAAAATTTTCAAAAAATCGATTTTTTTGTTGCATTATCTGATAGTGTAGATGGTTATGAACGTGCTTTTCATGTACTCACGTAAACGGAAATAGACGATTTATATGGAAATTCCGCACTCGAAACATTGACGGCGTTTTTCTCGAAATGCCGTTTTTCAAAACGATGTACACTCTCTGAAAAGAAAAGAATTTTCAAGATATCCGTTTTAAATTTTGACACAACATTATTCACGCCAATCTTTATCTTGCTATGGAAGCTTTTTTTTAATCTTCATTTTTTAACGAAAAACTGTCGGAAAAATAGGCTAAATTTGTTTCAGGTAACATTTACGGCCACAACCGTGTACACCGTGAGGTCTCCTTTTTTTCGAAGACATTTTCAACTGTTACAAAAATGTAAAAAAAAAATGAACGCTTAAAATTTTATTTTCTGTTCTTCATGAGTGCTTTGATTTGACATAAATAAATCAGACTGATTAACCTATTTTAACCATCGAAAAAAAAATCGCGAATATCAGCGATTTTTCGACCCGTTACACTGTGATGATTCCGTAAGCCGATTGAGTTGAAACTTTTGTCTCCTCATTTGAAAATTTTCCCTTCCTCATCAGTTCAAAATTGTTTTCTCCTCATTTTTGAAAAATTAGAAGAAAAAACTACTCTTTTAATCCAAATTTCACAGAAATGTTGCGTGGGATGTTGATTTTTCTCTGTAAATACCTACGTGCCATTCTCTTAAACTTGCATTTTCTTCATTTCAATTACTGTCAAATGGAAACAATACATGTTTCAATTGAAAAACAAAAACAAATTTTTTGCAACTCCCGCGACGAAACGGTAATTTGTATACTTAAATATACTATTGAAGTATTCCTACGGTTTGATAAATGTACAATAATTATTTATTAGTTTCAAAAATTCCTTAAAATCGCTCAATTTTTTCCCGTCCAAATGTACATCCCGCCTTAAGACGGAGCTTTCGATGGTATGTTGAGAAAACCCCGCGACAGGTGAATGGCCGTTTTTGCTGTCTTCAGTCCGATAACGATGGGGATGAACGAGATTCGGGGTTGGGCGTGAGTGGATTGTGTCAGTTGGCATGGCTGCTCGTTGGTTGTAGATTAGGAAATGCCTCAAGAATGCGGCAAGTGTGTTTTTTTTTTTGCAAGGGCATGTGAAACTTTGTTGGACATAATACTTCTTATCGATCGGTTATATCGCAACAGAAATACTTCGTCAGATCGATAAAAGGTCGCGAAATCGAATTAAGGTTATCGGATCGAATTCCCCTATACCCTGGCCTTGGAAACAACCCTTGGCAAAGGGAGAGAGAAGCTTTTTCCGCTCAGCGCCGAGTGTACTTTTCGCAGAGTGCCTTTCCCCGATCGTCTCGTGTTAACATTCCCCAGGCCGCACTTTTGGCACATACGGTTCCTAAGATTCGCGTACGACATGGCCTTGCCCCTCTATCCGAGTATTTCATCTATATCCAAACTTGTAATATATACGTATGGGGTATTCCAGCTCAACTCAGACGACTTTTCCTCCCACCATCGTTAATTAAAGATTTCCATAGAGGAAAACCTCAATCTTGGTGTCGAAAAAACACCTAATTTTTTTCAAAGTTTTCCCCCTCCCCTTGCCCTCCTGCGGCTGCAAGAAATCGAAAGATCCACTCGAGCCGTTATTCAAATTCAGAAAAAATTTACATATGTTTTATGCATTTTGCACCAAAGATCAACTTGTGCTTCCGATATTTACTATTTTTTTTGTGAAATTTCGATTTTAGGGATGATTATTCGACAGTTTGGAAGTCAGAAGAGTACTCTTTAGGTCTACATATATAAGGTGTCACAAAATGACCAGACATTTTAATTTATTAATAAAACGTATTATTTGTTTGAAAAGTACGAATATTTTTATTTCAATATAAGGCACAAACATGGAGGTTATGTGTGGAACACAATATCCGATAAATTGCCGCCACGTCCCTGTTTGCAAACGTTCACTCGTTTGACGAAATTTTCACCAACTTTTTGTGTTTTTTGACACCCAGAGTGAAATCTTTCACAACTGAAATCTATAATCAACTGAGAAATCAGGTGAGAGAAATAATCGTCTGAGTTGAGCTGCAATACCCCATATATATGCAATCACACACACTTGAAACATCGTAGGTGGAGAGTAGTCAGCTAACTCTCTCAAACGAAACTTTTATTCCCGTGTTGTTCTTGCCTCCAACCTAGTTAGTTCGCGCTTACATCGATGCAAAAGTCAGCGCGAATTGCATCTCGAATTATTCAGGCAGTTTACGCACTGGATTTTTCACATATCTATATACGCGCCTCAATTTGTGTGCGTGGCCCGTAGGCGCACATATATACATATATATATTGAGAAAAAGATGAAGACATTCGACTTCCTGGTCCACCCTCGTAGTAGCACATGGTCCTCATACTCAACATTATGTGAGTCCCAATGGCTTCACAATCAACTTTATATAAATGGGAATATTTATAAGGTCATTCGGGGGATTAATCTTTCCCCAAATAACCATACGTTAAAATAAATGTATGACAGCCTCAAAACAGCCAGGGATGCTCTAAACCAACGTTACATCGACATGACGGGATCAACATACACTTATCGCATTTCTATGTATCAACTCAGACAAGTGTTTTCCTCGCCATCGTTGATTATAGATTTCCATAGTGGAAAACCTCACTCCGGACGTCAAAAAATACTACATTTATTTGAAATTGCTTTCCCACCTCTTGCCCTTCACTGACTTAAAAAAATCGACCGCTCGAGCCGCTTTGAAAATTCTGAAGAAAAAAAATAGATGAGTTTTAGACCTGTTTTATGCATTTTTCACCGAAGCTCAACTTATGCTTCCGATATTTACTTTTTTTGCGAAATTTCGATTTTGGGAACGATTATTCGACAGTTTAAACGTCAGGAGAGTACTTTTTCGGTTTTGCAAGTACAGACAAACTTCAAACGCATGGTTTCAGATAAAATTCAATGCGGATAGGACATATGTGTAGAATAAAATTTTCACTTCACTTTACTTCAACTTTCACTTTCACTTTAATTCAAAACCGTCGAATAATCATCCCGAAAATCGAAATTTCACAGAAAAAATAAATATCGGAAGCACAAATTGGGTTTTGGTGAAAAATGCACAAAACAGGTCTAAAATGGATCTAAATTTTTTCACAATTTCAAAAACCGCTGAAATAGACTTTTCAATTTTTCGCAGCAGCGGAAGGGATGGGAGAAAACATTTGAAAAATATTGAGTGTTTTTTGGCCACCAAGAGTGAGGTTTTCCACTTAGAAATCCATAATCGACGATAGTGAGGGAAATAGTTCTCTGAGTTGAGCTGGAATACCCCGTATGAATATAAAAGGCAAAGTCCTGACTGAACTGACTCATCATCGCCCAGCCTAAACCGCTGAGGGTAGAAGCGTGAAATTTGTAGAGGGTGTAATTTTATAGTGGAGGCATCGTTTAGGAGGGCATTTCTCGAAAATCAACCCCTAAGGGGGTGGCAAAGGTTGTTTGGAAAATAATATTTTTCTCGTCAAATTTGCTCAAAAGTTGGTATGAATGCTCTGTGACACAATTAATGAAACACATATTTCGTCGTTTTTTAAAATGCAACCCTTAAGGGGAGAAAAGGGGTAACAAAGTTTGTATGGAAATTTTTAAAAATCTGGTCGGATTTGGTTGAAATATGGTATTCGTGCTTCTTGACAAAATTAATGAAACACGTATTTCAGCGTTTTTGCCAATTCAACCCCTGGGGAGAAAAGGGGTGGCAAAATTTGTATGGAAAATTAAAAAAATATGGTCAGAAGATTTACTTGAAACTTAGTATTAATACTCTTCAACACAATTAATGAAAGACGTATTTTAGCGTTTTTCGAAGTTCAACCCCCAAACGAAAGAGGGTGGCAGTTTGCTCGAAAATTAAAAAAATCTGGTCAAATTTATTTGAAACTTTGTATAACTCCTCCCAGACACAATTTATGAAATTTCAGCGCTTTTGGAAATTCGATTCTTAAACGGAAGAGGGGGTAGACACGTTTGTATGGTAAAAGAAATATCCGGTCAGATTTACTTGAAACTTAGTATCAATGCTCTTCAACACAATTCTACGTGTTCCGTAATGAAGCATTTCCGGAGCACATTTAATTAAGAAGTATTCGACCCACGTCTGCGCGAGCGAAGCCGCGGGTGGAAAGCTAGTATATTTATAAGTGACCAGATTGACGAAATTTCTTGGAAAGCTGCCTCATGAAATATTGTGCAAACCTCCGGCTCTACGCCGTTTGCCCATATATAAATTATCCGTGCCCATATATAAATGGAGAAAGCGAGAGAGAAAGAGTAGACAAGTTCACCGTAAAAAATTACGAGCTTTTCTGGTACCACGATTACACCCCGACGTCTGTTTTCCAGTCGCATGTGACACCTCGCTCACGTCGAAGTACCTTGTTTCCACAATTCAATACGACCAACCGCGCGATAAACTTTTTTACCGAGAGTCTTCTGCTGTTCTTCTTCCTGTACTCGCGCCTTTTCCTGTCCTCGTAGGGTAGTAGAGTCTCCTAGGTAAAATTCGACAATTGAATTTGCGAACTATGAACGACGAATGAGAGCATTTGTTGTTTTTATGTCCCTCGTCAACGTATATTACTCGTCTAAACAATTAAATTTACAAATACGAAGATCCCTTGGCTCACCGGACAATGCGAGAATTGTATCTTTGTGGGATGGGAAAAGAAGGCTGAAAGAGGTCTGCAAGTATCACGAGACATTCCGGACTCGTGGAAAACGTATTAATCAAAGGAGACCCAGAAGAGTCTTCGCGAAGGTTGCTTCCTTCTTTTCTCTTCTTACTTACTCGCCCTTGCTCTCTCTCTCTCTCTCTCTCTCTCTCTCTCTCTCTCTCTCTCTCCCTCCCCCCCCCTCTCTCTCTCTCTTTCTCTCTCTCTCCTCCCTCGACTTCTCTGACGCTTAGAACGACGCAAGTTTGAGAGAGGAAAGACAAGAGAGGCCACGGAAAAAGACTCCCCCGTGGTAAAGCCCTGAAGATATCATCGTCTCCTCTAGCGCGCTATACTCTCGCGCAAGTCTCCCCGCCTGTCTTTCCTTTATTTTCTCGTGACTCGTCGGCGAGCAAGAAAACCGCGGCTTTTTCTTGATATCGGAGAACCTTTCTAAACCCTCCTAATTGCCCTCTTGTGCAATCATAACTGTCCCCGAAGCTCTCATCTATTAAACGATATATATACTCTTCTGGGAGCGTCCGAGAGTCAAGAATCCGTCAACGGTATAAACCGCCGCTAACTTTTCCACAGGATTATACTCGGTATTTGAGGCGCCTGCGTAAGCTTGAAAGTTCTAAGATACAATTTTTTATCGAAGAAGTTTTATAGCCTAGGATCTTAAATTTAATTTGCCATAAAGATGTTCTAATTCCAAAAATTGATGAAGGTCTGACGATGTTTGTGAAAGGTTATAAAGTAGGCATACGAGGGATGTGAATGAGCGAGTATGCACCCGAGTGGTATGCGAATGATTCAAGAGTGCAGGCTTGAAATCTGAACAATTTGATTTTTCGCTGCATTGGTTCAAAGTCTAAGGTTTTGACTTTAATGGGCAAAAAAAAAATTGTAAATATTTTGAAACTTGACCTAGTTATGACGATTCATAGTGAAATTTGACCTAGTTATGACGATTCAAACAGAAGTGTTTCGACTCTGCTGCGATTTACTCTCTTTTCTTTTGCGTTTATCTCGAAACTATTTCTTATGAAACGGTGTAAGTCGTAGTGCGAAATCTATTCGTCTGATTCACTTCAAATTCGGACGGAGCATAGTTTATGAGATTTTCTAGCGTATGGCCGGATTATTTATTTATATGTTTACCCATTTGTAATGACTGAAGTTGTTGCGTAAAATTAAAGTTGGCCGATGCAGTGATTGATGAGCTATCGTGATCACCGATTTGGAAAAAGGCATTTTGAGAAAAACCCGTTTAAAGTCCGCCGGTTCACGGAACCTACCTATAAACGCCGATAACTCTAAATTTGAAACGGATCCGCTTGAAATTTTCGGAGAAAACTTTTGATATGTTATATTTAGAGAACCCATCAAAAACCAAAAATTGATATTATCAAAAATCTAGGTATAAGGCCTTTAAACAATAATAGCTTCATTATGTATCAATATTTTTCAATTAAAAAAAAACTCAAACTTGGCACGATTATGTATAAGGTATATAAAAAATCCCGATCTCGTAATTGCACCGTTCTCGTCAGAATAAATATTAGTATTTATGCATAAGTGGGGCACCACCCCAATTTCGATGGGAATTTTTTTTTTGCCATGAAGTTGGTGATTCGATAAGTGATATTACGCCGGGGGAGGCTGACATTTTCTATTAATTCCATAAGTTATGGGGTTTTCATGTTCCCGGAAACACGTGATAAGATAGGGCGTTTTCAACATTTTAACGCCCATACTGGAGGTGGGGCTGGAGGATTCATAGAAAAAGTCTCCCCGAATACAATACATAAGAGAAATCGCGGCGGTCATCCCCCCATAAAACGTTATAGGCTTTTGAAGTCCCCGAAAATACGTAATAAAGTAGGGCATTTCAATAGAAAAAATTGTGTTACCATATGCAATGAACATGAGAATTTATGGTGTCGAAAATCACTTTATTTATACAAAAAAATCATAAAATAAAAAGCCACAATTATTTATTTTATAAAAGTGCCAAACGTTCTATGATACAGAAGATAAAATAAGGACGCAAATCATAGTTTGGAGATGTTAAAAAATCACGGCGTCATTTTTAGAGAAGTATAGTATCCCAAGTGTGGCGGACTGGCGACGATAAACGCAAATAATTTAACGAGGCGTTGAAACAGACGATAGACAATAAAAAAGGAAAATAAAATAACAAAAAAAAAAGCGGAATTTCAAACAATCATTAAGAACTAATAGTTGGTTTAGAAATGCGCATTTGGCTGCGAAAAAATATTTGGTTTTGGGCGCAAAAGACTGCGAAAATTTTTGGGAAAAAATATACGTCCTTCCGATTGCTCACTATTTTTTATTTTTCATTTTTCCTTCATGATTCTAGGTCAACTTTATACACAATAATGTACAAAGTAAAAAAAATGTTTGATTTTTTAGCTTCAGATCACCTGTCCGGGACTTAGGACTTCCGCAAGCGAAGAATGTCACCGCCCGCGCACCGACATACGTGGCTCCACCTACTCCCACCACCATGTTTTGTCAAACTTTAAAAAATATTTTGATGTTCAATAAAGCAAATACCAAATATCAACATTCTATATTCAATACATTTTGCATTAAAAGTTGGTGAAACATCGAACATTTTTTGGCCCAACAAGGCAGAACCTTCCCTCAAAGCAGTTTATGCTAAAAAAAAATATTGACATTGAAATTGGGGTGGTACCCCTTATACATAATTACCGACAAAATAATTGTCTGCTCGCAATTTTTCTCAAACCGAAACTATCCAATTCCCGAATAATCGATAATCGCAACGCTTCCTTTCTGTCGATATATTTGATGAAATACCAGTTGCCAAATTGCCTTATCACGCAAAATAATTATTGCCATGTCTCAGGGTTCTTTTTTTTCGTTTTCTTCGAGTTGCTGTAATATCTTTACAAGAAGAACAATAGTCTTCACAGGTCCATATCTATATACACGATACAGCATCGAGACGTATTATTGGAAATATTTCGTTTGGAAGATTGAACGAAACTGCTGACTTTTCACAAGCGGAAAAGCTTCAGGGATATATAAGAAAGCACGTATTGCTGCGGTCAGAAATATTCTCTCTCGCATGCGCTACATTAAATTTTCTATGCTCGAAGCTCCGCGGGAAAAGACGATTGGTACGCTTGTACATACACCCACATACATCGGCGCCCAAGTGTGGTATCGATTCACGTATATCTGGAGTAAGGGCGTAAGAGCAATGTACCCAATCTAGAAAATACTCTCTCTCCCATGTAGACCGGTACATCGATGTATTAGGTACATACAACGTAACAAGCTTTACCATAAGAGGAACAACGACTCTCTCTCTCTCTCTCTTTCTCTCCTTGCCATCTTACAAAGTTATTTATCGCCCTTACCCATCGTCTTCTCCTCCCTTCCGTGTCGAATCGTGTTTCCTACAAAATATCGAGTTTCTCACCGGTATACCGGAAGTCCGAGAGGGTAAAACGATCGATAAAAAAAACCTGTTAAGTAAAGACCGCACGAGATATAAAATGACAGCGAGAGAGACACACAGAGAGAGGGGGGGGGGGGGGGTAGGAAAAGGGAGTTTTTTTCTTTTATCGCGAAAGGTATTCGAACTATTCTATCGAAGGTTCTTCATCCACCATTCTTTACGCGAGCGAGGTTTATACTACGAGAGAAAAGCTATGTCACTGTGTACCCTCGACGACCATTGATGAAGAGACTCTCTCGCTACCTCTTACTTTTTATTTGCCTCCCCTATCCTGCTCCGTTCCCCTTCGTTCGCGAGAAAAGCCATTACACGGGGACCGCCTTTTCCAATTAAACTCAATGCTCGCTGGAAACGCAATAGCTGAATTCTAATGTACGAATGACGTGTCTGACCAAAATGGCCCGTTTCTACTTGACACTTCCATTACATCCGCGTTCATAAAAAAAAAGATATTGTGACCGTTCGACGCGTATCACCGTTTGTGCCGCGAAACTTACGAAGTCGACTGTTTTTTTTGGCTGTTCGAACGAGATGGATGATTGCGCCGATTGGAAAGCGACCTATCGATCGAATATTCGGACTCTATAGTGTATTTATAATATAAGTTATTATTAGAGAAATAATATATAATAGAAATAATGAAAATAATATAATCATAATAATAAGGCTGAGTGGTCCTCAAGAGCTCCGACACCGACTCGGGTAGTCAAAAAACACGATACCGAAATCTTAAAAATCCAATTTTTCGCGTATCAAATCTATAAAATCTTATTGCAAAATAATATTAAATCTTATAAAAATCAATGCTTAAACACGGGCGCCTGTAACGGCTGCCAACCTCGAACAATCAAATTTTCGGTTACGTAAAATAAATAAATTTCAGCTAATAAATATGTGGAATGGTTATAATTGACTGCTTAGAAATCTTTTAAATCTTTTTTGTTCATTTACATCGCGAATACGTTATTAATCAAGTTGAAATGTGGCAAACGCGCAATTTAGTTCTTAGTAACTAGTGTCACTGAGCTCAGATACGAACGCCACATCGCGACCGCGTAGCTGTCAAACATCCGTCGCGAATTCCGTTTTTTTGTTCGGCGAATTATTCGGCAAATTGTTAACTTTCCAAAAATTTGCCTAAAAAATCGTTAATAACAAATAAACAATATAACAAAAAATCCTACATACCTCCATAGACAATGTATTTTTCATGATATATTCAACATTTCAAGTGAATCGGTTGAAAATTGTCTGAGTTATGTTTCCGGCCAACGCAAGGGGCCAGTCCACTTAAAAAAAATTTTAAATCGATAGCAAGCAATACTTGAAGAAATCGACGATGATGAGCAATCAGAAGAAATTTTGTACGGTGCAGGAATTGCCGATTGAGTTTAGGTAAGAGTTTTTCATAGTATAAACTTCAAACGCGTTTTTCGCGAAACAACGTTTTCAAAATCTAGCTCCATCGTATCTCTAAAACTAATAAACTGATTCTCTTGAAATGTGAACCACACATTGTAAACATGATTCTCAACAAGATGACCCTCGTTGGTTTTAAAATTTTGACTTTTACTCTTTTTTGCGAAAAACTGCAAAAAACGCGTTTTTAAAATACTTTTTTCGTTTTTCATCTGCCATTTTTTAATTTTGTGACAAAATTTTATATCCAAGGGTCATTTTGTAGCTGGGGTCATACTGAATCTAATGGACTTTGATTTTTTGTTTCAGACAAGCCGTTGCCGAGTTGTGATGGAGCTACCTAGCCCACCTATTTTTGAGGCGTTACGTTAAACTATAGTTTTTGTACTTAAAAATGAATAAAAATAAATTAATTTTTTAAAATGTATTTCCAGTCTATATTTATGAAGCCCACCAACCTTTATGTTGATATCTTTTATGAAATCCTCAAAAAAAAATCGCGAAAATAGCCTTTTTCGTGGCTCCAGTGGACTGGCTCCTTAAAAAATGCAGTTCTGAGATAAACGCTGCACCGCCGCCATTTTGAAATTAATCGCTTCAAAAAACTTATTGTATACAGTCACTGATATGTATGATAAACACTCTTTTTGTAATCTCGATTTATTTTATAGTTTTTCTGGAAAAAAAATCCCCAAAAAGCCTATTTTTTCGGCCTCTAGAGTGGCCTAAGGCCTTACTAGTCACACTGGGTCCACGGGACCCAAACAAATTCTTTTGTTGCCGTACAACTTTTTTTCCAATAAAACATACATTTTTTTATATGCGTAAGCGGTTCATTCTTTCCTTCTAAATCGCACCTGCTTTGGATAACATAAATATACTTTTTGAAAAGTCCACAGAAACCGCTATGTCTATTTCAAAGTACATTGTTTCCACATTATAAAACCATTTTTTTGTCAATAATTACAAGAGTTACAGCAATTTTTATTTTTTTTAAAGTCATTTTTCTCGTTTTTTTTTGCATATTTAAAATTGAATTTTTGGTTTCTAACAAATATCCTTGTATTAAAGAAGGTTCAAATTATACCTCACTATATTTTTTCATATCGCTCAATGCATTATTTCATTATTTATAACAATTTAAAAACGCCTGGGTCCCATGAACCCAGTATGACTATAAAGTGATTCTAGCTAAGTGCGACCACTAAGGGTTGAATCCCTAAAAATAATATTAAGGCGTTACCCCCACTTGTAGCGCAAAAAAAGGCCTTTTTCATGATTTTTTTTTAAAGAAAACTACGAAACTTTTTTAATCGATCAATATACCATCTTAAAGAACACATCTTAAAGAACTTTCAGTAATTTTTTTATTGAAAAACATTACATTGTTTAGTGGCAAATGGCCGTCAATGAAATAATGTTTTTATATACACGGTTTGCGGTGACCAACATTGCGGCGAAGTGGATCATGTGAAAAAAAAATGCGGATGGATTTAGTCAAATATAAGTATAAACTAGTCTTTAATCGAAGGATTTTAAAAAATATTCATTTTTCACAAAATGGCGGACAGTCAAAGTTAATGGTTCGATTTTAACGAAAAAAACGGCCGTTTTTTGGCTATAAAACGGCCATTTTCTTCGGAAAAAAAATCGAACGATTAAAGACTACATTTTTATGTATTAAATAAGCCTGCAAAATTTCAAGAAGATCGGTTCATTAGTGTTCGAGTAATCTTGGTCACCGACTTCAGAAATGCCATTTTGAGAAAAACGGGTTTAAAGTTTCTCTTTCAACGCGGATTCTTCTCTTTCAACGCTCATATCTCAGTCAATTTTGTTCGGATCGACTTGAAATTTTCAGGACATATTCTCAGATACTTATACTTCAAAAAAATGGAATAAAAAAATCGATTTTTTCAAAATCGCAAGTGGGGGTAACCCCTTAAGGTCGAGCCTAGCCCCTGAGGGTGGGTGAATGTTTCCCAGTGCGAGCTGAGGAAGTGCGTTGCCCGGAGCAATAAAATCTATAATAATACTAATAATAATAATATCAATTTATAACAATAATGGCCTCTATGCCAATAAGGGCGTTACTATATTTTTTCTTTCATCTATGTTCCTTTGATACCATCACTTTTATTTTGCCCCCACCCCTATCGCTGGATTTTCCCCTCTTCCTTGATTCGCCTCTGTATCTCATCGTACGAGCGCACAGGAAAACTGAAAATCCCGCGTCGATACCATCGACTACATTTGATCGAAATTTAGTTGCGTTACTATTGGAAAATCGATGACACGGTCACCCGCTCGGCAGTCAGCTCTAGCCAATGCGCGGCTGAGCGGTTACCCATCCAAGTATCGGTCCGGGCCAACGCCGAGTGTACAATCATAACGTTCACCACCATCGGACAAGTAAATGATCGCCGCAAGAAACATACTTGACAGCGTGAAGTACATCCGGCTGGCATTGACATCGACGATGCTTCAAAATCAGGTCCGGAAGGCTTACAAATGATAAAAGCAGGCAGAGAAAAATGTGAAATCAAATGAAACGAGTTCTCCCACAGCAGCTCGATAAATACGGTGAATAGTTCTTATAATAAAAGAAATGGTACTCCGTCGAGCCAAAAACCGTTGGACTCTCGAGGAGGGATGTGCCACTCGAAAAAAAAAATATAAAATTTGTAGGCGTAGGGAAATCGAAGTAGGGACGGCCGGGGAATGGGTAACGGTAAGTAGGGAGCAGACGTCGCGAACGGGCGAGCTCGCACAAGGGGATGAAAAGCTCTCGGGCTTGCTGCATATACCCGCCCATCCGCAGAGCCACCGCACTAGTACCGAGGAGAATCGAGTACCGGTATTTCCAACGCTGGATCCCGAAACAATGGCCTAGATATGCGGTCTGGTATTATGAATATTTAGAGTGGTGAGAAAGTAGTAACGGCGAAACGGAGCGCCAGTGAGAGGCTCGAAAAGGGCGGAGAAGAGAGAGAAGGGGGCAGAACAGAGATAAAGTTATCTCCCGTCTTTGTTCCGCCGTACTAGTTCACAGAGCATGAGGGTTAAAGCAACGAAAAGGGTTGGCAGAGAGGTCTGGCGAGAGCATCCCGAGTCAGGAAAGATTGCATCGTGGCCGATCTGAATGGACCGCATTTATAACGGTTAAGAGATTTCCCTCGAAATACAACGTTGTAGCGGAAGTTATATTTGACACGATGCATTAGCGGTCTCATTCTGCATGAGAGGAAAATCTCTTCATTTGGCTTTCCAATCGTATCTCGTACGTGAAGGAGAATCCTTGACGCGATTTTGTTTTAACAGGAAGACAAGGAAAAGAGAGCTTCTGGAGCACGTTATTTTCGTTTCTATTAATAGGTAGAAAATATTCATCATGAAATTGATACTATAAAAAGGTGTATGTGATATAATTAACTTTATATTCACTACATTAACATGCTATAAAATATATATATATATATATATATATATATATATATATATATATATATATATATATATCTACAGGGTGTCTCTCTTATTTCTGCCACCCGACATAACTCGGTAATTATAGACGTCACAAAAAAATGTTCCAAGCAAAAGTTTTTACGGTGTGAAGGTCACCTATTTAGATTTTTATTTCATTTTCATAGGTGTTCGAAATGACCTTGAACGACTTTGACCCCTAATATTTTTTATGCGGCTTCAGGTGCTCCACAAGATGGTTGAAAAAATGTACGATTCCATTTTAAAAAATAGAGGTGACCTTCACTGTCCGTCAGCGCCGGCACCGAAATAAAAAAAATTGGTCGCATTTGACGGCCCCTTTCACACCGTACATCTTTTGTCTGGAACATTTTTTTGTGACGTCGATAATAACCGTGTTATTTCGGGTGGAAGAGCTAAGAGGGACACCCCGTATATTAGTGGTTAAAAAAAAATGTCGCGGTACTCAACGGAAAATGTTACTACGTTATGAAAAAGAAATTCATACGAAATTTGAGAGGCCTAAACATTTCTTTAGGTAGTGCTCAAACGACTTTTAATTTTTTTTCGTCCTTTTTTTTCTCGACCAATATACATCATAATAATATAATCTTCTCAAAATTTCAATGTTTGATTTGATCAGTTTGATTTTTCCGTAAATATTTTTTTTCAATGCTGCCCACTCCAATCGTAATTTTTGTAACCTTTTGAAATTGATGCAAGGTTGAAAAATTCCTATTCCGGTTTCGCTCCAAATATTAGTTATTTTGTCGATAACGTTTTGTGTACTCTCTCGAACAGAACATTTAAGAGTATTATGATGGTGAAAGAATAGACTTAATATACTTCAATTTTCCGTTGAGAAAAAAGAATGGATTTTTCTTAACCACCCTACTGTATATACACTACCGGCCAAAAGTATCCGGACACTTCAGATAGTTACAAAACTTTCGATCACGATGGATAATTGCAACATTATATTAGGATAATATAATTAATTATACAGAGCAATATAATATCTTCGTAAAATAATAAATTAAATGAACTATATTATTCTAACATTATTTGGCAATTATCTAGTGATCGAAACTTACAATTATCTGAAGGGTCTGGAAACTTTTGGCCGGTGATATATATATATATATATATATATATATATATAAAGGAATAATATATAATAATAATTTTGGCATTCTGGCATTTCAAATAATAGTAACAATATTCCTCCATAATAACAGAAAATTATTCGTATTAAATGAGAATAGAGATATATACGAAATAGTGAGAATAATACTAACGACGTCAGTACTAATAATGGCTTGTATCATTAAAAATTATTATCATGCATAAATCATGAAAACAGCAATTATCATTATTATTCATAATGACGGTGATAAAAAATAGAGCAATCACGATAATGTTGTCCGCGAATTTACAGTTTTATATAATTTCGTATCATCGAATGACACGATCTTTAGAAAAAAATGAAATAAAAAATAATCGCAAATGTTTCCACGCATCTCAAGTGAAAGGAAGAACCGGAGTACCTAATCAATGACGAATCCGACTTGTTTTTCTCCATCGCACGTTGAACCACAGTCGTGTAAAATAAAACGGCTGATGACCGTGAAAAAGGTTCGTGAAAGGTTCGCTTGAATGTGAGCGAAATATCCAAGAAAGAGATGGAGCACTAGCGACCATGAAAAAGAATCGACCTCGTTCGACCTGACGCGTAAACGACACTCGTGAGAATCTCATCACGTGAGCGGCTTCGCGCGGTCGAATGATGCGAGTGAATTTCTTCTTTACGAGCTTGACATATCGATCGAGGGTAACGCGAAACGAGCCTCGTTAGCGATCTCGTAAAATATGAGTAGAAGTTGCAGATGTCTTGGTTATATTTGTAACCGTTTGACAATAATTGGACAGCGAAAATCGAGTACAACTTTCTTCCATGAAATAGCCCATACTTGGTAGGATTTTTATATTTTTCATTATTTGTACTTTCTTTTCGTACGGTTTTGCCGGATTTGACGCCGTCAATCCTCTTACTTCTGCCGCAGACTTGTCACTGTACTAGCTTAAGTTCTTTGGAGACCTCCCAGAGTGTTGCCCACCTCCATTCATTCTTGACGAGTCTGCATCAGCTTGGGGGCCGAAAAACAGGTCGATTTTTTCAAGATTTGTTTAATGGAAAATTATTTTTTTTAATGGAAAAATATTCATAAACAATGATGTTATTATTATTTGAAGATAGTGCAATCGGTGTAGGTGGTTCTAGCAGGTAGGGAGATCGCAAATTTTTTTTTTTATGTACTTTTAGTATAAAAATAAAAATACCGTAAGACCCGATACTTTTCTAAAATTTTGATTATTACAAAAATTGCAAGCTTTAGAAAAAAAAAGTTCGATTTTTGACCAAGAAAACAACGTTAATCATCTGTTGTTAACAGATGGATTTACATATTAAAAAATCATCCGGTCATACGATAGAAAATGTTATGAGCTATGCTCTGTCCTAATTTGAAATGTACCGTAAAATGGGGTTACTTTGAACAGGTTTTGGAAGTTTTTTGCAGGTAACTTTTTTTTACATCCTAAATTCCAACTTCCTTTGCTCCAATAGTGTAATGTGTCCTTCGGCTATCAAATATACAAGAAAGTCAAGCCCCATTACCCCCCCCCCCCCCCCCACAATTTTATATATATATTTTTAAGTCTCAAAGTAACCTCGAGTGTGGGGTTTCTTTGACAAGGCATTGAAATGCAACTTCTGTCAAAGATTAAAGGTTACTTCGACATCATTTTGATAAAAAAATGTAATATTTGATCCATTATACATGTAATTGAATGAAAAACAACGATTGTTTACAATCAAATTGTCATCTTTAAGAAGGAAACATTTTACCCAAAAATATAAAGTACCTAGGGTACTATTATAGACACTTAATCAGTCTTATAATTATCATTGAGATCAAAATCAACTTTAGCAACATTATAATAAACTTGAACAACAAATTTGAGCAACAATAGAAACAAACGTTAAAAAAGAATGAGTCTGTGTCCTCGCCCACCGTATTGTGGTGCTCGGTTAAAGTAGCCCCAAAAACTGTCAAAGTTACCCTCAATGTCAATTTAACCCCGTTCCACGGTATCGGACGAACAAATTTTGAGACACTACTTACACCGTTCCAAAAAACACAGTTTAGAAAAAAACACAAAAGAAAAGGGAAGCCTTCACAAAATTCGTCACAACTCGGTCACCTTCTAGAATTTACAAAATCTGTTTGCAAATTAAAGTTCACACCCTAGGCTAAAAAACGATGCAATAAAAAAGTATATTATTCTAATTTAACGCACAGGGCAATTGTGCAGGACCCGTGCCTGTATAGGCGGCTTCCACCGAGCTGCTTTAGCATTGGAACCTCAGTGGAACCGTTCGGCGCTCCCCGGGAAAAAATGCACGTAAATAAACATAAATAATCATGTATGATCTTGTCATAAATGATCATGAACGACATTTGTCTCTATATAGGGATATATAGTAATATATAGCCATATATGATCACATGTAATCATATATGATTATATATACTCATATACTATTGCATATAACGATATATAACCATGTTCAGTCATACATTGCTTTGCATACATACGCGTAAATAAGAAATTGCGTGAAAATAGATTTTGTATTTTTATAAAAATTATATTGTCATGTGTATCGCAAATTCAATATGTATATATGTTAAGCAAAAGATTCTTCGTATAATCTTTAATTAATAATAGTAATGATGTTCAGTCTGAAAATGTAAAAGGTTATATTACATTTCATAAAATAATGCACCGTTCATAAGGCTTATACATTATTATTCAACTCAGCAACCAAAGTAACATATCAGTCTTGACAGAAATATTTAGAAATATAAAAATACTTTTCTTAAATAAGTATTTATCCTATATGATATCAAAACAGTCTGTAGTGGTATTATATATGGAATAATATTCATGGTCATATATGTTTTCGTTATTATATACGTTCAAATGTGGTTGTTGCGGATAATTACGATTACATATATGATTATATATGACACCAAAATAGTTTGTACATTATATATAGGTTCATATACATGGTCTCATTTACAATTATATACGCTTATATATGGGCTTTGGGGGGTAAATACAATTATATATGATAATATATAGTACATGTTGTATCATATACGAGTTCATATATACAACCATATGTTCATATACGAGTTCAGAGTACCAACTTTTGAACATGCATGACCATATATGGGCATATATGGTCCACACCTAGACAAAATAAATACTATACATGGTAATATATCTACATATATAATCATTAATGATGTTATGTTAACGGAGACTTTGTCCTTGGAGTGCCATATTTCAGGTGTTTACATTTTATTTTTTTTAAAGGAAACGAGTAAAGCTTTTTGAATGCGGTTTTTTTCTTGCTTTTGTTTATGATATACACAACGTAAAAAAAAAAAATTTTGAAAAAAAACCAAAATGGCGGCCGTCGCAGCTCCGCGAAAACAGGTCCTCGAATCGCGGGAGGTAAACGGCTGACATCACTGCCCCCTCTTTGTTGATCTGAAACACAAATTCAAAGCATATTATCAATCTGTGACCCTTTGGTCATGGAATGACGGATGGGTTTTTCGTTTAGTACAAATTTCGGAAAATGGCGGCAATTTAAAAAAAAATCGAATTTTCGCGTTTTTTCGCATAAAAAGATAAATAATAAATGCAAAAATGTATCTATCGAAAAAACGATCCGTCATTCCGTGAAGACATATTTTCTGAGTATGCTCTCCAAATTTCAGGTCGATATGTTAGCTACAGCGGTCAGGAGAATGTCAGCCATTTTTAAAAACGTGTTTTCGAGAAAAACGCGTTTAAAGTTTTCTAATGTGTTTACACAAATGTGTTTATAATTACCGCTAATCGGCAATGCCTGGTCCATAGAGGGATCCCTCCTCTTCTTCTAGCTGCTCATGTTGACCCGCTAACATCTCCGGCTAACTTCAAGGACAAAGTCTCCCTTAAGGCATATATAATTGTACATAATGTTATATATGAGTATAAATAATAATATATGTTTATATATGTCCATTTTTTCACGGGTCGGTTGTCACTGCGCGAAACCGTGCACAGCTAAGCGGTCACCCATCCAACTAGTGACCGCACCTCCACTCTCCTATGACTTTGTCTGTTCTTTATGTATTTTGTATTCGAAAACGCTAATGGTTTTATTGGCGTTTTATCCTCGGTCATTTCACGAAGGAACGCTACCCGTTCCGAACTAGTCACGGCGATCGAACCGCACGGAAACTTCGAATTTATGGTAGAAAGAAAGCACGTAAAGAGGGTAAAGCATTGAAAAAAAGTATGTAATCGCTCCGGCGAAAAGTTCAGCCAGGGTTTGTGGTTTTCGATATTCGAAGTGCCGCGATAAAGGGATGGGGGTATGAGAAAATGGCGCAAAGTAGTAACGGTCGTTGGAATGGAGAGAGCGAGTGCGAGAGTATAGCGGAAGATGGGGTAGGAAGGAGAGAAAAGTTGAGCACACGCGCGAGTTATCCCAGGACGAGCCATTCGGTTAGACGTCAGGTGATAAACGGCTCTTTAACCGCAGCCGCTTAAAAACCTTGGCCTCTCTAAATTGGCCCATAGTATAGGCTGGTGAGGGAAGCGAAAGAGGTAGGGATGCAGTGTGAGCGAGAGAAAAGGCCAAGCCGAGTGGCACCGAGCTTTCCAGTTTTTCTCGTTCTTCGGGGCAGCGAGTGGCGGTACGTTTGGCCGATGGCCAGCCTTCCCTGGCTTCGGATACTTCCTATGTATTTTTACATAAAATACATGAGGCATTCCGTAGGAAGTGTGCCATCTTGTTTTCTCATAGACGAAGCTTTGTTCTGATGACCGACGTGCGGTTGATGTACCGCTGCAGCGGATCTCTTCTGACACCTCAGTCAATACTTGAATTGGCAACCACTTCACCGAGCCCCCAATGGCAGGTCTTCTACAGTTCCCCTCTGGTGATGGATTCCAAAAGGCTGTCACCAACACCGTGAAGGATTTTTCTACAAGCGAAAATAGCGAAGTGACAAGTGTGGGGTAAAAGTAAAAGAGGTCCTAAAATTGATTTCCAATTGATCATTCTTCATCGTGTGATTAAAAAATATCAAGCCATCATTGAATTGACAAATTCTTTTTATCGTGGGGTTGAAAGAAAAGTCAAATTTGCCGGTTAGTCTACTTCTAGTCTCTTCTACCTCGAAGTATCCCATATGATAGTAAGCAGTACTTAGCGTATGTATATTTTGTACATGGATGGGATCTATTGGCTACATGGGCATATAATAGCATGTGCCGAGGCGACGGAGAAAAAGCCAGTGGAAGAGCCTCCCGTTTATACATGTGCTATAAAGTACAGGGACGTGGTAAAGACTCGCGAAGGTTGAATGTGCTTAATGGCCTGCGATGTTGGCGAAATTTTCCCAGAAATTATGGCAAACCCAGTTACCGATGAGCCTCCGACAAGCGCCATTAACATCACACTTAAGAAAAAGCGAGGGGTTGGGATCGTGTCAGAAGTGGCACGAGGTAGCAGGACGAGAAGAAGCTCTCGAGGGACAATAGCCACGCCCGAAACTTCACTCATCATCTTTTGACCTCTATTTCCTACTCTTCCCACACCCCACCACTCTCCCTTCGATACAAGCAACGAGAGACACGAAAATATCCAAAGTGCTTCGAGTCCATGAGACAAGATCGACTTTTACTCTGATAGTCACCCTCTGGCGCTCACCCTCGCTCTTGCGTCCCCGTCAACTATGACTTTATTCCATCAGGCCGGCTTCATTCATCGATTCGTCTCGAAAATTGCCACTAAGCCTACATTTGCAAATAGCGCGAATATTCTTGATATCAACCGATTTATACTTTCGATCAATGTTACTTGTTCTTGGTCTTGATATCGTGCTTTCCAATTTTATAATCGGACCGGCTTGATGCGACAGTGACAGCTCCGGTGATCTTCCAGATTGGGATCTCTGATATTACCCAGGCCCATACGGAGACGAGTTGATCGCGCCAACTACGGAGTGGGAGGCAGCTTCATCGAACCTCCGATGGTAACGCAGCTGAAAATCTGAATGATGACCACCTGTAATGGTGCAAGTATTCTACAGTTTCCCTGTACCAGCGAACAAACGCGATGCAGTAGTGCATTAGGGTAGCGCGGCTGTGTGCAAATCTCTGGTGGGTCTCTGTGCAACTAAAGACGGTGCAGAGACTAATGTGGGGTAAAAAGTAAAAAGGATGTGGTGGGGAAAGCACGAAAGGGGATGTGGAGCACCAATGGGAAAAATACTCAAATATCTGACCCTTTTGTGTCATAGCTTATCCGTGCTGCATACCTGAATGCGAGGAATCATCACGGAATGGAAATGGAAAGGAATAGAGAACCGTTCACGTCTTTTGGACATCACCCCTCAAAGAAGTGAATGCGAGAATCATCACGGAATGGAAAGGGAAAGGAATAGAGAACCGTTCACGACTTTTGGACATCATTCCCTAAAGAGGTGAATGGAAGGAATCATCATGGAATGGAAATGGAAAGGAACAGAGAATCGTGCACGTCTTCCGGACCTCATTCCCCAAAAAGGACAGGACAAATCCTCAAAGAGGGCATACGAGGCATCAACGCGGAATGGAAATGGAAAGGAATTGAGAAGCGTGCACGTCTTTTGGACATCATCCTCCAAAGAGGTGGATGCGAGGATCATCACGGAATGGAAATGGAAAGGAATAGAGAACCGTTCACGACTTTTGGACATCATTCCCCAAAGAGGTGAATGCAAGAAATCATCACGGAATGCAAATGGAAAGGAGCAGAGAAACGTGCGCGTTTTTTGGACATGAATTCCCAAAAATACGTAAAAAAGGAGCAGCTATACGGTGAATGGAACAATTCTTATCTGGTCAGCCAAGGGAGCTTCGCCCGTCACGTATGAAAGAGTCAGCCAGTTCACGTGAGTGGACTGAAATAAAGCGGAAACTGCCAAAAAGGGCTTATCGGTGAAAAATTGTGAAGGCATTCCTTCCTCATCCGAAGATAAGTCACTCAGCCTTTATTAAGTGATTCCAACCCGTATAAAGTCAGCCCAAACCGCGTTTCTACACGTGCCCGCATGTATGTACGATGTGGTAGGAAAAGTGACGCACACCATCAAAACGGCGGCATTCAACTGGCATTTTCGCCTCTCTCGTTATCGCATCATTCGTGGAAGAAAAGCACCACTGGGAGCCCGTCGTTTGAGATATTATCACAAAATTAAGTTCGATTCAAGCGGTATGTGTGCTTAGGCGCTCGGTAGCGCGTCTCGATAAGGATCAGCACCTGGAATGTTCGCATGTGGCTCGAGTGAATTCGCAAGTTACCATCATCACGAAGTCGGAAACGTGGCAGATACGAGGGAAAAGCTTGTCCGTTCGGCTGTTTTGACGCCGGAAGGCCACGTCCCGGAAACGAGCTGCGGTTAAGATCCAATGTCAAGCCGCTCTATCCTTCTCCGGCTTTCTCCCCCTTCTCGGATGGAGTCCTATCTCCCCATCTGTGTACAAACGTGTGCCCCGTTACCGCACTGGTTATCTTTGCTCGCCTACTTTGTTCACTTCGTATCTCGGAGCCCCGGCTGAGGCTACTTTTTGCCCAACGATAAAGCTCGGTTGGTGAACGAGACTATGCGGAGACCCGAGGTCCACATTGCGCGCAAGTGGGTGCACGAAAAACTCGTCTTGTTCTCTGTAGATGGCAATATCGACATGTATATCTCGACAATTCCGAGCCAATTTATCGCGTAATCGTCCAACGGGCACTTCCAATGAATCAGACTGCCGGAGGATTTAATTTCCATTTAAATTGCTCACTGTATTCGGTTACACGATGGCGGCCTCGCTCGCGGCCTCCTTCGAGCTGCATCTTCGTCCCTTGCGCTCAATTGAATTCCAATTTTCCCAACCTGGACTCCACGCCAATTCCTCGCTGTAGACTCCATATCCTTCCAGTCGATAGATCGTGATCTGCGGAAGAAGCCCGAACGTCCGAGTCTTCCGACAAACGAGGATCTCGGCGCGGGATAATTACATCGTCAAGATTGTACTCGATGTATCGGATAATTACGGGTGATTCGTGCGATATCGAGATTTACGACGGACCTGAGACTACGAGAAGGATCGTTAACGAGGTGGCCGTTATATAAACGAGGAAAGTGTAGTATGTGGTAGCATAACGTTACGGAGAACGAGTAAAGTCTGGAGAACAAAGATTGCGGAACTTCGTTGGACGACTGTACTGCTGTAATCCTGGTACACCGAGTATGGCACCTCGGAAAATCAAGGCCGACAGATGCTTCTCTACAAATCGCGAAACTACCCCCGGCACCTCTGAACACCTGATAACAAATTATTGGATTCTGCGAAACGTCAAGTGGAGCAAATGACAGCTGTGGGAGGAGGCTCTCGTACAGGCAGCGTAGTCGCCATACCGTGGGAAATTCACACGGTCGTTTAATTGGACGAGCCCGCGCGCGAATCGAGCGTGACCGTCGGACGTGAAGAATAAATAAATAAACGAGAAACACATGGCCGATGTTCCGGAAAATTTATGCTCCATTTCCGCTCGAAGAACTCCGCAGCGGACGAAACGGTTCGCCGATCAGTGACAGTGACCACCGATACGCGCGATGGTCGGATTACCACAGCTTGCTTTAGCCCTTGGTACAACGATTCCAACTGTCGCTATAGCTGTATAGGCTGACCGCTGTATCTGTGGAAACCGATGGTTGCTGTCTTCCATGTCATCTTGTCGTGCTGGTGAAGGAGAAGGTGTAACCATGCGCGCGCTGGCTTGATCACATCCCATATTGGATTCCAAAGACTCGACAAAGTCACAGAGGGAGGGCGCGAGAAAGGGCGGAAGCGGTGCACGTACTGCTTAAAGGGTGGCAGATTCACCATGGTAAGACCAGTCAAGTGCAAACTCGATTTGGAACGGAAGGATCCTGAAGGTCTCATCAGGCTCGACGAACCTACGCAACGTTGAAAAGTAATCATCCACCCATGTCCCTTCTACACGCAGTAACCCACCGCAAACTTCTACTCACCTAAATGTTAAGACAGCCATTTCAAATGACTTCCTTCCAGGCAGTACACCCTCCCAGCTAATCTACCCACGTTGATTAGTGGCTTACTCGTCAGTGTGTTCGTTGGCTGTGTCAACCAACGGGCCCGCAGCCCCAGATCGATGGAAAACAATGCAAGCTGACGCGTCCCCAGCCCTACCCCTCCAACCAACCTCCAATAGACTCCTATACCAATTCGTGTTACCTTCAACTGGCCACGCGAGGAATCGCATAGTCCGACAGATTTTCTCGCAAGGGTTGCATGCTCCCAGGCAGCTCCGTCAGGTATTGTTCCCAATGGAAATCCCCTGAGAATGCCGACGGGAGGTGAACCTCCAACACTTGGTCTTTATTGCTCTCGCGACCTTCCTGCACGTACAATACTCTCGCGACTCGCTTAAGCTCCTTGCGTCTCGTACGCATCAGTTGATCCCCCTCGGCGAAGCTCCACGCTGATGCAACCCTTCTAGCCTCTCTGCCTATACAAACGCCGAACTATTACCGCCGCACTAACCATCGTATTCCCAACTGCTCCGCGCGCAACAGTAACCGTACGCGTATGCGCGTGCAGACACACACATATGCACAGGTACATTCGCGTGCAATACAAATACACACGCAACCGCACATCCTAGAATTTCCGCGCGTCTACCATAAACAGTTCCGTGGACTTTAATTAAAACCCTCTCAGTTATAGGTAATTAATTCAGAGCCCTCAACCCCCCCACGACCAACGTCACTATATACTCGGCCCTAAACTCAACTCACCGCTCCGTATACGTAGACTCTGATGCACGATGTTGTGAACGCCATCCCAGGACGCCTGACATCTATACGTATATTGTCTGCTTTGCCTTTCAAACACATTCGGAGCACGCTTGAGACTGCGAAATGTACATACATTTATATAATTATGCGTGGGTGTACGTACACGAACTCGATCACGCTCGAATTTCTACGAGCGGTGAAACTCCACTTGGAGTAAAGTCCCCGCAATTGATTTTGATCGAGAAAAGCACACCGACGCTAATTGGAGACCTTTGACAGACTTGAGATTGATTTTCACGCCGTTTGATGACTTTCCAACCGAGCTACCGGTCGATGTGTCAGGCTGATCGCGATTTAGGGAAACGAGACGGGATGAGGATAGGCTAGCGGGATTGGAAAAATGTTCGGCCCTGAAATGGGGAACTACGGAGGTAGTTGAGGTAAGAAAGTGTCCCAGGGTGTCCCATTTATAGTGGAACATTGAAATTACTCGGAAGAGGGAATATAAAATGAGGAGACACGTATCGATTGGAGGCAGACGAGGAGTGAAATTACAAGATCATTTTTTTGTTTGGTGGACGTTTTCGAGGGGTTTCCGAAGTCAGGTTTGAGAAATCATCACAGTGTAAAATTTTCAACAAATCAATTTTTCATTATCCGATAGTATAGACGATTATAAACATGATTTTCAATTTTTGGGGCGAAATTCGAATTATTTCGGTTGCCTTTGTCAGAAAAAGGGAAGCAACCAGCTGCGTGAGAACGGGCGCGGACGGACGCGTTTTTCAAAACGATGTACACTGAAAGGAAGAGTTTTCACGCTTTTCAAATATAGGCTAAATTCGATACTTTTTTTCAAAACGCCGCCATTTTGGCAATTTTTAATTTTTAAAACCCTCCATAGCAAAATAGCGGCTTTCATACTGAATAATGATCTTTTAACAAATTTTGTTTCAGATAACATTCACGGCCACAACCGTGTTCACCGTGAGGGCTCTTTTTTCGAAGACTTTTTCAACCGTTAAAAAAAATGTTTTAAAAAATCAAAATAAACGTTTAAAAATTTATTTTCTCTTCTTCGCTAGAGCTTTGATTTCACATTAAAAAATCAGACTGATTAGCGTATTTTAACCATCGAAAAAAAAAATCGCGAAAATCAGCTATTTTTCGACCCGTTACACTGTGATGATCCCTCAAAAATGGGAAACAATAGCTTTGTAGCGGTACACGTAAAAAAACAGGTTACGTTTGTCGGACGTTTTTTTGTTCGGCCATTATTTGCAGATATTTTTTAAACTTTTTTTTTAACTCAAAGCAATTTCATACATAATGACTTAGAGTACGTTTGTCAAGATTTTATAAGGAACATAGTGGTCACTTTTATTCGAATTGCTTGTCTCAGTGGCCGCAAAAAGACTCTATTTTAGTTGAACAATTACTTATCCGTGTTTAGGCGTTGAACCTAGCGCGGGGTTGAAAAAAGAGGACCTTTCGGAAATGTTTTCTGGAAAAACGTGTACAGATTTTCTATTTTTTTTTACATTATAAAGTATGGTCTTGATTATCTTTTACAATTTTTTAAATTGAAAAATGTTTATAAATGTGGCAGATACAATGATTTGCGCGGACCGTTCTTTAAAAAACGTCCTTCGCGGTGACCACTGCTGCTCGGAAACATATCATGCGAAAAAAAATCAAACACATTTAGTTTTTGCATGAAATTATCTAGTGCTTGGACGGAGGATTCAATAAAATATCGATTTTTGTAAAAATGGCCACAGTCATGGAAGTATCGATTTTCAATTAAAAAGGCGATCTGTTTTCGTTAATAAAAAAAAAGCACCATGCATCGAAAAAAGCCTTCATTCAAGCAGTACTTTTTGATATGTAAAAGAACCTCGTAAAATTTAAAGTTAATCGATGCGGTGATTTTTCAGATTTCATGGTCACCGGTTTTGAAAAAGTCATTTTGAGCACAACGCGTTTAAAATTTTACGTCAGATTTACACTTGGATAAAATGTAATTTTATTCATGTTTGCAAGTAAAAGGCCATAAAGTTGCATCGTTCGAAAAAAAATAACGGCTAAATAAGAAACCCCTTCGACCAAAAGAAAAACCTCATTTTCTACGTACAATAAAGATGCTGCTATAAAAGTATATAGGCTTCCATTCTTTTTAAGTTGACTAAAATTACCTCGAATGCGTCCATTGACTCAAAAAGTTCTCTTACTATTTTACTCCCCGTTTGGATCTACTCCAACCGCGTTTCGGGATTTTTCAATAAGGAGCATGATTGGCACTGTTATTCAAAATGCTTGTTTCTTATCTTTTATAATTAAGAGAAAAACACAGCAAAAGCAAATCAGCCATAGATAAAGATAGAAAACAGAAGATATGGGTTTTCCCTCTTGTTTCAATTGACCTTGAAATTTCGTCGCATATGTGCTTCTGCAGTCGGTGCTTCTTTGTACGGAAGCACCAACTACACCTGAGAAAGCGAGACGAACGTTTGGAGATGTAAAAATGAAATATTCGCGAGTTCGAAGTTGCTTCTCCCATGTTGCAAGGTGTCATGTTGGATTGTGTGTCAGGTAAAGGGCGAGCGACCCTAGGAACTCGCGATTGTTGCAGAGAGCGTCTACGAGTTTGCGGGGAGTTTACGGAGAGTCCGCAACAATGGGGATCGAAAGTAGCGATGATTGATCGTAACGTGCAGGTCTGGCAGCAAGATTGGTGGGGCTGTGTTGCGGGTCAGCGAGCGCGAGAAATCCACCCCATGACACGCACGTGGCACACGCTCGCTCTGCTCACCTGTCTATCCGTCATTCCTAATTTAAAGCTCGTTTAATGTCGGTGATAACGCTTTTTTCCATCTGGGTCTCTCTCTCTCTCTCTCTCTCTCTCTCTCTCGCTCCTTCTCACTCTTTGGCCTGTCCACTGCCATTGGTCGATGCGAAATTTCCAGCGTTTCGTTATTCAATCAGTCACATGAACTGCGACACTAGGAACACGGAGAATCCCCTACGTCCTGCCTCGTTTTGTTTTCTCTTTTTTTGCCATAACGAGAATCGAACAATAACAGGATTATTGCACGCGACGAATGTGTCTCGATGTACAGAAACGGCAGAAGCAATTACACAAATCAACCTACTGTCACGACTGTCATATTCGTCGGTCCATTTTTTTTTTGTTTTTTTTTTTTTCGTTTTTATCATCGAAACGCGTCGACGCAAAATCGCAACTTGGACCAATCTGAATTGACGATCCAACCGCTGCACCGATGTATGTCACAGTCATTTTTTTACACCACGTATGACAGCAAGACCCGATGTATTTTGGCGATTCGCTGGAAGTGTTACGCACGGTATTGTGACCGCGAAAACAGAAAAATTATCAACTGATACGCGATGGAGAATTTGCAACGAAAAAAAGAAACTACGGTTCCTGGAGCAGACAGATTCGGATGCATTCGGAAATATTACGTAATGTTCCATTGGGGTACTTTGGAGCGCCTGGTACATTTAGGGCTTATCTACACTCGTGAAATGTCGAACGATCGGTGTCGGCCGGTGACTGCCTGAAGTATCAAATTTGCATTAAACGGAGTGTAGGCGGAATCCTCGGATATACAGGGTGTCCTGTTATGAATGGATAATCCTGTAACTGTTGATAGGTCAGATCATGCCCTGCTATATGCTGGAATTTCAGTTTAGTAAAAGTCCCACGGTTTTCGAGATTTTGGGCTTGTGTGATTTTTTTTAAAATCATTTGCTTTTGGTTTTTCCCATGCCATTTCTGCAAATGATACGAATCGACAAAAACTAAGCAATTTTTAACGCAATCGGCACATTTTTGTACACCGCAGGCTATTAATGTCACGTGGTCGAATTGGTTTGTATGAAAATTCTGCATAAGATCTTTTTTCATCAAGTTTCCTTAACATTTAAGGTTAAAAAATGACTTTTTTAGACAACCAAATAAGCAAGAGGATTTTTTTTTAAACCGGTTAAAAAAAATATCGTTTGTATAAATGGCATGCGAAAAACCAAAAGCAGATGATTTTTATCTCAAAAACCGTGGGACTTTTACTAAACTGAAATTCTGACCTATCGACAGTTGCAGCATTATCCATTCATAACAGGACACCCTGCGTATATGGAGAAAGCGGTTTTGAGGACATTCGACTTCGGCGGCCATGCTTAAAGTAGTCTAGCTGTAGCTATTGTCCCCATACTTAATATTATCTAAGCCCCAAAGCCTTCAGAGTCACCTTTGGATAAATGTAAGAATATTTGTCCTGTTGCCGATCAAGGATATGTTAAAAAAAAAACTTTAAGGAGTCTGCATGAGTCGAAATTTTAGAAATATGATTTTTTATTGTCTGGATTCGGAGCCTAGAGCTTGTTTGGGTTTGTTTGGGTTTGCGTCAGATGTTTGAGAGGACTTCCAAAAATTCACCGAATTATAATGATTTTTGTGAAGGGTCACCATAAGCTCGAAGCGTCAAAAATATGGTTTTTTTACTGTCTCATTTTATAGCTGAGGGTCGTAATTTTAATTTACAAAAGATTCTTTAAAGTTTCCAACCAATGACCGAGTTATGACGATTTTTGCAAAGGGACAGCATAAGCTTGAGATTTGAAAAGTATGATTTTTTTATTATCTGGCTTTACATCATACGGTCGTCATTTTAATTTGCAACAAAATTTTTGTAAATGAAAAAAATTTCCGAATCATGACGATTTTTCTGTAGGGTTAGCTTAAGCTTGATATTCCCAAAATATGGTTTTTTATTATCTAGTTTTATAGCTTAGGGTCGTAACTTCAATTTGCGACAAAGATTTCATCAAAATTCAAAAAATTGATCGATTTTTGTAAAGGGACAGCATGAGCTTGAAATTCCAAAAGTATGTCTTTTTACCATCTTGTTTTATATCCTACGGTCTTAACTTTAATTTGCGAAAAAGATTTTATAAAAAATGAAAAAATTGACCGAATTATGACGATCTTTCTGAAGGGTCAGCTTACGCTTGAAATTTTCAAAATATGATTTTTATCGCCTACTTTTATAGTCTAGGGTCGTAACTTTAATTTGCGCCAAAGATTTTGTAAAAATTTTCAACAATTGACCGAGTTATGACGATTTTTGTAGAGACAGCATGAGCTTGAAATTTCAAATATATGATTTTTTTATTGTCTGGTTTTATATCCTGAGGTCGTAATTTTGATATGCAACAAAGATTTTGTAAAAATTCCACCAATTGACCTAATTATAACAATTTTTGCAACGGTTAGCTTAAGGTTGAAATTTCAAAAATATGATGTTTGATAGGCGATGAGGTGTGACTTTAATTTGCAAGAGAAATGTTGTAAAAATTCCAACAACTGACCGAATTATGACGATTTTTCTAGAGGGACAGCATAAGCTCGAAATTTGAAAAATATGATTTCTTTATTGACTGGTTTTATAATCTAGGATTTTAACTTGAACTTGCGACGAAGATTTTGTAAAAAAATCCAAAAATCGACCGAATTACGACAACTTTTGTGAAGGGTCAGATCGTCCACTGCGCTACTGCGGTCCGCTCCGCATCAACTTACCCTTTTTCACATTTGTCTCGAAACAGTGTAAATCGTATCTCAAAATCTATTCGACCGATTCACTTCAAATGCGGACAGAGCACAGTTCATAACATTTCCTATCGTTCGGCCGAATGATTTTTTTCGCATGTTTATCCATTTATTAATAACAAATGATTAAAGTTTTGTTTGTTGTGGAAATTCGGGTTTTTTGTGCATTTTTGAATTTTCAAGCTCATGCAGACAAAGCAAGAACGCACTTTACGAACGCTGAATATTGCACGTAAATGATCGTTGGGTATGAGGAGCTCGATGAGCCCGAAACAAGCGCAATGATGCAGGATCCAGTCTGGTCAGTATGGCGATGAGTCATCCACCGTACGGATATTCCAGTTCACCCCCAATCGAAGTTCGGCCGAACATGCCCGAGCCGCACATAATGCGACATTTATCATCATCGCGTGGCTCTACGCCAAGTTAGTTTGCCATTGTTCAAGCCATTCATCGTTCCACGATGCGGCTGCTGTTGCGGCGCCCGAGAAGTATCCCGAGAATGTTTGCGAGACCGCCCACGGCTGCGCCAGTGTGGAGAGCCTGACGAGACGAATTTTGGTTCCGGTAGACGCGGTTCGTTGACCGGCACAGGAACGACGACGTCGCGGTGATCCACGAAACTCCCATACAAGTACAATACACGCGAAGACGGAGACCTCCCATCACCTTCACCATCTTGGTATTCTACCTTTGCAGAAATTTGTTGAGCAGCCCCCAGATCCTATACCCCATCTCTATAGGGATTTGTTAGGGACACCGCATGCAGGAAGTCCACACTCGAATTCACGTGGCTTCCGCCCTATTTCCCCATTGACGTCGTTTGAGATTTTTTTTCGAAATTTCAACTCGAATTTGTTGGATCTCCCAAAAATAATATCCTTTCGTGATCTCGGGCACAAATTTATCGGGGAGTCCCAAGAGCGACCCCATCTCTATAGGGATTTGCTAGGGACACCGCATGCAGGGAGTCCTCATTGGGGTCCAATTGGATTCTGCACTGTTCCCCGATAAACGCCGTTTGAGAATTCTTACCACGTTCGAATCGAATATATGTGAAAAGTCACGAGGAAAAACTCGGCGTGATAAAACATAACCTGCACGGTTCGTGAGCTTGTACGATGATGTTGAAGTTTGCATCGTTGGAGTGCAACGAAAATTCATTCTTTTGAATTGCTCAATTATTTTTTGGCCAATTTTGGCTCTGAAAATCGCTCGAATGTTTTTACATATTCTTATTCGAGATTTTCGACCTAAATTTGCAAAAGAAAGACGTTGATTAATGATAAAAATGAAGAAAGTGTGTGCTGATGTTGTGTCGAAGTGCAGTAAAATAAATAACAAACGATAATTACAGTGGATTTTTGGTGATGTGATTCAAATAAATTTTTCAGATATACTTTTTCAGCGATTTATACTTATTTGAAGGGGGGGAGGACTTAATTTGGGCGACGGAAAAATTACCGATTTTCATGATTTTTTTAGAAGGAAATATTTTTTCGCAATTTTTTAGACTTTGGGTATGTTTACTTTGTGCTGTTATATGGTTTTTAAGTTAAATTAAAAAAATGGCGGTGGTATGGCATGGTTTTTAAAAGCAGGTTGCGGCGGATGTTGTCAGTTGGCGTGACACGTGGCGTCGGCGGGCTTAATCTGAAAAACAAATCAAGTAAGATTTTTCTTTCGTTTACACTCATACGCTGAATATGAAGCAAGAAAAAGTAAGAAATTATGAAAACCGATGAAATAGTACGCTTTGAAACAAAAAGGTTGAATTTTCAAAAAAAATAGCTACATTTTGCACTAAAAGATCTTTTTTTTTCGAAAACATTTAGGATCATGTTTTAGACAATGAAGTTAGAATAATTTATACCAAATTTCATCAGAATCGGTCGATTTGATCTTTAGCTATACGTCATGCCAGTTTTGAAAATGCAGTTTAGAATTCCATGCCATACCTCCGTCATTTGTAAAGATTAATAAAAAAAATACCATGTAACAGCCAAATTAGTAATAAAACATACCCTAAGCCTAAAAAATGGTGAACCGATCGTCTCTTTATTTAACAAATCATGAAAAACAGCAGATTTTTTTTCTCGCCTAAAGGTATCTCCTTGTCTCCTCAACAAGTTTCGGGGTAATTGACAAAATTGTCATAATGTACTGCGTGATTTGACAGTTTGTCGTAACATTTTAAACATTTTTTCACACTATTTCCTGCGTAAAACTGCCATTCAGCGATGAGCCTCGGCATCTCCTTATGTTAAAAAGTGTTTCTTCAATTGTAAATTTCATAAAAACGGTGTAAACGACCGATTTAAAATTTGACGGGTGCATTCAGTATATGACAAAGAACTTACCGTATAAATTTGAATCAAATCAAACATTCCGTCGATCGTCCCGAAACTTCTTAAACTTTATACTTTTTTAAGATCCACTTATTTTGTATATCTACGTATTTTGTTTGGAAAATTCAACGTACAGAATGCGATGGGATCAAGAATCGTATCGGATTCCGTTCGATAATGGGGGAATTCTTTAGGATTCAGATTAAATTCGTTCATCGGATTCCAATGAGAAATCCCGATTAGAATCCAATGTACAAGCATGACGTTTTAGTATAGGGATTCAGGGCGATGGCCCTTCGGATCCCTATCAGGGAGTGGGAACTACTATGGGAATCCAATTGGATCCCTACGACAGTTTCTGCATGGGTACACTGCAACGAGACGTGGACGAGGATGAACTACTCGGGGATGCACACTGGAATGAGGAAACTTGGCTCTGATAGAGGCGTTGGCGAAATGACAAGTTGGAGGTAACTATGAGTGAGACACGGATCCCAAAGGCAATTTGTCGTCGCAAGCAGAGGCTAACGAAGCGGTCCAAGCGATTTCTTCCCTTTCATAACCTTCTCCTCTCCGCATTACGTCATCATATATCGTCATCTTGCTCGTGTTAATGGAGGAAGTAGAAAAAACGTATTTCGAACAAAAACGCTCTGGACGTTCGCGCGTTTATAACTCGAGAACTACTGAATGGATTCTCATGAATTTTTCACCGAAACACAGCTTAGGGTGTGGAATATGATTTAGGCTATTGGGCATTGCGCTATGTAGTTAATTACAATCGCAATGAACAAGCATACGAACAAGCAAACATGACATTCATATCAAACAAGTAAACGGTAACAACAAATGAAGAAGTAAACGACTAAAGAAATAGAAATGTTCGAATAACCAGGTGTTATGTTCAATTTTCACATTTTTATGAATTGTCTTAAGGGGTAAGGCCACTGTAAATTTTGCCAGACGAAAATTTGGCCATCGAAGGACAAATGTATGGTGCTGGGATTGCAGACTAACGGTAAATTTTTTTTTACCTTCTTTTTTTTATTTTTTCCAATAAAAAACTATTCGCAAAACTTTTAACGCGTTTTTCTCGAAATACGGTTTTTCAAAATGGCACGCAGCATCACTCGAACAATTTTCATTTTTTTTACTTGAAATTTTGACCAGATGTGAACATTAACATTATCTTGAGAATGTCGATCGGGATTTTCAATAACTTTATTTATTGATTTTTTATTAACAAAAAACTAGCCGTTTTTTTCGTCAAAAATCAATTTTTTTTTTCAAACGCACGCCAAATCCACAAAAATTGATACTTTTTAAAATCCGATCGACATTCTCTAGCTATAACCCTCTAGATTGATGGTTTTTTTTTGTTCTAGATGCAAAAGTGCACCAGTGGTGCTGCGTGCCGCGGAGCCCTGCAAGCAAAACATGCCCCGGGAAGATAGCTGTGGAACCGCCATTTTGTTTTTTTTTGCTGTAAAAAAATTTGATAATAAAGTTTAATGTATGCCCGATAACACCCTTAAAAGTTTTTTTTCAATTACCTTCAATTTTGGAAGCAAAAAATTCGTGAAAAAACCTTTTTTTTTGGACCGTTACAGTGGCCTTAGGCCTTAAAGGTCATTTTGTCCAAAGAAATATGAGAGACAAAAAGCACATAAAACTGAAAGAGAATGTCTTTAAAAAGATATGTAAGAATAGTTATCTGTTAGATCTTTTATCGGCAACTTTACTTTGAATTCGGACAGAGTTTATAACATTCTCTATTTTTTTCATATGTTTATTCATTTGTTAGTAACAAATGATTAAAATTGTGTTTTTTGGTAAAAAACGAACTATTTTTTCCACAGCTTGGCATTTCCGTAATATAAAAAATTTCGACCAAGCAATCATACGAAAGTTTTATTATTATACTAAACGTACATTTTTTATTTCCCATTTCAGATCGCCTCAGTTGCTAGAGTCACCTACACCGATTGACCAGGCAGCAACGCGGCACTTTGTTCGAATGATAATAACTTTATTGTTTATCAATATTTTCCAATTAAAAAACTTCAAAATCGGCAAGACCATGCGTATGTAAAATCCCGACTTCGTGATCCCTATGCTCTCATCAGAAAAAAAAATTGTAAATCAACCTGTCCATTGGGATCTCGCGCTCACACTGGCTCATTAATCATTTGGTGACTGAATTTTTTATTCTTTTTTCTGGTGATTAATTTATGCGTAGGCATTAAGGGCTTGAACTAATTGAAATTTGGAAAAATATCGATTTTTGGGTTTCGAGGAATTCTCTAAATATAACATTTCGAAAATATTCTACGAAAATGTCAAGTTGATCCGTTCGAAATTGAGGGAGTTATGGGCGTTTATAGGTAAGGTCCGCGACCCGGCGAACTTTGAACGCGTTTTTCCCAAAATGACTTTTTCAAGATCGTCGACCACGATATCTCAGAAATCAGTGCACCGACCAACTTCAAATTTTACAAGCATGTTTTACATATCAAAAAGCAGTGCTTGAATGAAGGATTTTTTTTCGATGCATAGTTTTTTTTATCAACGAAAACAGCACGTTTTCACCAAAAATCGATACTTTCAATTAAGAAAGCGGCCGTTCCTTTAATAATCGATATTTTATTAAATCCTCCGTCCACGCACTAGATAATTTCATCCCAAAACTAAATACGTTTGATTTTTTATTTCGGATTATTAGTTTTCGAGCCATAGTGATCACCGCAAAAAACGTGTCTCTAACAGCGCCGTGCACAAAATATTGTAAAAGATCCTTAAGATCATACTCTTTGATGCAGAAAAAAAATTGAAAACCCGCACACGTTTGCCAGGAAAAATCACGAAAATTCCCCTTTTTCCGGCCACGAGCTAGGTGTAACCCGTTGAACCATTGAGGGAACTTATATATATATATATATATATATATATATATATATATATATATATATATAAACACAGACACACGGATATACAGGGTGTCCTGTAATTAATGAATAATCCCGCAACTTGCAGCATATAGTTAGGTCAGATCATGTCCTACTATATGCTGCAATTTCAGTTTAGTAAAAATCATCTGCGTTTGATATTTCGCATGCGATTTCTACAAATGATATGAATCGACAATACCTAAGCAACTTTTTTAAATTATTAGCACGATATGCGTAGTGCATTTTTTTTACACCGCAAGCTATCAGTCAGATGTTTGAATTGGTTTGTATGAAAATTCTGCATGAGATCTTTCATAAATTTTCCTTAACATCCAAGGTTAAAAAGAAGACTAGATAAAACTAATAACCAAGAGTATTTTTTTCAAAAACCGGGTCAAAAAAAGTTCTCGTTCGTAGAAATGGCATGCGAAAAACCAAAAGCAGATGATTTTTATCTCGAAAACCGTGGATCTTTTACTAAACTGAAATTCCAGCAGATAGTAGGACATGACCTGACCTATCGACACCTATCGACACTTGCAGGGTTATCCATTAATTACAGGACACCCTGTATACAGATGTCTCTTCTCCACATGCGGACCCCGTCATCTCATACGTTCCATATCATTTGTTCCACCAGAAAGAGGAGTCGAAACTTTATAGAAGTTTGCAAGCCCTGTGGAATGTGCGGAACACGTATAACGGATGTTTTGCGTCTAGATTGAAGGCACCCCGGTAACGTATATATGTCCTTACGCGAGAATGGGGAGTAAAGGAAAAAGAGAACGAACAGCGGATGGAACGGGAACGCGAAACCGGGTCACAAGCCCGTACTTTTTTTCCGGCCTCGTTGCAAAGAGTGTAACTTTTATTCTTCCGTATACAATAACGAGGGTTGTTCGCGTTCTTTTTTTTTTTTTAAATTTCTTCTTCCCTGTTGTTCCTGCCGCCCTGGACACTTTGCACCGCCTATTTCGTTCTTTCGCTCGTCTATACGAAGCCGGAGGGCTTCGCGCTTGGGTGTCTCATCACGGAAGCCGGTTCCATCCCTTGTCTCGGTGCACATAGCACCAGCAGGAAAAGAGACAAGGCGCGCGAGGTCGCCCGAGAGATCGCCAGCGGCGCTCTTTGTCTTGACTTTTATTAAGCGCCATTTTTCAGGCGTCCGCTTTAATAACGCTCTCCGCCTTGGCACCAGAGATCCAAAAACATCTCTCGCCGCTGATAGTGTCGCTCTACGAGAACTCGGCGACCCTCTTTCTTCCTTTTTTTTGCCTTTCACCCTTGTCTCGTTTTATTCCCGCGCCCTCTTCATCTTCGTCACTCGCTGCTCTACTCGCTCCATACGAGCCCCACGTGTTTGTGGACTAGGAGCAAGACGAAGGTGCGGGGTAAGATGAATCATAAGCCTGCCTACTGAACAGCGTGTGCGAGCACAGTGATCCCATTGGAGTTTAAAGGGGTGGCGGGGAGGTCAATGCATGTGAAAGTATCAACTGTAGTGGAGGCTTGCGTTTCGAGTGAGAAAATATCGATTTTTTCAAGTTTACCATCGTTATAACTCATTTGAGTTGCTGATACTGATGAGAGACAGATAAGTAAACACAATGAAAGTAGTAATTATTAATATATTGGGATGTCGGATAAGTTTCTAATGCTTTCGAACGTTTCGAAACTGTTGTGAGATCAACTCCTAATGATTCTGCAAGTTCAGATAGCATCTGACAAAAGTCTTCATGAAGCAATGCCACCAGTACAAAATATCAAAATCATTATTTCTGAAGCGTCTGAACCAATCTCTGCATGGTGTTTCTGCCAGAGCATTGTCGCCGTAAGTCTCAACAAGAATTCTGTGTGCTTCAGCGGCAGTTTTTTTAAATACAGCAGCGCAGTATTATTCCCCGCAAATACTCTTTTTTAGCACAAAACTTGACATGTTTAACACTATGGAAAAAAAAGTTGTTTGCACTTCGGCGAAATGACATACACTGAATTTCAAGCTTGCTTATAGTACTTTTTTATAGATGCGTTACTATCTTAAACTCCACGCACGTGTGGGGACTGGGCCCGCTAAGAATAAGGTGGTGGATGCGTGAAAATGGACTTTTGTTAATATTTATTGCCGGTATCTACTTAGGGTAGTCCTATCGCCAAGCTTCAATCCATAGGATTTTGATTTTTTTTTCTTCGAGTTTCACTAACTATATTAAAAATCGTCCCTGTAAAATTTCAGGTTCGGTTACCGACCTAGTTACAGAGGAAAAAATATTAAAATTGCGTATTTTTGTGAAGGAATTCCGAGACGACATACAAAAAACCAATTTCCGGTCGCTACAAAAGTGTATATCATAGTGGGAATCCGTCAGATTCTTAAAAATAATCAGATTCACATACTTAACACTTGTAGTAATCCAATGCTATCTGAAAAAAATAACGCTTATTGACCTAATTTTTATGTAATATCAAGTTTAATTTGAACTTCCGGTATTGGATTTATTACCACCTGCTACGATAAAGAGACGTGACAGCAAGGCAACAGCTGACGGTAGTCCTAACCTCATCTCACTCATTCGAATTTCCGCACGTGTTTCATTTTTAACCGATATATTTCGCCAACACAAATTTTCCACGCTTTTCATCAGTCGTGGCCCGAGTACAATGCTTTATATTCCCCGCACCTGACATTGTTTTGACAGATCGACGTTGAAAAGCATGGAGGTTAATCTCGCCTGGTTGAGTAGAAAGAGACCTAGATAGAACGAATGTTGCCAAATATGGAGACTACATAAAGGAGCCCGAACTTTAATGGAAGGGGTATTGGAAAAGTAACCACAAAATCGAGGAACGGAAGGATTTCCGAAACCGCCACATCGTGGCGTTGATTGTTAGGTGTGACAGTTTGAAATTAGCTATGCGTAAGAGAGCTCGAATGATAAAGCGTCATCAATCGATCGGCCACATTGAATTGTTGAACTGATGACGTGGAGACCACACCACCAGCCAATTTCAAGTAATTTTTTTGATGGGTTTATATTATAGATATTGATATAAAAGTTGTTACACTTAATAAATACACTTACGAAATACATAAATAATTTTTTTATGTATTTATGTAACCCAAGCAAACTTCAAACGCATTTTTCTCGAAACAACGTTTTTGCATCTCCGAGATTTCATCAACAGCGCAGACATACCATTTTTAGGCCATTTTTTTAACTATCATTTTCGTTTATAAATAGTAACTTCAATAAATAAATAATTTTTTTATATGTATTTCGAAAGTGTATTTATTAAGTGTAACAACCTCTATATTAATATATATATAATATAAACCTATCAAAATAATCATGACGATAACCTTTTTTAGCGTGTAAAGTGACAAGACCCCTTAATAATTTATATCAAGGCGTTCACCGTTCACGCGCATGGAAAAGCGAGGACGCATAATTTCGTTATATCAGAGTACATTTAAAATGCAGCATCATATCTGAATGTACTATTTGCAAAGATAATTTCGAGATGAATACATGTATGTGATCTATCCCGACACAAGTTTGTCGCGGTGTCAGGTGAAAGTGACAGCTGAAAGACTGACAGTCTCACAGCGGCGTTCAAAGAGCGTGACAAATGCAAACGCGCAAATTTTTAAGGCCTAGGCCCTAAAAGTCCTTTTTAGGTCCTGTTTATACGCACGAAAAAGCGAGGAAAACATGGTTGTGGTATATAAAATATGTATTCTATGCTGACAATCGGAAAGACTGATTTTTTTATTTCCAAAATTGAAAGCTCCATAAATGTTGGTTGGTTTAAAATAATAATTAAAGTTGACCGATTTATGTGTAGGTATTGTTTTATTTGAACATGACCTTAGCATTCTCATCTTGCCCCTACTTCCCCTACATACAAAGTGTCCTATGCGTGCAACGGCGCATTGATCTTCACGGTGGATGACAGCTTTCCCCGTTCTATCGGCCCTCAACTTTTGGGTCACTTCTCGTGATGATGGGGAGGGATGCACCCTTGAAAGTCGAAAATTCGGGGCAAACACGAGTGGTGCGACGATTCTGCTTGATATTTCGAGCGGTAGCTCTCCCAGCGGTGTTGAATTCGGCTCATGCTGCAACGTCAATTTCCATTTTATGAGCGTTCGATTCGGATATAATTGGAAATCTCATTGCCGCATATTTCGGGAAATAAAAGACGAGAATAAATTCGGCGCTCTTCATCGACTCGTTTCGTTATTCTGCACTCGGCACGAAAACCGTCGGCTATTTTCATTCGCGTGCTCGCTCATTGTCACCCGGTCCTGTTACGCGCGGCTCGAGGATCCACTCCGATTAATTCGATCCGAAGGCGATCAAACATTGGAGTGGCGCAAGCGAGAATCGTGAAAGGAGATTTCGTGAGAGATCTCGAGTGGAAACAGTCCGAAACAGGCGGGAAGAGACGGCGAGATGAAGGGAGGAAGGGCGAGAGAGAGAAAGGAATCCCGATGCCGAAGAAAGAACGAAATAGACACGAAGATATTGACGGAGGAACCTTCCCGTTACTGAAGACGAAGCGGTGAGTTTACTTTCGTTCAGGAGAAAAAGAAAGGAGAAATGGAGGGTTGGAGAAAAAAGCTGAAAAAAGAAGTACGCGTTGTGTACCTTTTTTCCGTCCCTCGCGTTCCACATCTTCGCGGACAAGCAACCTAAAGCTCGAATTTCACACTTTTCCGAGAGCAAGTGTATCTACTCGCGCCAGCGAGAAGGAGCTTACGGTGTTGAATTTGGAACAGGACTTGGTAGGAAACATTCTGTATTCATATACGTATAAATGGATAAGGGACAAGGGACTCGAGTCGTCGACAGTAGTGGGGGGAGGCGAAGTTTGATAGATGCGGCCCTTTCTCGATTGCAGATGCTACCGGGAAATCCAAATATATACGTACGTGTCTAAACATAAATACAGGATGGATCGAAAAGTGACGTGCAAAAGAAAAATCTAGATGCCTCGTATCAATACCTATCCGAATCACCACTATGTTTGGTGTACAATCTTTTTTGTTTAGTTTTCGAGAAGACGGCATCTTTTGGCGTGTTTTCGTGTAGCTTAGATTTTTATTTTATTTTGTCTTTTGTGTCTGTACCTTATAGAAGTTGTTAAAAGCAATTGGAAGTCATCTAGAGTGGTATAAGTATTTTTCTTTATCATCTGAGTTTTAGGGACTGACAAGCCGATCGAACTTTTGATCGAAATCTAAGGTATTTAGATTAGTGTTCAGTTGGCGATTGATTTATCGCTTAATAGTGCACTTCATAATAACACAAGTAAAAAAATGGCAAGGAAGGTACATACATAGAAGAGGAGAATAAAACAATGCCTTTTGTTCGAAAACTAAAAGAGATCGTAGGAACCGAGGAGAAATTCGTTGGGGAATTCCCAGATCCTACCACATCCCTATAGGGATTTGATGGAGACGCCGCACGTAGAGTTCATATTGGAATCCAGATTTCGCCCCATTTCTCGATTGACGAAGTTGGAAAAATTTTATGTGAAATTCTTAACCGGAATCTGTTGGATGTCCTAACAAAAAATATCCTTTCGCGATCCCGTGTACAAATTTGTTAGGAAGTCCCAAGATGCATCTTTATAGGGGTTTGTTTGGGACACCGCACATAGGGAGTCTTCATTTGGATCCAATTGGATTCTGCACTGTTCCTCGATGAACGCCGTTTGAGAATTCTTACCACGTTCGAATCGAAAATATGTGAAAAGTCTCGATAAAGAACTCGGCGTGTCGAAACATAACATGTACGTTTCGTGGGCGTGTGCGTGATCATATTGAAGTGCAATAAAATAAATAACAAACGATCATTACAGTGGATTTTCAGTCATGTGATTCAACCGATTTTTAAAATATACTTTTTTAAGCAATTTGTTATATCTATATATATTGTTTAGAAAATTGAATGTACAGAATGCGATGGGATACATTAAGAATCGTAGCCGATTCTGTTCGATGATGTAGAAATCCTTTAGGATTCAAAGTAGATTCGTACATTGGATTCCAATGGGAATCCCGATTAGAATTCAATGTACGAGCATGGCGTTTTAGTATGGGGATACAATGCGATGACCCATTGGATGCCCATCAGGAAGTGAGAACAATTATGAGAATCCAATGGGATACCTACGACAATTTCTGCACGGGAACATACATGGGGGTGAGTGCGATAGGTTTACAAGGCATAAAGATTTCTCCTTTGGGCGTCACGTTTTGAACCACCCTGTGTATATACAGAATGGATTGGAAAATACGAAATATGTACAAATCGGAATTTGAATGGTTTGGAAGGAGGCACATCGCCATCGTAATATTTTGTAAATTTAGGTTTTTTTCTATTTTTTCGAGGTGACAAAAGTTTTTTAAATGCCATGGAATAATGTTCTCTTTGCAAATTGTAACCAGCCTTCTAACAAATTCAACCATATAACATACTATGACCTTCAAATGACCTTCAATGCAGAAATATTAAATAAATAATATATGCATCGCAGCGCAATCAATATTTCTGGGTTGAAGGTTATTTGAAGGTCATACTATGTTACATGGTTGAATTCGTTTGCATGCCGGCTACAATGTGCAAGGGGAAAAAATATGCCATACCATTTAAATAAACATTGAAAAAACCTTGACGACATAACTGGTGCGATGGTCTAGTGGTTAGCGTGCTCGCCACTAAACCAGCGGACCGGGAGGGCCCGGGTTCGAATCCCAGTCGCGTACATTTCGTCGTGAAATGTTTTTCTTCGGCATTTCGCGGCGAAATAAGACTAGTTCCACGACTGGGGGGCGAACTCGATGACCGGCTGTATTGGTATAGGTTTTCCGCAGTTTCCCTATACCCATGACAGAAATGTCATGATGAATATAATACAGAGGGGGAAGTCGGCTGCGGCCGCAACAGGGGGGAACAGGGAGAAAGATGGAGACAAAAAGGAGTAAACAGTAGAGGAAAGAACGGTCATAATGATGGGAAAGAATAGGTAACAAACGCGAAAAGCGCATACCTAAGGAAAAAACCAATAAAAAAAATAACCTTGACGACATTGAATAAACGGAAAATTGTTCAACTAAACAAGAATATTATGATAGCCATGTGCGTACTTCCAAACCATTTAAATTCCGATACGTACATACTTCGTATTTTCAAATTCCACAAAGATGTAAAGGTGTTCTGTTTCTTGTGACTCACCCTGTGTATATATATATATATAGACACACACACACACACACACACACACACACACACACACACACACACACACACACACACGATCACATACAGATCCATTTTCCAGCTAAGCTCCGATCAGAACTTTCCGCGTCTCCCTCGACATTTTACACTCTCTCGTATCGTCCTATCGACGGTAGAAAAGCTTCGCCTCTCTCCCTCTTTCTCTTTCTCTTTCTCTCTGCCTTTCCTTTTCTCCTTTGCTCCCTCTCTACCTTTCTCTGATCCCACGCACTCAAAAATCGCTTCCGATTGTCGAGACCAATTTTCAACCCCTTTCGCGAGGTCATCGATCAAGGTCAAAGTTAACGATGCAACCGAGAACAGAACTCGGTCAATCGTGATTATATCTCCACTAATTGCCCGTTAGTCAAGAATATGGACATTTTCAGGCCTTCGCTGCTTCTCTTGTATGAGCCTCATAGTTTGAGTCCTCCCGCCACGTTCTCCCATTCCACTGATAGATCGTCGTGTGGCTGTGCCCCAACATCATCGGGCAAGATATGGAACAATTTCGACGTTCTACGCTAACTTACGCCTGATCGCGCCCTTGTTTCCCAAACATGCATTTCATATATTCATATCAATAGTTGATCATTTTGTCCCCGTGCTTCCATATACATATATATATATGAGCAGCCGTCATAAAATATATTGGACTCCCCTATTATCGTATAGAGGTGCCAACAATTATTTATAATCCTGTGTATCTAAATATATCCATAGCCAAGGGAATGAAAGAATGGTCATGTAAAAAATACATTTACAACACTCATCAATATTTTTATAGGTACTTTATTTCTCTCGATAACCGCAGCATATTCTTCAAGCTATAAATGAATGAGGGCTTAATAATAATAATGATTTTTTTCTTGTTTAAGATTTTTTAAGATTTGTGTATGGGATTTTTTGACTGGGTGACACCCAGAGTGTTGTCGGAGCTCTTGAGAGACAGCCAGGACTATTGTTCCGGTCTAGATTAAGATCGAGCCTAACACCCGTGGGCAGGTGAATATTCCCCAGTACAAGCTGAGGAAGTGCGTTGCCCCGAGCAAAAAAATCTACTATAATCTTTAAAAAATAATAATAATGATGAATGGTAATATTAATAAAGTAATATATAATAAAATATTATTTTATTGGAAGTGGAATATGGTGGGGAATGTAATAAGGGAACCTGTACAAATGGAAGCTACAATAAAAAAATTTTAAAAGCATTACATCACTATAATATAATAATATTTATTAGCAATAGTGAAAATCATAATAAATAATAATAATAATACATGCAGGCGAGTCTGCAGGTGTTTTTGTCGAGACTTTATTAATATCAAGGAAGCGACTCGAGATGGTAGCGTCAATTTGAGGGAAATTCATTAGTTATTCTTCCTCTTTTTGAGAAGACAAATATATCAGGTCGAACACGGGCTTTATTCACTACAATTTGAACAGACGTAAAAATTCAACAAAGAAATAAAATAAACCCGTCTCACGATAAGAAAAAGCAAGTAAGAGGAAAACTGAGAGCAACGAAAGCTCCAGCCCGTTGTTTTTCAAGACGAACATGGAGAATGCCGGGATTGACTAGTTTTTTCCTCATATTTCCTGGAGCAATATTTTATCTGAAATTCGTCGCGGGAAAACATGGGAGTGAAAACGATCGTGGTATAATTGCAGAAGGACGAGTATATTTATATACGTTGTTGAATATAAGTGGAGCTCGGGACTGGTACATATGGAGATTGGTTGAAATTTGAATATTCTAATCAAGTAGGACGCGAACCACCATTACTGCGTTACGTATAGTTACGAGTAGAACGGATGAGGCTAAAGGGGAGAAAGAGAGGGGGAGAGGGGTCGTCGGTACGTCTGCAGAGTCGGCTCTACGCGATTAGAATATTTCAAAGATAAAATATCGAATGTCTGTTATTAAGTTTCCTCTCCCTTTACTAGGTTCGTTCTCGGGACGCGGGCGCGGAACTCGAGAGATCCTGAAATTTCTCGGTATGTAGAATGTGGACAAAAGCAGATGGCGGAAAGTGGATGGAGAGATCGATCGAGGAAGCCTCGTGATATACTCACTCACAGCTATAGCATTGGCTCACTTTCCAACTTAACGCGCGTCGTTTCGCATGCAATCGTGTGTTCTACAGTTACATCGCAATCACTGACACCCACCGGAAGTTCTACCGAGGAGCCTACCGCTAACGTAGTACCGGAAGTCGAGTTTCGTACTTCGTATTCGCGATCGGAATGGGTTGAAGAATTTACGCCAGTATCGGGCAGCGGAGAGAGCCAATACTTGGATGGGTGACCGCTCAGGCGTGCACTGCGCACTCTTATTTCCTGTTTCCGGTGATCACATGACGCTTTCTCTATTCTGCGTTCCCAGGAGCGGAAGAAGGCGAACTTTTTCGCCCTCACGACGATGAAGATTCAATGCCAGGTCATTTGGAGGGATGAACTGCCTAATTTTTTTGTCTTCTTCTTTTTACAACTTTTTATTTAACTTGCTTCGTTCGTATGTCTGTCTTTCCGGTGAAAAATTTGTAATCCATTTTTCAAGCACTTGCTGACATCCGATTGAGCTGAAATTTGGCATACTATGTAACTGTCACATCCGGAAGGGATGAGATCATATTTTCGTTTCCCTCTTTGTTGCCTACGCCTAGCGCAGTAGCACGGGATAAGGCTAAAAAGGGGTAGTGCGTGTGAAGGAATATAATTAAGAAATTTAAGCGATATTTTGGTATTGAGGAAGAATTCGACAAGCTCATATAAATTTAACTGACGTTTTATTACAGATGGGTACCCGAGTCGAAATTTTCAGCGTATTTTGCCCCTCCACATCCTCAGAGTGGTAGGAGATAAAGGCAGTAAAGTAGCTTCGTATTCAACATAAAATGAGCGCCTACTCAACGCCTAGAACGGGAACAAATTTCCCTTTTCTCCACTTGCAGGTGCTAAGGAGGACGTCGATTGGCACACGTATACACGCACACGCATTCACTTCGTCACTGATCAACGCCACAGGCAATAAATACTTAATAAAATTTACATAAACATAAAACTTTTTAAAAATTAAATATTTTCCTAAAAGTTAGGGGCGTGAAACGTCATTACACTTGAAATAAAGCCTCAAGCATTGAAGAAAATATGTAAATTTTTAAAAGATCTATGTTTATAGGACCCCCCTTAATAGAACCCATTTTAGTATAAACCGGTGCATTGTTCTGCTAGTTTTATATTATCATGTGAAATTATCATTTGATGTCACACTGAAGAATTCCCGGCCGGCGCTATTCTTTCGAATAAATACTCTGCGCATGTAGTGATTCGCCTGCCGTTTATTATTTCGCGTGACAACTGTCACTTTCGGGATAAATACAATTTATAGGAATAGCGCATGTACGATACACGTATTCGTTATTTTCGGATTGAAAACGAAGTCGTTTGGTGCCGTAGTCCATCGTATTCATTTTCCTCCTCGCTCTAATTTTCTCAATTAAAGTCCTCCAATTAGAGTCATCGACGCTGCCCGCCCGAGTGCGCGTCGAGCCGTCACTAATTAATATCCTCGCACTTTCGCTCACGAGCAATAATTTTCTACGGGGCATTAACATTGTCAAACCGGCTAATGGTTATGCAAATACACGAGTCTCGTCTACAGTCCACCAGCTAATGATTTAGACGGGTGACAAAATTCATGGCGGAAAACGGTGAGGAATGAGGCACACCGTGTTGAACTTCATCACGCTATGACGTTGAAGTTTGCATCGTCAGAATGCAACGATGTTATGTGCGTTTTTCGTTTCTTCATTTTTATCATTATCCTAAGCCTTTTTTGCAAATTTGGGATATAAAACTCCAATAAAAAATACGTAAAAATGTTTGAGTGATTTTCACAAATTAAATTGGCCGAAAAAAATTTGAACGAAAATAGTTCATTTTCATGGCATCCCAACGATGCAAACTTCAATATCATATAACGCTGCAAATGCGATAGTGCAATTGCATCGAATGGAATCGATGAGATCAAATTCGTTTTGCGAAAAGAGCGTGTAAAAACCAAAAATATTGCCTATGGAGAATGAAAATCGTAAATGAACTCGCCAAAATATTTTCGTGAACTTTTTGCAAGTACAGCAGACTTTGAGTGGAAATTTAATGGCCACATTCGTAATGTTATATATTTTGTATAAAGATACTGGTTTGAAATCTCGATTTTGTAATAAATGTATCCGGTTTGAAACCGACTTCAGAGTTGTCAAATGGATAAAGGTAGCCACTTTTATTTATTCCAATTTAGGGGATTTGCTTAAGGGCTTACACCACTGTAAACATCTAAAATCAAGTGATTTTTCGCGAATTTTTTGTTTTAGCGAGCGGACAAGAGGATAATAATATTCAAGGATGTTATTAGTCATATCTCCTAGTGAACAAAAAAAAATAATATTAAAAAATTATACAAAATGGTGATGGAGCCATTCTCGCGAGGCATGTTTAATTTGAGACGCTTTGCGGCACGCAGTATTACTGACGCAAATCTGAATTTGGCAAAAAAAATGTATCCTATTAATTTACTATTTCTTCTATTGTTTCTATTATTAACATGAGTATAGCTAGAGAAATACGTAGGGGATTTTGAAAATATGAATTTTTGTATAATTAGCAAGCGTTTGAAGTAAAAACTCAGTTTTTTTACAGAAAAAAGAACAATCATTCGTTAATAACTAATGTCATAATTAAATCATGGAAAATCCCGTACGTATTTCTTTTCGGAATGTTATTGTAAAGATGGGCTCGAAGTTTGGAGTGAAGAAAATGAAAATTGTTGGATTTATGCTGCGTGCCGTTTTGAAAAATTGTGTTCCAAGAAAAACGGTCGACGTCTCGCAGACGGGCCAGCCTTTGCCCCTGCAGAGCCACACGGGCCTGCGGGCCTTTGTTTTACACGTACCAAATTTGTTTTCCCTTATTCTAGGTGGTTCAAAGCATCTCTTAAGCCAATTTGAAAAAAATATTTTTTTGAATATTCTACAGTGGTGTAAGCCCTTAAGCTTGAAGTGTCGAAAATACGATTTTTTAGCACAGTTTTATAGTCTAGGGAGTTAGTACATAATCCAAAAATTAACCAAGTTATTACGATTTTTCAGAAGGGTCAGCATAAGCTTCAAATATCAAAGATAGTGGTTTTCTATTGTCGAGTTTTATAGCCTAGGGTCCTGTCTTGAATTTGTAACAAGAATTTTTGTAGAAATGTCAAATATTGACCGAATTATGACGGGTTTTCTGAACGGTGAGCATAACTGTGGAATTAGAAGAAAAACATCTTGTCTAGTTTTATTGCCTAGGGTCTTAACTTTGCGTCGAAGATTTTGAACGAATTCAAAAAAAAATCTCAAAATCTATAAGACCGATTCACTCTTAATTCGGACAGAGCATAGTTTATAAGGTTTCCTATCGTATGACCCCTAGTGCAAATTTTTTCCGAAAAAACTCCGATTTTTTCCGTAAAATTTTTCCGAATTTTTCTATGAATTGGAACAAATATGAAGAATTCGGAGTTTTGCGGACAATTATTTTTACGCAAACATCCGAGTTTCCCCGAATTTTTCCAAACTTTTCCGAATATTTCATCATTTTAATTACGATCACGGGAAAATCTCGGAAATTATATGAAATAAAAAATATAGATAAAACATGAATTCTTACTTTTTGTTTGCTCAAATTATTGTTCCTCCTGTTATCAAGTAACGCAAACTAACAAAATGAAAATGCATGATCACCTGTTCATCAGTAATATTATTAATAGAAAAAGTACAATATTTTAATTATTAAATAAAATCTTTTGCTATTCTTACTTATTGTTTCTCTCATAAAAAATACTTTGATTCTTTGTTCTTACATAGAAAAAGACTTTGTTTTTACTAAAAATGTGTCTTTTGTTTTTCATCTATAACTTTTCTCCGAATATCTCCGCAGCCGTTCACTCAGGTCATAGGAAAAAGGGAAATTTCGGGGAAAAAAATAGTAATAATAAGTTTTTTTACGAAAATCTCATTTCTTTTCATCTGTAACTTTTCTCCGAATATCTCCGCAGCCGTTCACTTAGGTCACAGGAAAAAGAGAAATTTCCGGGAAAAAATGAGAAATCATGAATTTTCAGTAAAAAAAAGGGTTTTTGGGGAATAGACCAGTACTTGAATCAGTTTTAAATCATTTTTTCTCCGAAAATCTCAAATATTACTAAAATATGAGAAATTATGAAAAATTCAAGAAAAAATTTCACTATGGACCGAATGATTTTTTAATAGGCTTATTCATCTATTAATAACAAATAATTGAAGTTGTTTTTTTTTCTGTCGAAAACCTAACTTTTTCGCCTACAACTTGCTATTTTCATCATATTCAAAATTAATAGCTATCAGGTCATGCGACGGTTTTATCATTATACTGAAAATACATTTTTTATTTTTATTTCAGACCACCCTGTTGCCGGAACGACCTACACCGATCGGCCATGCAGCAACGGCGGTACTTTCTTCAGATAATGATAATTCCATTTATTTCAGTATTTTTCAATGTAAAAAAACTCATCCTCACCGAGACTATGTATCAATCAATAGAGTTTTATTTGCATAACTTTTTAAAAAAGTTTTTTACAAAACTTATACAATGTCAGACAATATATATTTAACAGATCTTATAATCTCTCGGTCTCTCTCTTATACTCTCTCGGTCTCTCTCTTATACTCTCTCGGTCTCTCATTCCAAACTCCTTTTACTCCACACTTCCTCAATCTCCCTGAAATATGCACAAATCCCTTTCTGTATTTTACCTCCCAACATATTTATTACTTCCCCATAAATCGCTACTTCATCAATTCCTTCCAGCCATTCCTCCACGCCTTTTCTCGCATTTTCCGTCACCATCTCTCTGCTTTTTTTGCACAACAATAAATGCTCCAGGGTCTCATCCTGCTCATCACAAATTCTGCACATCCAGTCACTCTGTCCTTTCTTTCCCGCTCTTCCAACATTTCCACATCTTATTCTAGCCCACATTTCTTTGTCTTTGCCCTTCACATTTACCTCAGACCAATATTTCCAGGGCATAATATCATCCTCCACAATAAACTTATATCTATAATTGTACGTCGAACCCTTTATTTTCTCCCCACCTTTCTTCAACGTCTCTTTTTTTAATTTTCTAATCCCACCTTTATTCTTGCTTCAATTTCTCTCACCTCTCTCCGTTCCCAAATCATCCCGATTATATCCTGCACCCCCATTTCCATTAATACATGCTTTAAGCACTTCCCCCACTTCGACGGCACATGGTTCACAATGCCCCTTACTTCCTCCAACAGACAAATTTTTGGCCATCTTTTTTCAGTCATTTCTAATACTTCTACAATATATCGTAAAGCTCTTTCTCTTATCAGATACTTCATCGTCGGCACACCCAGCTATCTTCTCCATACATACATTGGTGTGGTCCTTTTTACACCTAACGCCATCTTGCAAAATCTACTTCACCGAGACTATGTATTAATTGTGTGTAAAATCCCGACCTCGTCATCCCCATACTCCCATCATAAGAAAATATTGAAAATCGACCTGTTTTTTGGGCCTCAAGCTTAGGATTCATCTTTTCCTGCGGCGAATAAAACGCGACCACGTGACTTCTCATTGATCACCGGCTCCGTCCGTTATTGTGGAACGGGTAATGCCCACTCTCACCCCAATTGATGAATGAAGATAACACGATACTTACACACACGATTAACAAGTAGAATAGTTAAGATTAGCCTGTGCAGCCCACACGTGTAGGGACGTCGCAACAACGAAAACCGGAAGTAGAGGATTGCCATGTGCGAGAGAGAGAGAAGAATAGAGAGGCAACGCGCCTAATAGAAAGGCTTCCCCGCAACTACCGTTTGCTTGCGACGGTGACGCTGTCGGTAAGTTAGGGCGCGCGATGTACCACAATCGATAGCCACTGTCGACAGCGGTCCCACGAGTGGCGGAAACGCCACATTATTCGCCGCAGTAGTGCCATCTGTGCTCGATTCGACGAAACCATTCGCCACTTATAATCGTAGTGACGCCGGTAAAAACATCTCTGGTGGTAATATTACCACATTATTTCCGCAAGCGTCACATGACCCTGTTCGCATGCTTTTGTATTCATATCTCCCGCACCACCGAGCCGGTGACTAACACGTTCGCGAAGTAATAACATCTTCCTCATCGACTGTATGACGAGCAATTTTTCATCAGGCTTTCTTATCCGAAATTTTTGGCTCAATATTTACATTACGCGTTCGCGATGAATGATTTTGGTGGCTACGAAGAGCCGGTCTCGAGGGCTTTTTGGGGATCGGAAGATTTCGAGGACGAATCAACGGCGAGTCCGTACGTTGATACACAATTGCGTACTTAACCTATTCTCTGATTTAACAATCTTTTCTTTACGAGCGTTTGGTATTTTTTTTAAATGTAACATTCTCGATATTTAGAACGTTTACTCTGGAATGGTTGGACGAGCCTTGTAGTTCGATAAAAACACTCATCGTTGTCGCTGGAAATATCGTGACAGGCGAGTAATTATACTATTATTATTACTATTAACATTTAATATTACTGTTATTTATTATTATATTATCAATAGTAATAAAAATAACATTTATTATTACTATCAACATTTACTATTGTTATTTACTATTCTGATAATAGGATAGAATAGCAAGTGGCACTCAATGCCTCTGACACAACCTCAATGTCACACAGCGAAAAAGAACGCCATACAGAATTTACCAAAAGAAAATTAATAAAAAATTCAATCAAAAATGTAATTTAAAAAAATGTGACAATGTAATTTTAAAAAACGCGATACGGAATTGACTATGATTATTCTTTTTATTATTGTTGTTTATTTTTACTAATGTTATTATGAAACTACTGCTGCTTTTATTGCTTAAATCACTACTACTTGAATGATACTTAATATTACTATTGTCGTTATTATTTTTATCATTATTATTAACGGGTTAATACAATGAGATGAGAAGAAATCGAGTAATTTCGAGGCATTTTTTATTTAATTTAAGTATACAAAACAATTTTTTAATTAATTAATTATCAAAACGGCGGAGCTGGCAGAGTGTTACAGCAAGGTTGCAGCGGGAATTGCGAATCGGTGTACAGACTGGCTTCCCGTAGCCTTTGAGCTGCAAATAAATTCAACAATATTTTCAGTTAGAGCATGTATAGTTTCTGTTTGACAATAATTAAAAAGAAGAAAATGCATATTTAACGGGTTGCACCTATTTTGTGGTCGGAAAAAAGAGGTGTTTGCGTGAATTATTTTTTTGGGAAATAAATGGCGTTTCTTAACTTTTTTTTCATAGTAAAGGGTATCATTTCGAGTATCTTTAACAATTTTTTTATTGGGAAATATTTATAAACGATGGAGATACAGTAAATTGCACAGACCGCTGTGCAAAAATGTCCTTCGTGGAGACCACTCCTGCTCGGGAACAAACCATCTGAAATAAAAAAAAACCAACTGAATTTAGTTTTTGTACCTTATAATCTAGCGTTTAATCGAAGGATTCAATAAAATAATGATTTTAGACAAAATGGTCGCCGATCGAAAGTGATCGTCGACATTTCTGTGAGAAAGACACTGCATTCTGGTATATAGAGTGGAAAATACGTGCTGGTTTTCAAAGTTTTTCTTACATTCGAAAGTATGGTTTTATGTGTCTTTTACAATTTTCTTATTGAAACATATTTATGAACATGGTAGATAGAATGCTTTATGCAGACCGCTCTTTAAAAAACATCCTGCACAGTGACTATTGCTGCTCGAAAACAAATCATCTGAAGTTTAAAAAAAACAAATACATGTAGTTTTTCCATGAAATTATCTAGTGCTTAGACGAAGGATTCAATAAAATGTTAATTTTCGGACAAATGGCCACTGTCCAAAGTAAAGTTTCGATTTTCAGTGAAAAAAAAACGCTCTACTTTCGTTGTTAAAAAAAAGTATGCATTGAAATAAAAATTCATTCGTTCAAGCACTGCCTTTTGATATGTAAAAGAAGATTGTAAAATTTGAAGTTGATCAGCTCAGTGATTTTCGCAATATCGAAGTGACCGATTTTCAAAAAGTCATGTTGAGAGAACGAAAATCAATGTTCAAAGAATATTTTTCAAATGTAATATTCAAAAAAATGTCAGCCAGGTGTATGCCCTTAATAGTGCACTGATATCAGTACTATTATTACTGTATGAAATGATCACTATTATGAAATAATTATATTATATAACTATTATGAAAATTCTTTACCTGATTATTATTAGTTTATATTTTTATTATTTCTTAACATTAACTATAGAGCTGTTCAAGATTAAAGGTCCCGCCAATTTTGAAGCACCAATTTCAGAACCAATTTGTTCCTTTCAATAACCACTGTGCTTTCTCTTCGTCGATTCTCTACAATAATATGAAAATACTCTCATTTTAATTTTTCTGCGATTAATTGATATCGATAAACGATAATCCATTTTAAATTTTACAATAAGCTAAAATAAGATTTGCATCCATGACAAAGAAAAGATAAATGAGGTTCCGCATCATGTAGATATTTGTTGTTTCCAATTCTCAGGTGTCGTGGAAAAGTGTGCCATACAGGATGCGCAACAAATCTGCACGGTCAACAGTTCAGTGGAATTCAAAGTGGCTGCTCTGTACAGACTCAGTAACGATGTTTGCGTCTTCAGTGTTTCAACATCCGTAGATCTATCTTCAGCTGGAAAATTCGTAGAGGCGGTCGGTATCAAGAATCCTTGGAAAGGCTAATGAAAAGATATCGTGCGTGTACAGCCTTGTAAACAAATCCTGCGAAGTAAGAGAGACGGGATAATTTATCACGAAGAACAGATCTCTTCGATTTTCTAGAAACGTGACATTTGACGATGTTCTTTTTCGTTCCATTACTGATTGGACGGCATAGTCTCCGCACTTCGAATATATTCTCATGACTCAAATTAATTAAGGAAAGACGCCACTGGAACTGCCTATCTTCGACTGCTTTCTTTGGATAATTTTTTTTAATGAATAAAATACATGATCAAAAGAACTTTTAGCGTTTAATAGGTAAACATTGAAGTATGTAAAAAAATTATTTGTCCAAAGAATACAAAATGGCGGCGCACGAGTCGCTGTAGCCTACTGGTTTTCAGCCAACCCTATCCGCGGCACGCAGTATAAATGTCAAATTTAATCCGGGAACTGAGAATAAAATATTTTCGTTAATTATATTAGTTTTAGCAGTCAAGTACGGTAGGAAATTTTAAAAATAGACGAGTTTTTTAAAAAGTCGATTTTTCGACCATAATTTTCATATAAAAAGTGATATATTTTTTACAATTTTCAATTAATCGAGAAAAGCGCTCGTACTTGACTGTTGAAGCAATCTACGAAGCTACAGTTAAAATTTCAAGTCGATTGGACGAAAACTGTTCGAGTTCTGCTGCGTGCCGATTTCAAAAAACATGGTGTTGAGAAAAACGTGTATGAAGTCAGTGGTTTAATAGACGCTACAGCTGATGATTTTTTTTTCCGTAATGTAATGCCATCTATTGGTAGAAAATAAAACTATGGTAATTATTTACTTTAGTGACTTTTCCGAAAAATGAGCCTACATTTTTTTGTGCGATTTTCTCATTAATTGTGTTATAAATAATGATATTCAGACGGGGGAAGCTGAAATCCATCCTCTCATAAATAGTTACGGGGTTTTGAAGTTCGCGGAAACACGTGATAAAATAGGGCGTCACTTTTCCGAAAAATCAGTCTAAAATTTTTTCGGTTATTTTCTCATTAATTGGGTTGTAAATGATGATATCAAGTCGGAGGAAGCTGAAATCCACCCCTCCCGCCCCATGAAAAGTTATGGAATTTCGAAGTTGGCGGAAACAGGTGATAAAATAGGAATAGCGAATTTTGTACATTTCGTACATTCGATTTTCGTACTTTTCGAACGTATTCGTACATTTCGTACATTTGAAATATATACAATACAGCAAAATAAAAACATACGTTGCTCGTGTATTTATCACGGTGTTGAAGTTTGCATCGTTGGAAAACAACGAAAATTATTTCTTTTATTTTCATCAATATGGACAATATTTTCTTGCCAATTTGTGTTGTAGATTTTTAATAAGGATCCTAAAAAACGTTTGATCGATTTTCGTAGCCCAAAGCGCCAAAAAAAGGCTTTGGCAATCTCAAAAATTACTTTTCGTTACGTTCCAACGATGCGACCTTCAGTACCATTATTTATCAACTTGAAATTGTTCAGTTCGAAAATTCTGGAATTCTTCAGTTCGAAAAATGTGTTGCTCAGGATGCCACATGGGAACTGTCGAGGTGTGCCGATTTCCGAAGATCGAGATCGGAGTGTCGATTTTTTACGACGTCATAGTGTTGGAAGATGTGAATTGTTCGTCGTGTGGGCAGCCTGTTCTTCGGTCTTGTGTTGTTGAAATATACAAAATTACTATTAACTTTTTTTGTTCATAAAAATTTCAGCTTCCTCCGACTGAATATCATCATTTATAACCCAATTAATGAGAAAATATTTAAAAAAAATGTTTAACTCATTTTTCGAAAAAGTCACTAAAGTAAATAATTACCAAAACTATTTTTAGTCAATAACGTTTTCCCCTAAGATAATGAGCGTACAAGAATCGAGAATTGAGTCTACCGGCGTAGCATCGCCGAAGGCGCTTTTCAGCGCTCGAGACTCCCCTCAAATGTAACTCGAAAACCACTTCAAAACTGTTTTTTTTTTCAGCTATAAACGAATATGCATTATATTTTTGAAGGTTCGAAGGGTTCTTTAAAAAGTATTTTCAAAAAACAGTTTTTTTCGAGAATTTTACACCGGTGTCCTTCCCTAATATACATTCGATTTTTCCTAACGAAGTTTTTGTGCTAAAAGTACAACTTTTTTCCTCGATCTCGCAGATCTCGGAAGTAATAACAAGATCGGAAAAGGTCATAGCGCTGACGAACGAATTGATGTCACGGCTGAACGGAATGGAAAACGTGAGCGTGAGCGGACCGACGATGTGGCGGTCCCTGAGCAACGCGAAGGGTACGGCGGATAAGTTGAGTTTGGTGCCTCCGTTGGAACACTCCAATTTCATTGCGGGTGTCGCAGCCGGAGGTAAATTTTTTTCTATCCATTATTCGTACGAATAAAAAATTGCCAAGCTTCTATGGTGATTACGATGTATAAATTGAATTTTCACAAAAGAAATAACGATTTTACAGCTCTCGTTCTTCTATACAAAATTAAGGGTTTAGGCTACTGTGACGACCGGTAAATCAGGGTTAGTTAAAAAAATTATTTTTGAAGGAGCAAAAGAGACGATTGAAAAATCATTTGGACATTCATTAGTATGTATATTAACAAAGTTTTGTACCAAATTTCATTTCAAAATATAAATCATTAAAGAAGTTATAAACAATCTCGTGAAGGGCCTTTGAACGTGAGGGGCTTAACGGTATATTTCATTTTGGCCAGTCGGTTGATCTAAAACGAAAAAAAAAACAGTTTTTTCTTGAAAAATATATTGGCTAAGACTTGACGGAGCTTCTTTTCGTTATCGTGTTTCAAACATCAAATTTTTTTTCTTCATATTTTCTTTCGATTTTTCCATGAAAAATTACATAATTATTGTTCATAACTAATGGGAAAAAAATGTTAAAAAGAAAAACGTCAGGCAAGACTAAACTACTATTACACTGAATAAGTGTACCAAATTTCAAGTCAATCCGTTCATTAGATGTCAATGTAATTAGATGTCAATGTGAATAGTGAAAAATGTGTTCTAACTTAAAAATGTCGAAGTTTCTATTTTTTAATTCCCTCCAAAAGTTGTTAGTTGTGGCCAGACAATTTTTTTTGTGAAAAAAGTCACGTTCCATTTTTTTAAAAGCATGTTGGCCATCTTGACGTCGCCATTTTGGATTTTTGACCAAAATAGATTCAACGTCCCCGTTTGCAACCTAAAACTAGTACTATACTCGATACTTGATCGTACCAGTATTTTTCGAGACAAATCAGGTGTAAAATAAAAATTGGCCACCCAGTATATTGCCATTGTTATTATTCCTCCACTATCATTTTTATTATTCTTAATATTAATATCAGTAACAGTAATCACTAATATTAATAATGCCAATAATAAAAGTATGCTGACGATACGAAATTTAAATAATTCTTGTACTCCTAATCGCTACACCGCGCAAAATCTTATCGCAGTGATCGGTTACGCGCAACTGTTGGATATACCCGGAACGGCTTACATACTGTACACGGACGAGGACGCTTACGACTCCGAAACGATCGCGGCGACGGTGACTCTTTTCACGCAAGTGTCGAACTGCGCAGTTATTAAACCGGACGCGGCCGCGATAGTCTTCAACAACAATAAGCTCAAATTGTACATCTAAAACTTCGTTCGTCTCCGCGATCTCGAGAACGTCGAACTACAGAGAGGGCGAGACAGACAGGAGATGTGGTAAGAAACGAACTAAACGACTAGATAATGGTACGAACAGCGTATATTTCTTCACGAATGTACATTTTTCAGGGTTGCGTTGGATAATACGGCCGTTGGACAACGACGGGTGGTGCGGGATTAGCCGCGGGAAAGTACGTAGCATTCGCTGTGTAACCGTAAGGCTGAAACGGTTGTCCGGAGATCGGAGTCGGTGGATTCGACCGTATGGAGCCCGATGCTCCCAAATGTCGCATCGCGGAGACAATATGATTCATCGTGTTGACCGGCGGCGGTGGCACCGAAATATTCGTCGGTGGAAATACGGCCGGATAGCTGGTCCCAGCGGGTGTAAAATTGGGTGGATAGGGCGGAAAGTGGGCCGGTATCTCGACCGGCTGGACGGGCGGCTCGATAGTGTCGACCGGTGCGCATCCGTTGGCCGCGACGGTCGCCGGCTCGATATTCGCTACTTTGCTCGGCGTCACGGCTGCAAAGAAAAACACACGCAAACGTCAAACGAAACGAAACATTGTCGCGTAATCGTGAGACACGTGAACCAGGACTCAACAATAAAACGATTTTTGCAAACTTTCCGAAATGTTTACTCGAGGCACGTTGTGTTGCTCTTCTAATCTTAACAACGTAAACGCCGCGAATGGTAATTGCACAATTATCAATGGAAAACATCAACGCTCCATTTATAATTGCAAGTATTCTCAATATCGTCCGTACGGTTGACGTTGTTTTTATCTCCTCATTTTATTACGATTTGCTAAAATTCCCGTGCATGTTGCGATTCAGCGTGTACACTAAACGTCTTGAGTCACGAAAGTAGGTGCTGAAAGAAGGACCAACCGTTGGATGTACCGGGCGCTGTTTCTATCGTAGGTGGCGCGACTGTACGTTCCCTGTTGGTCTCGGCCGACGGCACCAGCGGCGGCGAATCGGGAAGCTTCACGTCGTTCGCCGGTGAGTAGAGATCCACTACCTGATGGCAAATATCTGAACGACAAATTTAAGCCGAACGTGATCACCAGATATGCCAATTACAAAAAAAATTGCTCAAATTCGACGCTTGCGAACCATCCAACAGATCCATCGTGACGTCCTCCACGAACATATCCCACCAACACAAGTGCTCTGGCTGTCTCCCGTTCCAATCCACCACTTCGAATTTGCTCAATTTTCCCGCCAAGTATATCAGGGCGACGGCTATTATCTCCGGCTCCCATTGAAGGTAAAGTGTCGTGCACAAGCTGGAAAAGGACACGAGCCGTATTTACATTAGGACGTGCTAAAAAACATTTGCCCCGTCAACACTGTGATGGTGTTGAAGTTTGCATCGTTGGAACGCAACTAAAGTTTTTTTTTTACATTTTACTTTCCATATTTTTATTAAAGATATTTTTTTCGATTCAAATCGTGGATCGCAAGATAAATATCTTAAAAAGTAGCCAAAGGCTTTTGGTAGGCAAAGTCTGTCAAAAGAATTTGAAGGTACTCAGAAATATTCATTTTCGTTGCATTCCAACGATGCAAACTTCAACCTCGTGGATTTGATTTGAATTGTAGGGGATATTACGATATCTGTGGTCCCTAATTTGGACCACGTGACCTTTATATTTCGACCGAAAGAAACATAACACAAAAGTAGCACTTTTTTGCCCATATGTGTGACATACACAGTTAAGGGGTTGAAAGTACTACTCTACTGTCTACCCACCGAAGAGCGAGAGAAACATAGTAGTGTTATATCAAATAAATTTCGTAAGTTTCATGTGAATCTGGCCTAAAAATGTTGTCTCTACAAACTTCAACACTCCCGTTTAACCCCCTTATAGGTTAAAGTTTGGAGATTGCTGAGATACAAGTTTAATTATTATTAGTGTTGTAGTGTATTTATGCCAAGTTTCAAGTAAATCTGAGGAAAAAAATATGTCTTCCCATACAAACTTTGACACCCTCGTTTCACCCCTTGGTCGAATTTCGATTTTGGTGATTCCTTAGATAAGTGACTTTTCCGAAAAATAGGCCTAAAATTTTTTTGTTGCTGTTTTCTCGTTTATTGGGTTATAAATGATGATATTCAGTCGGGGGAAGCTGAAATTCACGCCCCCCTCCCCTCTCATAAAAAGTTATAGGGTTTAGAAGTTCGCGGAAACACGTGATAAAATAGGGCATTTTTTAACATTTCGACGCCTATGTTAGGGGTACAGGGTGGGATGATTTATAAAAGAAGCCTTCCTGAATACAAACAAATACAAACCCAACCCTAACCCTCTCACGCCAGAGGGTGTTGGGTTTGTTTGTATTTGTTTGTATTTGTTTGTATTCAGAAAGGCTTCTTTTATAAATCCCTTCACATTTGGGTTTTAATACCGCCGTTTTTGAACAATGTGAAATTATTTTTAACGATTCTGCTCATAAAAAAATTGTTAATGAAAAATATCAGCTTCCCCGACTGAATATCATAATTTATAGCCCAATAAATGAGAAAATAAGAAACAAAAATGTTAGGCTCATTTTTCGGAAGTCACTTATCTAAAGAATTACCTCGATTTTTACCACTCTTGAAAATAGTGTTATTTTGATTCAAATACAAAGGCTGCATGGTCATAATGAGCCACAGATAAATTAATACTGCCACATTGTGTTCTCATCTTAACGCACCTGTCATTCACAAAGGCCCACGCCATCTGCACCATTTTTTGCAACTTGCTTCGGTCTCCTGAAAAAAACGTTCTCAATGAATCTTCTTGGGCGTCCGAGGGATCGATATTTCTTTGGAATTCGAAGGATGAGCAGGAGGGCTCGCCGGTCGACTGACCTCTCAGGCACTTGGCGTACTTCAACACATAACTGTACGGATGCTCGACTTGGAGATCAAACTTGATCGTCTGCAAGAGTATTCGCTCCAGAGTCATAACATCTTCCTGAAAATGACGACAATAGTCAACCTCTGCGCCCTTTATCCCACTTATCCTCCCTATCGCGAAAAGTGCGCTCTCCTACCTTGGGATCCTCCCCGAAGGTAGTGAATTCCTGTTCCGTCAGGAGAGTCCTGGCGGTCTTGATGATGTCTTTGCACTTCTTCGGAGTCTCCTCCACCTTACCAGCTAGAAATAAACAGCAACATGCCATCACCTACGGAAGAATTTGGCGTTCAGGCCCGGTGGCGGCAACTGTGACGAGACGCGTAGGAAAGCACGCGCCATTGCGACACTCACGTAACGTGGAAAATTTTTGAAAGAGTGAAACATGTAGAATCGGTGAAAGTATACGACGCCAGTGGCCATGGTATTGTAACCGAGATCCATTTTGGTGCCGGCGTCGATGATAAAGCGAGCGCCCTCCTTGCGGTAACGGCACTCGGTCTCGTAGTCGATACCATCCTGTATCGACGGCGTGTTCCTCAATTCCTTTTTCTCATAATACCAGCATGGCATTTTAATATCTTGGCTCCTCGGCGTGTCCTCCTCGCGGTCCAGTATCATTAAATCAACACGTAGAGCGTGCCAACGCGTTAATCGACGATTCGCATCTGCTACGAAAAGCGCCCTTTCGATTTCGGAAGACTTGTAACATATCGCCGACTAATTCATTACTTTTTTTATTCGTTTAGCTTTCACGAGATTGCAAAAATATCGAAAGGTCGCGCAATGTTCTTGAAACGGTTGTTCAGCGGGGGTGGATCGCAGAGCTTTGCTTTTTTTTCGTAATAAGCTGCCCGTGCCGCGAGATACGAATTTTCGTTTATCGCGTACGCGTCACGATTATCACACGGTTGGCAAACGACGTCAGTAGGCTTTTTGAATTTTCTTTCGAATCGCGGTCGTGGCTTGTTACGAATCACAACAATCTGTCACACTTTACTACGGTCATCCAAGTTTGGAGCATCAACGAGCAATCGAAGTAGTATTGGCTAGTACAAGCCAGCCAGGCGTACACTGACACTGAAGTACGTGCAATAATAGGGTTTGCGTGGGAAGAAGCCTGGAGAGGGGATGAGCGTTGCGAGCGCCACGGTGGCGTGTTTCGTAATATGCAGCAGCATACTATATATATATATATATATATATATATATATATATATATATATATATATATATATATATATATATATATATATATATGGCATGTGAATGCATGTGCTGTGTGCGCGTGATAACGACAATGAGTATTTTCGTTTACACCATGAAACGTGAAAGATATATATTTTTTGCGCGAGTTTTCGTTAAAGATGTCTATTTCTTTTTTATTCGTGAAACTGAAAAAATGTAGATAAAGTAGGGAAACGTTTACATTGAAAAGTAAATCACAAGTTTGGTATAACGAGTCATGTAGCTCGATAAAAACACTCGTCGTTGTCGCTGGAAATATCTCGACTGGCAAGTAATTATTACTATTATTTTATTACTATTAACATTTACTATTTGATAATAGATTTTATTGCTCCGGGCAACGTACTTCCCGAGTTTGCACTGGATAAGATTCACCCACCCCTGGGGGTTAGGCTCGATCTTAAGGGGTAACACCACTGGAGAATTTTCAAAAAATGGTTTTTTTTTAATCGCCTTTTTTTTAGTTGGCTTTTAATCCTTTGAACCATCTAGAATGAGAAGAAAGTTTGGTACCTGTAAAAAAATAGGCTCGTGTGGGTCTGTGGCGGCAGGGGCTGGTCCGTGTGCGAGACGTCGACCGTTTTTCTCGAACACACAATTTTTCAAAACGGCACGCAGCATAACTTCAACAATTTTCATTCTTTCCACTCCAAATTTTGAGCAGAACTTGGAAATAACATTTGGAAGAGAAATACGTAAGAGATTTTTCATAAGTTAATTATAACATTATTTATTAACAAACGATTGTCCATTTTTTTGTCGAAAATTGAGTTTTTACTTTAAATGCTTGCCAATTACACAAAAATGTTTTTTTTTCGAAATCCCCTAGGTATTTCTCTAGCTATGCTCGTGTGAATTAATCGAATTTTTTTTTGTTTACTTGAAAATATGACTAATAACATCCTTGAATATTATTATCGTCTTACTTGTCCTTCCACCAAAAAAAATCGCGAAAAATCGCTTAATTTTAGACGTTTACAGTGGTGTACGTCCCTTAATCTAGACCGGAGCAATTTAGCCAACAAATTCAGTTAACAAAAAATAAATTAAGAATTTCCCATTATTATTATTATTAGTAGTAGTAGTCGTAGTGGTAGTAAGAAGTTTTACTTGCATCGCCTTTTCGGCTTTTTACAATGCTGTTACACCGTTTAACATCGCTTTCTTACAATTTAACTTATATCTTTCCTGTTTTATTATTTTTAATTTTCGTCACACTCTTCGTTCTCTCTCTCCAATAACACCGTTTCTCTTTTCTTACACTCTCTTTCTACTTCCCTAAAAAAAGTACACATATTTACATCTATCGCCCCTCTCAGCAACCCTATTCATCTATCTTCTAGTCCTCCCTCATCCCTTTTCCCCTTTACCCACTCCTCTATATATGTTTTTGCTTCTTTGGATATTACCTCTCTTCCTTTTCACACGTAATCAGGTGCTCCATTGTTTCTCTTTCTCGTTTGCATATCCTACAAGTCCACTCCACTTGCCCCTTTTTCATCCCTTCCTATATTTCCACACCTCATCCTCGCCCATGTTTCCTTATCCTTTCCTTTAACATCTTCTGTCGCCCAGTACTTCCATGGAGCTTCGTCGTTTTCTACTATCGCATTGTATAACCTATTACGTCGATTTTTGAATCTGTTCTTTTTCTCGCTCTATGGTCTTTCTTTTTAAGTTATTCAATCCCTTGTCTATGAAATTCTCTATTATTTTTATTTCTTTTTCCTCTTTTATCATATCTATTATTTCCTAAATTTCTGATCCCCTTGATACTTTTAAAAAGTATTTTCCCCATTTCGAAGGCTTCCTCGTTGACATTACCCTTATTTCCTCTCTTAAACAAATATTCGGCCATCTATTACGTTTCATTCTTATCACTAACTGTATATACCGCAGCGCTCTTTCCCTAATTTTGTACTCGAATGTTGGTATTTCTAACTCTGTTCTTCACACGTATCTGGGAGTTCTTCTGTCGATTCCTAACGCCATTTTGCAATAGCTATTTTGTACTACCTCAGACTGTTCTATATTATCGAAACCCCATATCTCTGCCCCGTAAAAAGCTCCTGCCTTAACAATTGATTCTAATAGATACAATCTTTCTTCCATCACATCCCTCCCTGCTCTTTTCCACACTCGCCACACTGCATTTGAAGCTTTTTGGGCTCTTCCCGCCATTTTTCTCCCATGCGCTTTTACTGTGTTCGTAGTTGAAAACCAGTAACCCTAAGTACCGGAATTCACTCACTATTTCTATCCTTTCTCCATTTATTTTCCACTCCTCTCCCTTTTCTCAACACTAGTACCACCAGTACTATTTTTTTATTGGTTTTTTCCTTAGGTACACGCTTTTCGCGTTTGTTACCTATTCTTTCCCATCATTATAACCGTTCTTTCCCTCTACTGTTTTTACTCCTTTTTGTCTCCATCTTTCTCCCTGTTCCCCCCTGATGCGGCCGCAGCCGACTTCCCCCTCTGTTTTATATTCATCATGACATTTCTGTCATGGGTATAGGGAAACTGCGGAAAACCTATACCAATTACAGCCGGTCATCGAGTTCGCCCCCCAGTCGTGGAACTAGTCTTATTTCGCCGCGAAATGCCGAAGAAAAACATTTCGCGACGAAATGTACGCGACTGGGTTTCGAACCCGGGACCTCCCGTCCGCTGCTTTAGTGGCGAGCACGCTAACCACTAGACCATCGCACCAGTCTAGTACCAGTACTATTATTACTGTATACAATTATTACTATTACCAAATAATTATATTATTATGCAATCATTAGAAAACTATTAACCTTATTATTATTACTTTATATTGTTATTATTTCTCAACATTAACTATAAAGCTGTTGAAGATTGAAGATCCAGCCAATTTTGAAGCACCAATTTTAGAACCAATTTGTTCTTTTCAATAACCACAGTGCTTCCCCTTCGTCCATCTCTACAATGATAATAAAAATATCACATTTTAATTTTTCTGCGATTAATCGATACGGATAAACGATAATCCATTTGAAATTTTACAAAGAGCTAAAATAAGATTTGCATCAGAGACAAATGAAAGATAAATGTGGTTCCTTATCATGCAGATATTTGTTGTTTCGAATTCTTAGGTGTATTGGACAAGTGTGCCATACAGGATGTGGAAAAAATCTGTAGGGTCTGATCGACTTTTTGGTCCTTCGCTCTAAAGGCTGAGATGCAGCCAGAGGCGTGAAAAAACGAGCGTTTTCAATAAATTTGTTTTATAGTAATTAAGTTTGTTTTACAAAAGTGGTTACACAGACTTTTTATGTTATATTTCAACTTGACTTGCACAAATTTTCAAAGAAAAATATTGATTATTTATAAAAATATCGCCATCTTTGTCGGACCCCCTTCGGCATGCAGTGCTTTGCGGTGACCATCATAAAATTTTACTGGATCATCTGAAATAAAAAAAAACCCAAAAAAATCATTAGTTTAATAATAAATGTAGTCCTCAATCGAAACTTTTTTTTTCAAAAATTAACAAAATGGCGGCTTCCGATAGATAACTTTCGATTATCGACCAAAAAATCGCTCGTTTATTGTTAAAAAAAATAGAAATTTTCAACAAAAATGAAAATCCTTCGATTAAGGACTAGTTTTTAATGCTATCAATAAGCACGCCAAATTTCATCAAAATCCATGGAGTGGTTTTTGAATTATAGTGGTCACCGACTTGAAAAACATAGTTTCGGGAAAAACGCGTTCAAAGTTTTTCGATGTGGATACGGTATTATATGTTCGTAAAATTTTGAGCTCGATGGATGAAGCTAAACTTCTCTTATGTATTTTTGTCCGCTGACTCAGAATGTCACAATTTTTTGCCGAAAAGTCGAGCATTCAATTGTTTATAGCCAATTGTTAAAACATTTTTTCAAAAAATTAAGGTTTTTCGGGATGAATTATTTTCTTTCAAACACATTGGGCAATTTTAAAACGAAAATATTCTTTATAAAATGTTGCTAAAGTTCATAGTGTTTGAGTAATACATTTTTGAAAATTTCTGAAAGAGTTTTCCAATTTTACACTTGATTTGTGTATAGAAATACTAATTAAAAAATTACTTACAATCATCAATTCCTGGCCCATCCAATAGGGCTTCTGCCGATGTGGATGCTTCCAAAATATTAATTTGTTGTCGTCTTCGAAGCATTCTGCCTTCCCGGGTATTATCGTTTGCGCGTTCGTCAGCCGCTAGCTGCCACGGGGACCCGACGCCCCTTCACTAATTGTGGGATATCCCGGAAACTATTCATCGGATAGACTTGAAATTTTTAGGGAATATTTTCGAAACATACTTCGAAAAAATGTATTAAAAAAATCGAATTTTTGACAAATTCTGACTGCATCTCACCCCTTAATGAATTCGAAATTGTAAACTGTCGTAATTTATACAATTCGGCGATTTGACGTTTCGAATTGTTTGGTGTATATATACAGGCGAATCGATATTACATCTCTCAGTATTTTGTTAAATCTCATATTTGTTTTCGCTATATATCAACTTCGAGATTTTTGAATCCACAATTTCGATTAACTATTTTACAGACTATCATGAGATTGATCTATGTATATTGGAACGTTCGTCATTACTGAATTCGAAATTTCGGTCCTTCTCAATATTGATCGTTCGATTTTCCGATCCCTGCGATAAAACGATTTTTCGAAAATTTTACAGTGATGTCCTCCCTCAATGTACATTCGATTTTTCCTAATGAAGTTTTCCTATTGAAAGTAGAATCCTTTTTCCCCGATCTCCGAGATCTCGGAAGTAATATCAAGATCGGACAAAATCGTAGCGCTGACGAACGAATTGATGTCACGACTGAACGGAATGCGAAACGTGAGCGTGAGCGGACCGTCGATGTGGAGGTCCTGAGCAACGCGAAGGGTGCGGCGGATTAATTCAGTTTGGTGCCTAAATTAAATTTGGTGTTTGGAGGTAAATTTTTTCCAATCCAATATTCGTACAAAAAAACATGCCATGTCTATAAATTACGTCATTTCAAAATAGGGGGGAGAGTCTGGTCGTTGGATGATGGTGACGATAATTGGATTATAACGATAGAAAGGATAGGATTTCGGGGGGGGGGTAAAAATCAGCAAAAATCGACGCAATATATGGATGGCCCCCAAGCTATTAGTGATCACGATGTATACATTAAATGTCCACAAAATAAATAACGATTTTGTAGCTCTCGTTCTTCTATACGAAATTAAGGGGTTAGGCTTCTGTGACGACCGGAAAATCAGGGTTAGTTGAAAAAATTAATTTTAAAGGAGCAAATGACACGATTGAAAAATCGTTTGGCCTAAATATAATATTGGCTAAGACTTGACCCAGCTTCTTCTCGTTAAGGGGTAAGGACACAGTAGAATTTTCAAAAAATCGATTTTTTTTCGCTAAAACGGACCTTTATCATCATAAGAATCAGTTACTATTCGATTTATAGCAAGAACATTTTTTTCCGCCGACTTTGAGCGTATTACGTAAGCCCACCCCTGGCACGGCCATAGAGTACCTAAAACTTTAAACGCGTTTTTCTCGAAACAGCTTTTCTCCAATTGGCGCGACAAATAACTTCAACAATTTTCACTCGATTTACTTCAAATTAAAAAGTTATGTTCCTAATTGCATTTCGCAGAGAAGTACGTACGGAATTTCTGATTAATCGAAAACTTTTCTTTTTATGAGCAGTTTTATGCGAAATTTCTCACTGAAAATTCATTCAAATACCTACAACTCGATTCAAATACCTACAACTTTTGAATAAAACAACATTTTTTAAATTCCGTACGTACTTCTCTAGGTATTCTAATGTAGATTGACGAGAATGTTCGTTTTTTGTTCCAGGTAAAAAATTGTGGATGCTAAATGTCACGCCGCGGAGCGCCTAAAAAAAAGATAAAAGAAAATATTAGTAGTCGGCCATTTTGTACATCGAAAAAAAAAATATATTTCTTTTCTAACAGCTTGATATTCATGCTCAATAGATGTGTAATTAATTTCATGAGTGAATCACTTTTTCGTACGAAAAAAATTTGTCAAATTCGCACATGATTTTATACCCGTTACTCCGGCCTAACCCCGTAACGTGTTTTAATCATCAGAAAAAGAACATTTGAATTTTCTTCCATTTTTCGACGAAAAATGACATCATTGTTGTTAATAACTAATGGAAAAAAAGTTAAAGAGAAAAACGTCGGTCAAGACTAAACTACTATTACCCTGGATAAGTGTACCAAATTTCAAGTCAATCTGTTCATTAGATGTCGAGAAATCGTGTACACCGTTTTGAAAAGCATAGTTTTGAGAAAAACGCGTCAAAAGTTTCACTAGTAGTTATACGGTTTTAATGATAAGTTGTAATGATAAGTTTACCTTGAATTGACGATTTCTGCACCGTATGTTGGACCTACCTCTTCAATTTGAGTTGCCTCAAACGACGAATTTATCATTTGATTGAATCATTTTCACAGTAGCCCAACCCCTTAATATACGAAAATTAAAAAAAAAACAAACATACAGATGTTTACATCCGTACAGGACCTCTTCCATTCGATAGTTGTCATGAACTACGGGCGTACACATATATATAATAAATACGTAACATTGGTATTATTACTGCTAAATATGTCTACCGATATTACGGAAAATTTTGTTATAACTACACACACACATACTGGGTGTCCCATTTCAATCTTACACCTGATTTATCTCGAAAATACTGCTCCGATCAAGTATTGAGTACAATAAAACTTTTAGGGTTCAAAGGGGGACGTTCAATAAAAATACTTTTTGGTTCAAAATTCAAAATATCGCCGTTAAGATGGCCAACATGTTTTTTTTTTAATGGGAGCATGACTATTTTTCACCAAAAAATTTGTCAGGCCAAAACTAACTTTTGTAGGTAACATTTGTAGGCTTTCGTAACAAACCCTAGAAGGTGCGTGTGAGTTGGTTTAGGTTTGTTTGATAACGGAAGTGACCAGTCGCAGATACCTAATCCTTGTTTGTTTGGGTTTGTTCGATAACCTAAACAAACCCGAACAAACTCACACTTACACTAGAGATGTTAAAGGATTTCTCTTCGTGGTACAGCCTGGATAGGGCTAAAATAGTAAAACATGATATTCTAACCTATTAATTATAGTTGTTCATTCTGGTTTGACAAATATTTTGGTGAAAAAAAGTCATGCTCCCTTTTTTTAAACATGTTGGGCATCTTAAGGTGTTACCCCCACTTGTAGCGCAAAAAAAGGCCTTTTTCATGAATTTTTTTAAAGAAAACTACAAAACTTTTTTAATCGTTCAATATACCATCTCAAAGAACACATCTTGAAGAACTTTCAGTGATTTTTTTATTGAAAAATATTACATTGTTTAGTGGCAAATGGCCGTCAATGAAATAATGTTTTTATATACACGGTTTGCGGTGACCAACATTGCGGCGAAGTGGATCATCTGAAAAAAAAATGCGGATGGATTTAGTCAAATATAAGTATAAACTAGTCTTTAATCGAAGGATTTTTAAAAATATTCATTTTTCACAAAATGGCGGACAGTCAAAGTTAATGGTTCGATTTTAACGAAAAAAAAACGGCCGTTTTTCGGCTATAAAACAGCCATTTTTTCGAAAAAAAAATCGAACGATTAAAGACTACATTTTTATGTATTAAATAAGCCTGCAGAATTTCAAGAAGATCGGTTCATTAGTGTTCGAGTAATCTTGGTCACCGACTTCAGAAATGCCATTTTGAGAAAAACGCGTTTAAAGTTTCTCTTTCAACGCTCTTTCAACGCGGATTCTTCTCTTTCAACGCTCATATGTCAGTCAATTTTGTTCGGATGGACTTGAAATTTTCAGGACATATTCTCAGATACTTATACTTCAAAAAAATGCAATAAAAAAAATCGATTTTTTCAAAATCGCAAGTGGGGGTAACTCCTTAACGTCGTCATTTTGAATTTTGAACCAAAAAAGATTTTTTTTACCGGACCCCTCTGAAAAGTTTTTTTCGAACGTCCCCCTTTGAAAAGTTCTGCTATACTCAATACTTGATCGGAGCAGTATTTCTCTAGATGAATCAGGTGTAAGATTAAAATTGGACACCCGGTATATTGCCACTATTAATATTCTTGCACTATCATTTCCATTATTCTTAATATTGATATCAGTAACAGTAATTACCAATAATAATAATGCCAATAATAAAAGTACGCTGATGATACGAAACTTCAATAATTCTTGAACTCCTACTAATCGCTACTCCGCGCAAAATCTTATCGCAGTGATCGGTTACGCGCAACTGTTGGACATACCTGGAACGGTTTATATATTGTACGCGGACGAGGACGCTTACGACTCCGAAACGATCGCGGCAACGGTGACGCTTTTCACGCAAGTGTCGAACGGCGCAGTTATTAAACCGGACGCGGCCGCGATAATCTTCAACAACAGTAAGCTCAAATTGTACATCTAAAACGTCGTTCGTCTCCGCGATCTCGAGAACGTCGAACTACAGAGAGGGCGAGACAGACAGGAGATGTGGTAAGAAACGAACTAAACGACTAGATAATGGTACAAACAGCGTATATTTCTTCACGAGTGTAAATTTTTCAGGGTTGCGTTGGATAATACGGTCGTTGTACGGCGACGGGTGGTGCGGGATTAGCCGCGGGAAAGTACGTAGCGTTCGCTGTGTAACCGTAAGGCTGAAACGGTTGTCCGGAGGTCGGAGTCGGTGGATTCGACCGTATGGAGCCCGATGCTCCCAAATGTCGCATCGCGGAGACAATATGATTCATCGTGTTGACCGGCGGCGGTGGCACCGAAATATTCGTCGGTGGAAACACGGCCGGATAGCTGGTCCCAGCGGGTGTAAAATTGGGTGGATAGGGCGGAAAGTGGGCCGGTATCTCGACCGGCTGCACGGGCGGCTCGATAGTGTCGATCGGTGCGCATCCGTTCGCCGCGACGGTCGCCGGCTCGATCTTCGCTACTTTGCTCGGCGTCACGGCTGCAAAGAAAAACACACGCAAACGTCAAACGAAATGAAACATTGTCGCGTAATCGTGAGACACGTGAACCAGGACCCAACAATAAAACGATTTTTGCAAACTTTCCAAAATCTTTGCTCGAGTCACGTTGTGTTGCTCTTCTAATCTTATCAACGTAAACGCCGCGAATAGTAATTACACAATTATCAATGGAAAACATTAACGCTCCATTTATAATTGCAAGTATTCTCAATATCGTCCGTACGGTTGACGTTTTTTTATCTACTCATTTTATTACGATTTGCTAAAATTCCCGTGCATGTTGCGATTCAGCGTGTACACTGAACGTCTTGAGTCACGAAAGTAGGTGCTGAAAGAAGGACCAACCGTTGGGTGTACCAGGCGCTGTTTCTATCGTAGGTGGCGCGACTATACGTTCCCTGTTGGTCTCGGCTGACGGCACCAGTGGCGGCGAATCCGGAAGCTTCACGTTGTTCGCCTGTGAGTAGAGATCCAGTACCTGATGGCAAATATCTGAACGACAAATTTAACGATTGTCAAAAGTGATCACCGGAAACGCCAAGGAAAAAAAAATTGCATAAATTCGATCCTCGCGAACCTTCCAACAGATCCATTGTGACGTCCTCCACGAACATATCCCACCAACGCAAGTGCTTTGGCTGTCTCCCGTTCCAATCCACCACCTCAAATTTGCTCAATTTTCCCGCCAAGTACATCAGGGCGACAGCTATTATCTCCGGCTCCCATTGGAGGGAAAGTGTCGTGCACAAGCTGGAAGAGGACACGAGCCGTACTTACATTAGGACGTGCTAAAAAAGATTTGCCCCGTCAACACTGTGATGGTGTTGAAGTTTGCATCGTTGGAATGCAACGAAAGTTCTTTTATACATTTAACTTTTCGTATTTTCATTATAGATCTTTTTTTTTAGATTTATATCGTAAATCGCAAAATCAAGATCTTAAAAACTGGTCAAAGGCGTTGGGTATGCAAAATCTGTCAAAAGAATTTGAAGGAACTCAAAAATATTCATTTTCGTTGCATTGCAACGATGCAAACTTCAACCCCATACTTACGATATCTGTGGTCCACAATTTGGACCATGTGGCCTTCATATTTCGATCAAAAGAAACACTTTTTCAAGAGTGACAAAAGTCAATATTCGGCTCAGGGGCACGGAGTGATTCGATTTTGACCAGTTGAAAAAAGTCTTATTTCGATTCAAATACGAAGGCTGCATGGACATACTGCCACATTATGTTCTCATTTTAACGCACCTGTCGTTCACAAAGGTCCACGCCATCTGCACCATTTTTTGCAACTTGCTTCGGTCTCCTGAAAAAAACGTTCTCAATGAATCTTCGCGGGTGTCCAAGGGATCGATATTTCTTTGGAATTCGGAGGAGGAGCAGGAGGGCTCGCCGGTCGACTGACCTCTCAGGCACTTGGCGTACTTCAACAGATAACTGTACGGATGCTCGACCTGGAGATCGAATTTGATTGTCTGCAAGAGTATTCGCTCCAGAGTCATAACTTCTTCCTGAAAATGACGACAAGAGTCAACCGCTGCGCCCTTTATCCCATTTATCCTCCCTATAGCGAAAAGTGCGCTCTCCTACCTTGGGATCTTCCCCGAAGGTAGTGAATTTCTGTTCCGTCAGGAGAGTCTTGGCGGTCTTGATGATGTCTTTGCACTTTTTCGGAGTCTCCTCCACCTTACCAGCTAGAAATAAACAGCAACATGCCGTCACCTACGAAACAATTTGGCGTTAAGGCCCCGTGGCGGCAACTGTGACGAGACGCGTAGGAAAGCACGCGCCATTGCGACACTCACGTAACGTGGAAAATTTTTGAAAGAGTGAAACATGTAGAATCGGTGAAAGTATACGACGCCAGTGGCCATGGTATTGTAACCGAGGTCCATTTTGGTGCCTGTGTCGATGATAAAGCGAGCGCCCTCCTTGCGGTAACGGCACTCGGTCTCGTAGTCGATACCATCCTGTATCGACGGCGTGTTCCTCAATTCCTTTTTCTCATAATACCAGCATGGCATTTTAATATCTTTGCTCCTCGGTGTGTCCTCCTCGCGGTCCAGTATCATTAAATCCACACGTAGTGCGTGCCAACGCGTTAATCGACGATTCGCATCTGCTACAAAAAGCGCCCTTTCGTTTCCGGAAGACTTATAACATATCGTTGACTAATTTATTACTTTTTTTATTCGTTTGGACTTCACGAGATTGCAAAAATATCGAAAGGTCGCGCAATGTTCTTGAAACGGTTGGTCATCGGGGGTGGATCGCGGAGCTTTGCTGTTTTTTTTTCTTTCTTAATAAGCTGCCCGTGTCGCGAGAGATGAAATTACTTTTATCGTGTACGCATCACTCTTATCGCACGGTTGGCAAACGACGTCAGTGGGCTTTTAATTTTCTTTTTAATCGCGGTCGTGGCCTGTTGCGAATCACAACAATCTATCACACTTCACTACGGTCAACCAAGTTCGGAGCATCGCCGAGCAATTGATGTAGTGTTGGCTAGTACAGGCTAGCACATGCATGTACACTGAAGTATGTGCAATGATAGCGTGTGCGTGGTGGAAGGAAAGCCTGGAGAGGGGATGAACGACGCGAGCGCTACGGTGGCGTGTTTTCGTACTATGCAGACGCATGCTATATATGGTTCTGTGTGCGGATGTGTGCATATATGTACATACATATGTGCATGCGTGTGGCTGTGTGCGTGTGATACTGAGTATTTTCGTTTGCACCATGAAACGTCCAAGATACATTTATTTTTCGCGAGTTTTAGTTAAAAATGTCCATTTCGTTTGGTGAAACTGGAAAAATTTGCAAAAAGTAGGGAAACGTTTACATTGCAAAGTAAATTACAATTTTGGTATAATTGGGCAATACAGCCGATTCAGTAGGCCGCCGTCCGAATTGCGCTGTAAGTGCGCGCAGCGAGATACCCACTCCAACTAGACCAATCACATCAACCGTGAGCACGCTATGAACCTGTGTGCGCAATTCGGACCGCGGCCCTAGTGAATATGTGGAGAATAACTGGTTAAATGACCGGTCAAATAACAGTTGAGGGCCATAATGGCCTCTGCACACTCCGCGCAATGTGCGATGAGCGATGAGCGATATCCAATGGGAGCTTCACTTTCCCAAGGAGTTTCTGAAACACCTGAGCTCTCATTGGATATCGTTCATCGCAAATCGCGCGCAGTGTGCAGAGGCCATTAGAATGCCCGCACACTGCACAGAGATTAGTAGGGAGATGTGCAACGCTCCCCTTTCCGGCGTGCCTCAGAAAGGGCGCTAAATCGCGGCGGCGAGTTCGGGAATATGATTTTGTGTGCATCGCCTCTGTCGAGGTTGCAGATTCCCTTGTAGCCGCGCGAGTCGTGAGCACCGCTCAAGTCGATATCGCAGTCAGCGTGCACACGAATGGGTAGCTCGGTGGGGGAAAAGTCTCTGCCCCTCGCTCACTCGACAGGCGAACGGAGCGAGGCAGGCAGCCAGATCGTAAAAGTTACCCCCTCTCTAGTCACTTACGCGCCCATCACACAATCATAGTAGCGCGTGTCCGTGAGCGAGCGACGCTCGGACACTTCGGAAAGAGCCGAGCACGGTCGAAGTGTCCCGACCGCGCCTTCGGCAGCTACACCAATACATGGACGCTGAACACGTTCATGTGCGGCCAAGCCGAAACGAAGGCTTCGAGGGAAAAAGCAATCTGAGCACGACTCGCGCGTGACGTCATCCGACGGCACGCGCGAAGCTTTTAGATGATTTCAATGCTTATTTAGCTCTTGATTCTCTGCGTTATTAATGTATACAAAAAATGTATCGCGCACTCTGATCGCTTATTTTTTTAGTTTATACGTTAATTTAAATATAATAATAAATCTAAATCACAACTTATTTATCTTATATAAAATTGTTTACGCTTTACTCACACCCGTCCTCATGCCAAATAAATTATAATTCATAAAAGTAAGCGGAAATATATTTATATTCGTATTATTATATTAATTCTCATACTTTCATCAAGCGATAAAGCATTATCCCCAAAAACAAACCAATCATCCGCATATTTTGTACAACGGTGAGATGGTCCCGTTGGTAGCGTTCCTAGCTTCGGTCCGAAGGGCCCCAGTGCAATTTTTTCTCCAAATTTTTCCTAATTTCTCATATTTTAGTCATATTTGAGATTTTCGCAGAAAAAAATGATTTAAAACAGATTCAAGTACTGGTCTATTTTCCAAAAACACATTTTTTTTAACTGAAAATTCATAATTTCTCATTTTTTTCCCAGAAATTTCTCTTTTTCCTATGACCTGAGTGAACGGCTGCGGGAGATATTCGGAGAAAAGTTATAGATGAAAAAAATGAGATTTTCGTAAAAAAAACTTATTACATTTTTTTATGCCTCATAATTCAGAGAAATAATGAAATTCCGAAATTTTTGCAAACATTCTTTTCTTTAAGTGGTAAACCACTGTAACGGCCTGCCACGAAGCGTTTTAGACAAATAGTACTTGGGGTAATTATTAAGCATATATTGAAGTATAGCGAAAAATTTTATGGGAAAATATTACAAAATGGCGACACTGCACAAAATTCTTCCGAGACATGTTGAACTTATGGTGCTCTGCGGCACGTAGTATAACTTGTGCCAATTTTAACCTGGACAAAATAATTTTTTAAATAAAATCTAGATGAGTGTAGCTAGTGAACCACGTAGGGGATTTTAGAAATATTGATTTTTGAATAATTGCCGAGTATTTGAATAAAAATGTTCATTTAGACTTAATAAAGCAAAATTCTTTTTTTTAGATTAAAATCGGCACAGTTATTATATATTGGCATGTCGAACCTCTGCGTGCCGCAGAGGTTCGACATGCTTCGGAAGAATTGCTGCAGTGTCGCCATTTTCTAATATTTTCGGATAAAAATTTCTAGCAATATACTTACATATATGATTAATAAATACCGCAAGTATTATTCATTTATCACATTTTCTTCCGCCAAAAAAAAAAAATTCCGCTTCTTGTAAGGTCGTTACAGTGGTGTTACCCCTTAAAGTCTTCATATAATTTCCGCGATTTTCCCGTGATCGTAATTAAAATGATGAAATATTTGGAGAAATTCGCAGAAACTCGGATGTTTGCGTAAAAATAATTGTCCGCAAAACTCCGAATTCTTCATATTTGTTCCAATTCATGGAAAAATTCGGAAAAAATCTGAAAAATTTTTCGGAAAAAATCGGAGTTTTTCGGAAAATATTTGCACTAAGGGCGCGGGATCGTTCCCCGCGCTCGGTGCTTTTTTAAAAATTATTATTACTATTAATTCTTATTTGATTAGTTATTTTTATTAGTTATTATTATTATTTTAATTAGTTATCTTTTAGTGTCGAAAAATTTATCGCGCACTCTGACCGCTTATTTTATTAGTTTGTATGTTAATTTAAATACAATAATAAATCTAAATTACAACTTATTTATCTTCTAAAAAATTGTTTGCGCTTTATTCACACCCGTCCCTATGCCAAATAAATTGTAATTCATAAAAGTTAGGGGAAATATATTTATATTCGTATTATTATATTCATTCTCATATACTTTCATCAAGCGATAAAGCATTATCATAATGCTTTATCATAATGCATTATCATAATGCTTTATCATAATGCATTATCATAATGCTTTATCGCTTGATGAAAGTAAATGAGAATGAATATGATAATATGAATATAAATATATTTCCGTTTACTTTTATGAATTTCAATTTATTTGGCATAGGGACGGGTGTGAGTAAAGCGCAAACAATTTTTTAGAAGATAAATAAGTTGTAATTTAGATTTATTATTGTATTTAAATTAACGTACAAACTGATAAAATAAGCGGTCAAAGGGCGCGATAAATTTTTCGACACTAAAAGATAACTAATTAAAATAATAACGATTACTAATAAAAATAACCAATCAAATAAGAATTAATAATAATAATAATTTTAAAAAAAGCACTGAACGCGGGGTACGATCCCGCGCTCCTAGTGCAAATCTTTTTCCGAAAAACTCCGATTTTTTCCGGAAAATTTTTCCGATTTTTTCTATGAATTGGAACATATAAGAAGAATTCAGAGTTTGGCGGACATTTATTTTTACACAAACATCCGAGTTTCTCCGAATTGTTTCCTAGAAAATCTAGGAAATTATATGAAGACTTTAAGGGGTAATACCACTGTAAGGACCTTACAGGAAGCGCATTTTTTAATATTTTTTTGGCGGAAGAAAATGTGATAAGCAAATAATACTTGCGGTATTTATTGAGCATATATTTAAGTATATGGCTATACATTTTTATCCGAAAATATTACAAAATGGCGACACTGCAGCAATTCTTCCGAAGCATGTCGAACCTCTGCGGCACGCAGTATAACTGTGCCAATTTTAATCTAAAAAGAAGAATTTTGTTTTATTAAGTCTACATGAGTGTAGCTACTGAACCCCGTAGGGGATTTTCGATAAGTTAATTTAAAAAATGTTTATTAAAAAATAACTGTCTTTAAAAAAATTGAACATTTTTAGTCAAATACTCGGCAATTACTCAAAAATCATTATTTCTAAAATCCCCTACGTGCTTCACTAGCTACACTCATCTAGATTTAATTTGAAAAAAATTATTTTGTCCAGAATAAAATTGGCACAAGTTATACTGCGTGCCGTAGAGCACTTTAAGTTCAACATGCCTCGGAAGAATTTGCTGCAGTGTCGCCATTTTGTAATATTTTCCCAAAAAAATGTTTGCATTATACTTCAATATATGCTTAATAATTACCCCAAGTATTATTTGTCTAAATCGCTTCGTGGCAGGCCGTTACAGTGGTGTTACCCCTTAAGGAAAATAATGTTTTCAAAAATTTCGGAAATTCATTATTTCTCAGAATTATGAGGGATAAAAAAATGCAATAAGTTTTTTTTACGAAAATCTCATTTTTTTTCATCTTTAAATTTTCTCTGTATATCTCCGCAGCCGTTCACTCAGGTAATAGGAAAAGGGAAATTTCCGCAAAAAAATAATAATAATAACAAGTTTTTTAACGAAAATCTCATTTCTTTTCATCTTTAACTTTTCTTCGAATATCTCCGCAGCCGTTCACTCAGTTCAAAGGAAAAAGAGAAATTTCCGGGAAAAAAAATGAGAAATCATGAATTTTAAGTAAAAAAAATGTGTTTTTGGGAAATAGACCAGTACTTGAATCTGTTTTAAATCGTTTTTTCTCGGAAAATCTCAGATATGACTAAAATATGAGAAATTATGAAAAATTTGGAGAAAAATTTGCACTACGGGCCCCTGCGGACCGAAGCCAGGAACGCTGCCAACGGGACCATCTCATCGCTTGTAGAATATGTGCACTTTCTGGTACTTACAATTCGTGGCCGGATGGCTTGTTTTTGGGGATAATGCTTTATCGCTTGATGAAAGTATGAGAATTAATATAATAATACGAATATAAATATATTTCCGCTTACTTTTATGAATTATAATTTATTCGGCATAAGGACGGGTGTCAGAAAAGCGTAAACAATTTTGTATAAGATAAATAAGTTGTAATTTAGATTTATTATTGTATTTAAATTAACGTATAAACTAAAAAAAAGGGATCAGAGTGCGCGATACATTTTTTTGTATACATTAATAACGCAGAGAATCAATTGCTAAATAAGCATTGAAATCATGTAAAAGCCTCGCGCGTGCCGTCGGTGACGTCGCGCGCGAGTCGTACTCTGATTGCTTTTTCCCTCGAAGCCTTCGTTTCGGCTTGGTCGCGCATGAATGTGCTCAGCGTCCATGTATCAGTGTAGCAGCCGAAGGCGCGGTCGTGACACTTCGACCGTGCTCGGCTCTTTCCGAAGGTGTGTCAGAGCGTCCCTCGCTTTCGGACACGCGCGACTATGATTGTGTGATGGGCGCGTAAGAGACTAGAGAGGGGGCAACTTTTACGCGCGATCTGGCTGCACTGGAGCGAGGTTTTCCGCCCGATCGAGCTCGACATATGTGTGGCCGGACTGCGGATTGGAATATGCATTAAATGAATTTTAAAGAGAAAAACATGTATCGAGAAAATTGTTTTCTCTCGGTTGGCCCTTTATGCCGAGAATGCGGGTTAAAAAAATCAACGACGAACCGCGTGGAAAAATAAAACGCCGAAACGACCGTGGAAGGTTCAAAAAGAAATCTTGAGCCTTTGCCGCGGTCGCTACGGCGTTTTTTTTCAACAGTAAACATTATGAATAAGGGTGTATCATAAATGTTTTTCTATCCTCAATAAGCGTCGTAGCTGAGTTGGCAGCGTGACGGATTGTCGATGCTTGCGGTCCGGGTTCGATCCCTGGTTAATCGACTTTTTTTCATCTATTTTCTTCATTTTACATTAAAAAAATGTCGAACTTACTCTCGCTTTAACTATTATCGCCTGTCCAGGCATTATTTATGATATTTAATTCATATATGTTTAATTTTAAAAAAGACATTGGCTACCGGGGATTGAACCCGCGTCGTCTGCACTCAGAGCCCGCACGCTGATATATCAACCGCGAGGCTCTCGTGACTGCAAACCTGCCTTACGTATACACACTTATCCAACCTTAAAAAAAAATTCGCTGCATACCAATTGCATATTTTTTTATGACCCCAAAGTATTATTGAAGACAATTGAAAACGATTTTTCCAAATTCCTAAAGTGGTATTGTCCCTTAAAGAAAAGAAATTGATTTTTTGATCGTTGTAAATGTATATCCCCTCTTAAAGACTTTAAGGTGTCTGGCCACCTTGGCCGATCGAAAAATGGGTATATTAAAAAATAATAATAATAAACTCGAAAGTATGGGCCAGAATATTTTTATTTTTTTACACAACGTCAGAAAGGGCTTCAAGAATAACGTTAATGAATTTCCATTCAAAATATTAAAAAATGGCGCCGTTATGCACCCTGCCGCGGGGGCCCTCCGCACGATACGCGGGGTCGTTGTCCCAGCTGTTACCCGGTCATGTCACATCTGCTAAAAAAAATCAGCTCTTTCGTGGGTAGTGTCGCTACAATGTAGCGTAGCGGTTTTTTTCTCGACAATTAAAAAAAATATGGTGAGCCGAAGAAAAAAATTTGTATTTTTCACCGAAATTATGGCGAACCATAATTTTTTTAATGGTCGAAAAAAACCGCTACGCTACATTGTAGCAACACTACGCACGAATGAGGTGATTGTTTTTTTTTCAGATGTGACATGACCGCGTAACAGCTGGGACAACGACCGCGCGTATCGTGCGGAGGGCCTCCGCGGCAATGTGCATAACGACGCCATTTTTTAATATTTTGAACGGAAATGTATTAACGTTATTCTTAAAGCTCTTTCTGACGTTGTGTAAAAAAATAAAAATATTCCGACCCATACTTTCGAGTTTTTTTTTTATATACCCCTTTTTCGATCGGCCAAGGTGGCTAGACGCCTTAAAGTCTTTAAGAGGGGATATACATTTACAACGATCAAAAAATCAATTTCTTTTCTTTAAGGGATAATACCACTCTAGGAATTTGGAAAAATCGTTTTCAATTGTCTTCAATAATACTTTGGGGTCATAAAAACAATATGCAAATGGTATGCAGCGAATTTTTTTTTAAGGTTGGATAAGTGTGCGTGCGTAAGGCAGGTTTGCAGTCACAAGAGCCTCACGGTTGATATATCAGCCTGCGGGCTCTGAGTGCAGAAGATGCGGGTTCGATCCCCGGTAGCCAATGTCTTTTTTAAAATGAAACATATATGAATTAAATATCATAAATAATGCCTGGACATGCGAGAGTAAGTTCGCATGTCCAGGCATTACTCTCTTACTCTCTTACTTACTCTCTTACGAACTAGTTTTTTTTCTCCATTTTATATTCAAAAAATTTCGAACTGACTCTCGCTTTCGCGAAAGTTCGAAATTTTTTGAATATAAAATGGAGAAAAAAAATAGATTAAAAAAGTCGATTAACCAGGGACCGAACCTGGACCGCAAGCATCGTCAATCCGTCACGCTGCCAACTGAGCCACGACGCTCATTGAGGATAGAAAAACATTTATGATACACCCTTATTCATAATGTTTACTGTTGAAAAAAAAAACGCCGTAACGACCGCGGCAAAGGCTCAAGATTTCTTTTTGAACCTTCCACGGTCGTTCGGCGTTTTATTTTTCAACGCGGTTCGTCGTTAATTTTTTTAACCTGCATTCTCGGCATAAACGGCCAACCGAGAGAAAACAATTTTCTCGATACATGTTTTTCTCTTTGAAATTCATTTAATGCATATTCCAATCCGCAGTACGGCCACACATATGTCGAGCTCGATCGGACGGAAAACCTCGCTCCGTTCGCCTGTCGAGTGAGCGAGGGGCAGAGACTTTTCCCCCACCGAGCTACCCATTCGTGTGCACGCTGACTGCGATATCGACTCGAGCGGTGCTCACGACTCGCGCGGCTACAAGGGAATCTGCAACCTCGACAGAGGCGATGCACACAAAATCATATTCCCGAACTCGCCGCCGCGATTTAGCGCCATTTCTGAGGCACGCCGAAAAGGGGAGCGTTGTACATCTCCCTACTAATCTCTGCACTGCACGCGACGAGCGATATCCAATGGAAGCTTCACTTTCCTAGGAGGCTTCGGAATACCATTGGATATCGCTCATCGCTTGTCGCAAATTGCGTGCAGTTTGCGGGCACTTTTAACAACGATTCAGGGAGGCTAGAGTGGGAGGAGTCCGATCTCTTATGGAGAGACTTGAAAAAAGTGGCTACAAAAATGTGGTCATACCGGGATGGCGCCACTATTGCTAAGACGTCGAGAAGTGAGCTGCGTGTGACAGAGACGGAACAAGTAAATAATGAGAAGTGAACTGTGCATAAGGCAGCATGATACTTGAGAAGTAGGCTGCGTGCGAGAGAGATGCAAAATGATATATAGCCAGATCGCGCGCAAAAGTTACCCCCTCTCTAGCCTCTTACGCGCCAATCAACAATCATAGTAGCGCGTGTTCGTGAGCGAGCGACGCTTGGGCATCTTCGGAAAGAGCCGAGCGCGCCGAAGTTTCCCGACCGCGCCTTCGGCAGCTACACCAACACATGGACGCCGAGCTCGTTCATGTGCGGCCAAGCCGAAACGAAGGCTTCGAGGGAAAAAGCAATCTGAGCACGACTCGCGCGTGACGTCACTCGACGGAACGCGCGAGGCTTTTAGACGATTTCAATGCTTATTTAGCTCTTGATTCTCTGCGTTATCAATATATACAAAAAAATGTATCGGGCACCCTGATCGCTTTTTTTTTAGTTTATACGTTAATTTAAATATAACAATAAATCCAAATTACAACTTATTTGTCTTCTAAAAAATTGTTTACACTCTACTCACGTGTTACACTCAGTAAGCGGAAATATATTTATATTCGTATTATTATATTAATTCTCATAGTTTCATCAAACGATAAAGCATTATCCCATTAATTAATTAATCCCATCGCTTGTAGAATATACACTTTCTGGTACTGACAATTCGCGGCCGGATGGTTGATTGGCTTGCTTTTGGGGATAATGCTTTATCGTTTGATGAAACTATGAGAATTAATATAATAATACGAATATAAATATATTTCCGCTTACTTTTATTAATTATAATTTATTTGGCATAAGGACGGGTGTGAGTAAAGCGTAAACAATTTTTTAGAAGATAAATAAGTTGTATTTTGGATTCATAATTATATTTAAATTAACGTATAAACTAAAAAAATAAGCAATCAGGGTGCGCGATACATTTTTTTGTATACATTGATAACGCAGACAATCAAGAGCTAAATAAGCATCGAAATCATCTAAAAGCTTCGCGCGTTCCGTCGGGTGACGTCACGCGCGAGTCGTGCTCACATTGCTTTTTCCCTTGAAGCCTTCGTTTCGGCTTGGCCGCACATGAACGAGCTCGGCGTCCATGTGTTGGTGTAGCTGCCGAAGGAGCGGTCGAGAAACTTCGGCGCGCTCGGCTCTTTCCGAACATGTCCGAGCGTCGCTCGCTCACGGACACGCGCTACTATGATTGTGTGATGGGCGCGTAAGAGACCAGTGAGGGGGTAACTTTTGCGCGCGATCTCGCTGCACTGCTTGCTGGGATGCGTATTCGATCCTCTTCCATCTCTCTTACACGACATCGATACTCAGCTTCGTGCTCGAGGTTTTAGAGATAGTGGCGCCATCCCGGTCTGACCACATTTTTGTAGCCACTTTGAAATGCACAGATCGGCCTCCTCCCACTCTAGTCTCCATGCAACGATTATTCACAGTTGGAATCCATTTCTGAAATATCCGTGTTTCGGAATTCGTATTCCCCAATATTCAAGTGTTTCGTTCCAGTTTAATATTTAGACGTTTTTTTCTGATATTTATAGTCATGGAAAAGTATGGTAAATGTTTTTTTTTACGTGGACAGTGCTATATGCAGTTGGAAACTGCCGTTTTATTGAGAATGCTTTTACGGTCAGTAGGGCTTCGTGTCGCAAAGACAGTTTTAGGAATCCTTAAAGGGAGAGGTCCATTTAGGCATCCAAAAAAACGCGAATTTTAAAGATTTTTTAAAACTATTTATTTTACCTAATTGAAATTTTGTGAACATATTGATGTATCTTTTAATTGTTCGATATTTTTTAATATTTGAAATGGCGGCTGTATGACGATGCTTCAGAGACAGCTGCCGTTTGAGTTGTTTCACGGCGCACAATCTATCGTCGCGGGCATTAATCTGAAATATCAGAGCAAAGAAATTTTCGCTTTCTGAGTACCGCCCGCTCTATGTGAACCTCTAAAATTGAAAAAAAAAGTGAAAATTCGAAAAATAGTATGTGTTTGAAGCAATGTTCAATTTTTCATGATATTTTTACTGTGGTACTTATTGATAAAATAGTGTTTTTCAATGTTTAGCAAATAACTTTAGGTTCACATAGATGGTAGTTATGTTATCCAAGAGTGTGCGAAATTTGAAAATGATCGGTCAAATAGTTTTCCAGTTATCTTCTACGAGGTTCAGGAAAAAGTGGTTTTCAGGAAAACACGTTTTAAGTTTCAGGACAGACATTTTTTTTACCAAATAACCTACCGATTAAAATTCTTTTCCAGGGCCATAATGTAATGTAAATCAAGTTCCTCAGTTCCTCATTGAATTCATTTTCAGCCATGAGCTCTTATTTACGTTATAACAGGACTACCTTTAAGGTAGTTCTGTAGTTTTGGTCAAATCTTAGGAATTGGCTAAAATCTAAATATGGTGTAGATATGAGCTTCATGGACTGATGCCCAAAAATTAAATTCGATTCACCGCTTAGTTCATGAGATAATTTCAATTGAATATGGGTATTTTTGTACGCGGTCCCTATACCTAACACGTAAACCGGTAGGAGTTTCCTCGCATTTCTCGATATAGGTTCTAAGCGGATCTTAGGATTTAAAAATAAAAACACACGTGTACGCAGTACTATTGTGGGATTGATTAAAAAAAAAAATGACAAATTTTGACCGTTTAGCTTCGGAGATATCATGAAAAGTGATAATTTTATTCCACGCCAAACTCGGGCCCAACCATCGGTGACGGAATGGCAACAGTGTACGCTGCAGCCAGCTGATCGGCGCGTGGTCTGGGAAATGAAAGCGTTTTTTCCCCGAGCTCTAGTAATTCTGAGACGGATGGGAAATAAATGTATTCTGAAAACAAATTTAATTTGTTCAATTTATGCATGTATTTATGAATGTATTTGTCTTTGTTACAGCGAATACAGTTTAAATTGTCGGCAAGATGTAAATCCACGATCCGACGTCCTTCGACAGCGAATTTTTGTTGCTGATCTTGAGGTTATGGTTATTCTCAACGCGTTTAGCCGCATTTGCTTTGACGCATGGCTGCTACAGCTTTCAGTCTTTTAGCAAGCGCCTTTTTTCTTGTAAACTTTCCTTTGTATCGCATTTGGGTTGACATTTTCTCGCTTTTTTTATTTATATAAAATATTTCGCGAAAAACGAATCGTAGGAAGCTCAACGCTATGACCGCAGGGAAATCGCGCTGTTGCCACGATTACAGCGGGGCTCTCTATCTGAGTATGAGACCTATCTATGCATGAGGTGCGAATGTTGGGACGTATAGAGGGTACAAGCTCTGTCAAAAATGTATAACCAACAGCATCGTATAGGTATTGGATGTTACTATACGCTTCGACCGAAACTTTTGGCTCATACGTGTACCTACAGAACTACCTTAATCAGCCAATGGCATCACAGTGGAAAGAGCGATTATTATTGGCTGTGACTAGTTAACGAGAAAGAAATTCGTCGCCAGTTCATTTGCTAACATCAATAAGTCAGTTTAGCTACTTTACTACAATTCTTACACCTACGGACTTTACTGTATCTGGTAAAAGTCTAGAAAGTGTAGCTAAAACGAGGATCAAATCGTACGTACGATAAAAATGATTCATTCATCGTATCAAAGTCTCGTGCTCAAGGCGAGTATCCAATAGAAACCGGAAGTTCAATGTACACGAAAGTCCCTTCGAAGGTACAACGCGACACTTGACTAGCGTATTAGACGGTCGTCGGAGCGGGGGAGGAGCGGTGGCGTCCCGGAAGTGTCGCCTTCTCCCACGGCACGCGTAGTTAACCACGCCACCGGTAAAAATTAGTCCCTCGTTGCGCACGCCGGAGGTCCGCGCGATAGACTCTACCAACCGGTCGAGAGAGAGAGTTAGTGAGAAAAACGCCGCGTCCGTGGGTGAGACAACTCGAGGATTTTCCCGTAAGTGAGACACATAATTTATTTGACGATCGAGCATGATTCGGTAGTTTCCCTTTGTCGCGCGGTTAGTTCTGTTTTTCCTTCCTTTTTATCGTCCTCGTCTTATTTCGTTGAGTCTTTATCATTACGATAGTTTGGGTTATTTGCGCGATGGTAGTTTTTTTGGGGGGGGGTATCGTGGTGGTATATGACGCGCGCACGAAGTACTCTCGAAGAAGCGACGAGTGAGGGCGCGTCGTTCGTGCGATCGTTGCGCCCGGCTCCATAGGAATATTGCCAATAGGAGACGGGCATACGACGCCATATCGGAATCGTGGCACGCCCTACGACTTCCTCCATTGTCCTTCTTTCCGGGATACTCTGCGAGGAAGGATGGCTCAGAACAATTATTTCGGTTTTACACACGGTGGAACGCAATATGGGTACGATAATCGCTTGTATATCATATTAATTAAAGAGTTAGCCCTAAGCACGTCGTATTTGTGTTAGTTTTTTTTGTCATGGGAGTGCGTCGTCGAGGCGAGAACCGCGGGCTTCTTTTTCCTTCGTACCGAACCACGCGAATGATTTGCCGGCTTTGGCCGCCATTGATCGCGCGCCCGAGTCCATAGTCGTTTTTTTCCCCGTTTCTCATCCACCGAGCGTCTCGCGATCTTCGTTTAACGTTTCTTTCTCATCATCGTCGCTACTTCTTTCGTCATTTTTTTTCGTTAGATACGCATTTTTTCGTTTTCCTTTTTTTTTTTTTTTTCTTCTTTTCCTTAAATCTCGATCGAATTGGTAACGACGGGGCAAATGAGAAAAAACAAAACGGTGCATTTGGTTTGCTAACAGAGCAACGAGTGCGGCGGCATATCAGACGGGCCAAGCGGGATACGCAGTAACGCCAGCGGCAACCGCCGCTACATACACCCAACGACCCGCTACCGCAGCAGCTACGGGATACGAGACTTATCAAGCAGCAGCCGCCGCCGCCGCCACCGGCACAACTTACGCTGGTAAGTCCGCATATTTGTCTCGTACGCTTTTTATCGTATTTTCGTTTCAATCCTAACCGCACGCGATCCAGTTCTAACGTCGCGCGTCCAAAAGTTTTCCCATAACGCTTCGCTAAGACCATTGGAGAAAAAAAGAGGGCCGCGTGTGCCGAGCTTCGATAATTAAAAACGCTGAGTACAAATGACGCGGAAAATGGCGGCAATGTGTCGGCAAAAAGCCTGTGATGGAGTATTTTCCCGTACAAATTACACTTAGCGAAGAACGCCGTGCATTGGAGGGGGAGGGGGGGCGTCTGTAGCAGATGCCCCCTCCCCCCTTCCGGAAAGAACTGAACACAAGCCGACTTGTCCTACCGAGGGCCGCATGGATGGTTTGTAAGGTTCATTTATACATTAACATACATGACTGGAAATTGACACTGGGTAGCCAGGGTTAGTCTCCAGCGGTATTTGGAGTTGAGCAGCGTTGCGCATAGCCGATACTCGGAGCGGTGACTGCTTAACCGTGCATCAGTGGTGCATCAGCCAGTCACCGGAAGGCTGATACTTCTGAGACCTTGGTGTAGATACTTAAGGCCTTAGGCCACAGTAACGGGTATAAGATCATGGGCAAATTTAACAATTTTTTTCGTATGCAAGCACAAAATGGCCGACTAATATATTCCTTCGTTATATTTTTTTGTAGGCGCTCAGCGGCGTGGCATTTAGCATTCACAATTTATTACCTAGAACGAAAAACAAAAACTCTCGTCAATCTACATTAGAATACCTCGAGAAGTACATACGGAATTAAAAACATCGTTTTATTCAAAAGTTGTAGGTATTTGAACTTGAGATATGAATTTTCAGTGAAAAATTTCGTTATAACTGCTCATAAACTGCTCATGAAACGACAAGTTTTCGATTAATCAGGAATTTCGTACGCACTTCTCTGCGAAATGCAATTAGGAACCTAACTTTTAAATTCGAAGTAAATCGAGTGAAAATTGTTGAAGTTATTTGTTACGCCAATTGGAAAAAAACTGTTTCGAGTAGTCGGCCATTTTGTGTATCGAAAAAATATATATATTTTTTCTAACAGCTTGATATTCATACTAAATAGATGTGTAATTAATTTTATGAGGGAATCACTTTTTCATACGAAAAAAAATTGTTAAATTCGCACATGATTTTATACCCGTTACTGTGGCCTAAGGCCATAAGTACAACTACTGGTTACCAGAGAATCGGAAGAGTATGCTCCTCTTTTCCGCTGCAATCGCAATATAGTGTAGCTTAAGGCGGAAGATAACTTCAGGCGAGAAAAGAATAGCTGATTTTCATGATTTTTTTTAAAGGCAAGTTTTATTCACTATTCTTGAGACTTAGGGTATGTTTTATTACTCCTTACACGATGTTTTTTAAAAATAATCTTCCACAATGGCAGAGGTAATGCATGGTCTTCGGAACGAGTTGCGGTGGATGTTGTCAGACGGTGTGACAAGTAGCAGCTGCAGGATTAATCCGAAAAAAACACCAACAGACTTTTCTTCGATTAACACTCAAACGCAGAATATGAACCAAGAAAAAGTGAGAAATCTTAAAAATCGATAAAATCGCACACTGAAACAAAGATTCAACATTCTGATAAAAAAAGGCTACACCTCGCAATAAAAAAAAACTTTTCTTTTAATTTTCAAAATCATTCAGGGTCTTGTTGTAGACAATGAAGATAGAACGATTTATAGCCAATTTCAGCAGAATCGGTCGATTAGTTTTTTAGCTATACGTCACACCAGTTTTGAAAATGTTGTTTAGAAGCCTGTGCCATACCTTCGCCATTTTCGAAGATTAATTTTTAAAAACCATGTCATGGCCAAAAGTAATAGAATATATCTCAAGTCCCAAAAATAGTGAAGAAATATTGACTTAGAAAAAAATATAGAAATTAGCAAATGTTTTCCTCGCCAAAAGGTATCTCGCCCCTAAGATGGCGGTGGACGCAACAAAAGTTGCGGCAGATTAGCAAAGTGTGGGTAGAGAGTGATGGGAAAGGATGCAATTAAGAAGCATAATACGTAAAAACCTACAAGGATGTACGCTGGAACTTGGCAGGTTCATCTAGGACTTGTATGGTGCATAGTGACGCCAAAGAATCAAAGCGAAATGGAATCCTGTGGCTCTGGTCAAATCATGGCACGGAATGGTCTTGAAGTTTGCGTCATTGACACGCAGATAAAATTCTTTCTATTTCTGTTGTCGCTCGAAATGTTCGTAGTGAATTTGGAGGTAGAACTTGAAGAAAATTCTTTTAAAAAAGTTTTCAATCTTTCTTGTAGTCTAAAACTGCCAAAAACTTTGGATATCATTTCTGATGGCTAGAAAAAAATGAATCTTCATTGTACTCCAATTATGCAAACTTCAACATCATGGCACAGGTACTTTACCGCTCGCAGGACCAATTTTCATATAGGCGAGATACTAGCTGCTCGGATTATGAAAATCCCGTTGCATAATTTTTCCCTAAAATTAATATTTTGGTAAAAAAGCGTAGCACTGTTCTTTTAATAAAACACATAATGAGACTTCACCGACATGCCCATCGTCTTTGAACAAGGGAGATACGGATTTTCAACTGTTTCTCTCGTGTCCTGCGTGGCGTATGTTTCCCCGAGACTTGAGTCGGTATAAAACTAATATGGGTACGAGAAAAAAGCTATATCCATGCAAGCGGCAGAGCGAGAGTGACGGACAGCGAATATCTGATGGTCTCAAAGTTTCCAATGTTGCCGCACAACGAAAATTCCCTTTTCATCTACATTTTTATTACCCAAACTATTTTATTGCAAATTCTGGTTGTAGAAATTAGAAAAAGTCTGAAATGTTTTAGTCATTCGCGTAGCCCAAAACTGCAAAAAAAAAATTGGTTTATAACGAGTTAACGTTTGGAAAAAATAATTTAAAAAAACTTCAACATCATGAATTTTCTAAACGTGAGTTCCGTTAGTAGAACAGAGCATGTGTGTCTTTCCGTTGTTCCACTTGGGGCGAGACTATGTTGAACTTTGCATCGTCAGAACATAACGAAAATTATGATTTTAATGTGCGTCAATTTCTTACGGCAAATCTTAGCTACGAAAATGCCTCGACAATTTTTTTATTTGCTTTTTCGAGGATCTGATATATAGATTCACAAAAAAGTTTTTTTTAGATAATGAAAAGAAGGAAAGAGAATAATAAAGAATTTTCGTTGCGTTCCACCGATGCAAGCTTCAAGAGCATTAAGGCGCTCCGATACACGGAGTACCGTTGACTGTTCACAACTTCTAATTAGAGAACATTTTGCTCAATGCGAGTCCCTTTAGTTGTGACGAACACATAGAGGTATTTTTACCGACTCCGTGTAATTCTACATTCCGATATGGAAAGAGGACAAGGCGTGCTTTTATTTTCCAATGGTCTGGACTCTGTAACACAGAATGCTTTTGCTTCGAATTAACATGGTTCTCGTGCTACAGTAGTGAAAAAGTTATCCTCGTAACACATGGTAAAATATAAGGGCCAGTCGAGGGTCGCGCATTGAACTTGCGATATGGGGTTGAAGCTTGCATCGTTGGAATGCAACGAAACTTGATATGTGTGAATTCTTTTATTTGCAAACAAAAAGCCTTGGACCATTTTTTAAGATATTTATTCAGCGATCTACGATATAAATCTTAAAAAAAAGAATCTGTAATAATGAAAATATGGGAAATGCAATGTAACGAAGAGCTTTTGTTACGTTCCAACGATGCGAACTTCGACACCATCTTGCGATCGAGTTTGTACTGGCGTCGCTGCTACACATGGAGCAACACATGTGGAAGCACTCGAATACTAAAAAGTATCCCAAGCGACAATTGGACATCTAACTTTGGTTAAAATTTAAACCTCATCGTGATTGTATTTCGGAAATGGTCAATGGTCCTCCGCTTTCTGTTATATCTCAATGAAGATACTTCGACGCGTTTGTTCGTGTTATTAAAAGAACAGGGTTGGCGACACCATCTGATCCAATTGCTATATGCGTTATGTGAAAAGTTGCTAACTCTGATACCAAATATCTCGAATTAGCAGTAGTACAGCTCGTTAAAATTCTACAAACAGTTCTTCCGCTCACTATACATTTCGATAAATCGTTGAAAGGGGCTTTTGCGCTAAAACTATCTTGAAAATCGCACGATGTTGTAGTTTGCATCGTTGGAATGCAACGAAAATGAAAAAAAAAAATGATTTCATTTTCTTCAACATGGAAAATCTTGTCCATCAAATTTAGGCGTCAGATTTCATACAAAGATCCTTAAAGAAAACATTCGAGAGTTTTCTGCAGCCCAAATGTGCAAAAACAAAAATGTTGAAGTTTGCATCGTTGGAATGCAACGAATATTCTTTTTTTATTTCCCATTTCTTCATTTTCTTTGTCGTTAAAAAAGTTTTCTTGCAAATTCAAGCTAAAGATCTTCGGCATCAAATCTGAAAAATGTTTGAGTAATTGGCCAGTCTCAAATTTAGCGAAAAAAAATTAGGCTACAAAACTTTCGTAGCGTTCCAACGATGCAAACATCAATTCATATGCTGGTGAAGTTTGCAGCGTTGGTATGCAATGAAAACTCTCCTTTGTTTTTTCATTTCTTTATTCGCATTACTTTTTAAACACCATTTTGCAGGTTTATTCTATGGATCCCTAGTAAGGATCTTCGTAGGCTAAATGGGCCATAAAAAAGTTAGACAATAAGGGAACAAATATTTTCGTCGCGTTCCAATGATGCAAACTTCACGACGTTGCAGTGCAACGAAAGTTCACATTCCTCAATTATTTTTTCGCCAATTATGGGTGCGAAAATCGAATGTTTTTGCGTATTCTTATTCGAGATCTTCGATTTCAATTAGCAAAAAAAGGCTTTGAATAATAATAAATATAAAAAAATGAAGAAAAAAAATCTTCGCATTCCAACGATGCAAACTTGAACGTTGTAAAACTTCAACATGATAATATCTGATCAACCAACGCTTTGGCAAGTCCCAAAATATCCCGTATCCCAAAACCTACCAACCTGGTCGTTTCCATTATCGTTTATTTGCATACGTTGTTAGTTGTAAATAAAATGTACTTTAACCGAAGCTATGGTAGAACGTTGACCGATCCGTTATTAGGTCTTTTTTCCCCCATAGCCGCGAACCCAGGTACCGTGGCACAGACGTACGACTACGGATACGGCAGAGCCGCTCCAGCAGCCACATACGACGCGACCAAAACCTACTACCAGCAGCCCGCAGCAGCAGCTGCGACTTACACGACCACCGAGACTCACTATCAAGCGGCCAAGCCGGCTTACAGCACGACTAGCGCGTACACCGGCACAGCGCGCCAGGCTACGACCACAGGACAGGCCAAGACTTATCAGGCGTCCAGCACCGCTTATCAACAACCCAATCCAACTCAAAACGCCACGTACTCCTCGGGTTACACTGCCCCGGCGACACCCGCCGTCACACCTGCTGCTCCGGCAAATAGTAAGTTTTCTCACTCATTTACCACTGTCAATGCGCCGCCGGGTCTTCAAGCTCTACCTCTTTTTCTCTCTTTGCTCGAAGAGCTACTGTAATATTTCGTGCAATTCCCATATTCCTCTCCACGAACAGAAAAGCATTTCAGCGTTTCGAAATTCTCACGCGTCATTTTGGCCTTGGAGAGACATGAGGGCAGATTTTTTTCACAAGGGCGTGGAGTCCTCTTTGGGCGCAATACCACCATTCTAGATGGCGTAAAAGTTTGCATCGTTGGAAACCAACGAAAATTCTTTCCAATTTCTTATTTTCATTATTGTCCAAAATCATTGTCAATTTATTGTAGATCGCTGAATAAGAATTCTAAAAATGTTTGCGTGATTTTTGTTGATCCGATCTGCCAAATAAAATTTGAGAAAATGAAAAAAAAAAGATTTTCGTTGCACTCCTACGATGCAAACTTGGACGTCATCATTTTAGGCTGAAAACTGATACAGTCGCTTGGAGATTGATTTTACAAAGATTGCCATTTGAATTTTGTTGAAAATTTACTGTTGATTTTGCGAAATATAGAGAAAAAGCGTTCGAAATGTTTTCATACAAAATGGCGTCACGTTTGGGTACGTCAAGAGCCATATTTATCGCTGCCGTTCTCCTCTGTAGAATTTTTCCAATTTTGAGAATCAGAAATCGTATACACCTGCTTTTTTTGTCTTTTTTCCTTTTGGAAAAAAGATTTTGTTATGAAAATATTCGCAAAAAAGCGAACAAAAAGCGAGTTCGCAAGAGCAATTCGACAATTTAAAAAACAGAAGAAAAATATCGAACGAGCGTGGAGTCCTCCGTAGAGTAAATTGTACCTCACATCGAGGAGCACGTTGCGTAAGGAAATTAGTTCCCCCTTCCCGTAGGTAAAGCAGTTTTCGTGAGAACCGAATTTTCCCGCCTGATGGGAGTTTGGTGAGGTTAGGAAGAATAGAAAGCCGAGAATGTCGTATGATGTCGAAGTTCGCATCGTTGGAATATAACGAAAATTCTTACGTTGTCATTTGGTTCAGTCAAATTGTCGAAAAACTGCGGCGATTTGCGTTGTATATCTCTGACGAGGATTCCACAAATCTTCGGGAGATTTTAGTTGACCAAATCTGCAAAAAGGGCTTTTCGACCAAACAAGAAGATAATTTTAAGGAATCATCACAGTGTAACGGGTCGAAAAATAGCTGATTTTCGCGATTTTTTTTTCGATGGTTAAAATACGCTAATTAGTCTGATTTTTTCATGTCAAATCAAAGCACTCACGAAGAACAGAAAATAAAATTTTAAACGTTTATTTTTATTTTTATTTTATTTTTACATTATTCTAACGCTTGAAAAAATGGTGAAAAGATTATTAATCGGTATGAAAGCGGCTATTTTGCTATAGAGGTTTTTATTTTATATCAAAATTGACAAAATGGCGGCGGTTAGAAAAAAAAAAGTATCGAATTTAGCCAATTTTTTCGAGTGTTTGGTTAAAAATAATATGACGATTTCAACAAAAAAAGCTTGCATAGCAAGATGAAGAATGTTGTGTCAAAATTTGAGGCAGCTTGAAAACTCATCTTTCGAGAGTGTACACCGTTCTGAAAAACGCGTTTAAAGTTTCGAGTGCGGAATTTTCATATAAATTGTCTACTTACGATCAATCGGCGATGCCAGGTCCATGTTTATAGCCGTCTATACTATCCGATAATGCAACAACAAAGAATCGATTTTTTTTTTAATTTTACACTGATGATTCCTTAATTGCAACGCAACGTATGTCTCGCCGGGTATAGAGTAACGCAGGGGATCCGCGAAAAAAAATAAAGATATCGAGTCTCATTTGAAATATAGCCACCTCCGAAGTTTGAGGCTTCAATTTAATTTGCCCCTATAGAACCGGCGGGTACGACGTATTCCGGCTACGACGCAGCGTTATATAGCGCTGCGACAATGTATGTAGCCCAACAGAGTGCAAACAGCAATTCGACTAACCAGAAGACTGGAGGTTGGCAGGGCTACGGACGCAAGGGTTTCGGCGCGGGTGGCGGCGGGATGAAAGCGATGCGCACGAAGCAGCCCCCGAAACCGCAACAGCTACATTACTGCGATGTCTGCAAGATCAGCTGTGCCGGGCCGCAGACCTATCGCGAGCACTTGGAGGGCCAGAAGCACAAGAAGAAGGAAGCGTCCCTCAAGGTCCCGCAGCAACCACCGGCCCGCGGTGCCGCCAATTCGTTGCGTTGCGAATTGTGCGACGTGACCTGCACAGGCAACGACGCTTACGCTGCTCACTTACGCGGCACCAAGCATCAGAAGGTCGTCAAGCTCCACACGAAGCTGGGAAAACCGATACCGAGCGCTGATCCGATCGTTCTTAATCCCAAACCCGCGGTCGTCGCCAAAGCGACCACGGTCAAGAAGGCCACGGTCGCCGCAACGCCCAAAATCAATTTCGTCGCATGTAAGTTCCTAGGAATTTTTCCCTTTGAGGCCTTAAGCCACAGTAACGGGTATAAAATCACGTGCGAATTTAACCATTTTTTTCGTGTGAAAAGTGATTCACTTATAAAATTAATTACACATCTATTTAGTATGAATATCAAGCTGTTAGAAAATATATATATATATTTTTTTCGATGTACAAAATGGCCGACTAATGTTTTTTTAGGCGCTCCGCGGCGTGACATTTAGCATCCACAATTTTTTTACCTAGAACAAAAAAACAATTCTCGTCAATCTACATTCGAATACCTAGAGAAGTACGTACGGAATTTAAAAAATATCGTTTTATTCAACAGTTGTAGGTATTTGAACTTAAGGGGAGATATACACCCAGGAGCCGGAAAAAGGTCATTATTGTGAATTTTTTCAAGGAAAACTATTTGAAATTTCGGATTGGGGTTTTAATAATCTAAAAGTATATACATTCAACAATATGTTGAATTTTCTTTATTCAAAAATATCAAAAATATACAAGGATATTGTATGATCCTTGGAGCGTCGTAAAAAAATCTGCGTATACGGTACCCACTGACGTTTCTTCAAAAATCATCTGAAAAAAAACCAAAAAGATTATTAAATTAGATACTATAATCTAGTACTTGTCATAGCCGATTTTGAAAATATCGATTTATGACAAAATGGGGGACGTTTGAACATAAATAATGATTTTTGGGCCAAAAATTAATTATTTTGCCTATAAAACAAAAACTAAGCAACGGAAAAAAAATCCTATGACAAGTACTAGATAATGGTGTATAGAATAACCACAAAAAACCTCAAGGCAATCGGTTCATTGGTTTTCGAGAAATTTTGGGTACCGATTTAAAAAACGTGGTTTTGAGAAAAACGCGTTTGAAAATTTGGGAATGAATAAATCATGAAATTTGTCAACTTACATGGAATCATCGATACCAGGCCCATAGTGTAGGTCTTCTACGGTCGACGGAATGTTCATAGCTTCTAAATCCTCGACCTCGACCATCGGGTGTATATCTACCCTTAAGAAATGAATTTTCAGTGAAAAATTTCGTTATACCTGCTTATAAACTGCTCAATAAATGAAAAGTTTTCGATTAATCAGAAATTCCGTACGTACTTCTCTGCGAAAGCAATTAGGTACATAACTTTTTAATTTGAAGTAAATCGAGTGAAAATTGTTGGTTATTTGTCACGCCAATTGGTAAAAAGCTGTATCGAGAAGTTTCGAGTAGTCGGCCATTTTGTACATCGAAAAAAAAAATGCCAACAGCTTGATATTCATACTAAACAGATGTGCAATTAATTTCACGAGTGAATCACTTTTCCATACGAAAAAAAAAATTGTTAAATTCGCACATGATTTTATACCCGTGACTGTGGCCTAAGGCCTTAAGTCCTTGAGCATAACGCTTATCCGACCACGTTTTACTTTTGAATATTGACAGCCGGAAACTTGGGCACGGTGAACGCAGCTCAGGCGGTGGAGCCGAAAGCCGAGGAGGCCGTGACCGAGGAGGCAACTACGGAGGAGACGGTGGTCGACGAGAAGGATCCCCAGCCGGTTGGCCAAGAATACATCGAGGAGAACAAGTCCGAGGACGGGAAAATAATAAGCTTCAATTGCAAATTGTGCGAGTGCCGTTTCAACGATCCGAACGCCAAAGACATGCACATGAAGGGTAGACGTCACAGATTCGCTTACAAGAAAAAGGTCAATCCCGATCTCGTGGTGGACATGAAGCCGAGTCTGAAGCAGCGCAAGATGCTCGAGGAGAAGCTGCGTCGTCAGCAGATAAAGGAGGAGTACTCGCGTCGTCGCGAGGATGTCGGTCAGCTCGGGCCAATGGGACCGATGGGACCGATCATCGACGACGAGATGATGTACTGGGAGGAGAGGCGACGTTACGAGGACGAGTACGAGTATTACGAGTGGTATCGACGATACGGACGTGGACCCGGCGCACCGCCGATGCCACGGCCCTTCCCCGGACCACCGCCCATGATGATGTTCCCCGGACCGCAGAGACGTCCCGACTCCTCGGACGACAAACACGTCGCCACTCATCATTCGACCATCTACCCGAAAGAGGAGGAGCTGCAGGCAGTTCACAAAATCGTTTCTCACACAGAAAAGGCACTCAAATTCGTTTCCGACACAATGGCCGAAACAAGTGAGTTTTTCGTTAACACTTTTTACTCGAAATTTCGACGAAATAATTATTTTACGAAAGCTTCGAAAATCTCGTTCCTACGTAACGTCTCGGCGTTTTTCACGTACCCTGACTTCAACCAATTTTAAGACGCAGCGTGAATCTCTTTGAACGTGAACGGTGCCACCGAACCGCTGTCTGAATTGAATGTTGAGGGATTTTTTAAACTGAGAAATAATTATTCTACGATTATCAAACTAGGTATACTCTAATAGTATATTTAAGTGTACGAAACTATTTTTTTAAATGAATTCATCATCAAAATTGCGGAGCTGTCGCAGAGTGTTGAAGGAAGGTCGCCACGGGAGTTGCGAATCTCCGTGCTGTCTAGCTTTGATCCGTAAACTTTGATTTGCAAAAAAGTTCAGACATTTTTTCAGTTAGAACATGTATAGTTTCTATATGACGGTAGTTAAAATGAAGAAAATGCCAATTTGAGGAAATTGCACGCATTTACAAAAAAAAATCAACGTTTCTGTAAAATGTGCATTAAAAAAGTAGGTTTTTTCCCCAAGTTTCAACTTAATCGGTTTTTGAGTAACCCTGCACGTCACTTTCGATAATGCAGTTTTGAGAAAAACGCGTTCGAAGTCCACGCCCGCTCCGAATCCGAGCGGTGAGGCACAGCGTTGACGGGCTGTAACGTTCGAAGATTTTCGAATTTCGCCTTGTAACTTTGGGAAAATATTCTAGATATATAGTTCTATGGTTCAAGGGGAGGGTAGGGGTTTCAGCGTGAAAAAAAAAACACTTTTTTGCGATTTTTTTTCATCTATACGGGAAGAGTAAATTCATTGAAACCTTTTGTACATTAAGTGTCTTTTCACGAATATTCCGTGAAATTTGTACGCGAAAATATCCACAAACAAGCCGGTGACAAAGCATTTCCAAGAACGCCTTTGGAAAAACACGATTTGCGGTGTTCACTGTATCTCAGCTAGAAATTATCTGAAATCACGTACCATTAAAATTTCGTCAAAGTATCATCAAATCCTCCCGCCAACGGTCTTTAATAATTTTTTTTTCTTTTCTAAATTTTTGTTGGTCGTGTAAAGTGAAAAGTGCTATTTTTCACGAAAAATTCCGCCATTTTGGGGGTGGAAAACCCCCTCGATGTAAAAAAAAAATCTCAAACTAACCGTTGGGGGAGGTTTGAAGTTTTCGCGTTTGGAGCTACAGTGTTAGAGGAGCGGGACTAAATAGTCAATAACTTCGAGAGTTTTGCTCTGATTGACTTGAAACTTTGGGATTATATTCTTGAAATGTTTAACTATAAGAAAAGACAAAAAACCGATTTTTCAAAAGTGCAAAACCCTACCCTCCCTCTTAAGAAAACCGTCCTTCAAATGTACTATTACACTGAAGAAGTGTACTAAATTTTAAGTCAATCCCTTCACAGGTTGGACCTTCCTCTTCAATTTCAGTACGATGTTGAAGTTCGCATCGTTGAAATGCAACGAAATTTTTTTGTTATATTTTAATTTCCTTGCATTCATTATTATGCAAAATGTTTTGCGACATATTTATATTGTAGATCTCTGAATCTGTGTCGTAAAAAATGAAGAAGTGACTTTGGTAGGCACAATTCACTAAAAAAAAATGTATAAGTATTCATTTTCGTTACATGACAACGAAGCGAACTTCAATCTCGTATGAGTTGCCTCGAACGACGAAAATTTTTTTTTTTTCACGGCGCTTAACCAAATTTTACTAACAAAATCTGAAAACACTATCGTTGTCGAATTTCGAGATATCGGAATGAAAATTGTGGCGAGCGGTGGTTGTGGAAAACAATTTTCGAATATCTAAACTAGTTGACATTTTGCGTAACTAAATTTCCTGAAGTAAAAAAAAATTCACCCAACGCAAACGTTAATCGATAAGTGGCGCGTCCTTTGGTTACCAGGTAAGAAATCTGCCCCGCCCGCTCCAGTCGCAGCACCGACACCGACAGCCGCCCCGAGTACCACACCGGCGAACGCTTCGACCACACCCGCGAACAACGCGAACGATTCCGCCGCGAGTACCGACGCCGTGAAGAAAGAGGAGGCCGACAAAAAGAAGGCTGCGGCCCCGCCAATGTCGAAGGAAGACGGTAGCGATGGCAATCTCTTCTCCTTCCAGAAGGAGAAGGAAGACTCGCGCATACTGCGCGGTGTAATGCGCGTTGGCAATCTGGCAAAGGGCCTTCTTCTCTCCGGGGACAATCACGTGTGTCTCGTCGTTCTCTGCGCCGAGAAACCCACCAAGTGAGTATATCTCGATGGCTATTGGCTACGGCGAGGATACATCTTTAAGGCGCTACATCTACCCAGAGGACCGAAAAAAATCGCTAAATTCGGAATTTTTTATGGCGTTAAAGCTTGCATCGTTGGAACGCAACGAAAGTTCTTTCTTACGTTTTATTTTCCATTTTATCATTATTATAGATCTTTTTTAGATTTTTATCGTTTAAAATATCTTTTAAATGGTCGGTCTTTTGGTAGGCAAAATCTGTCAAAAGAAATTGAAGGAAATCAGAAATATTCATTTTCGTTGCATTCCAACGACGCAAACTTGAACATTATCATTTTTTGCGAAATTGTTGGTGTAAAAGAAACGCATTTTTTTTAACGCAAAGGTACACATATTGAGAGCCTTAAAAGATACAGAACAACAAAACATCGCCGCCGGCAGATGACATTTTTTCGCGACGTTTGGGGGTTGACCCTCCAGCTTTAACGGTCCATCCGAAATCTAAAAACCAAACGGGCTATTGAAGTTAATAAATACGAGTCGTTAACGATCGTCGATTTTCAAATCATTTTGCTTTTAACAACGAGAACACGAATTTAAACGCGAGCATACAAAATCTATTTAAACAGTCGTCATTTTTACGTAACTATTAAAAAGTGAAGATCGATAATTTTGGAAAGTGTAATTTTTTTACCCGCCCAGGTAGATGTAGCCCGTTAATATGTTTTCTTCGATGTCTTGACGCTCTGTCCGAAAATAAGTTTACCGTTAGCTGTTCTTTCACTCTCGTACTTATCGTTTAAGGCAGTCGTCTGGTTTAGAGGCCTAAAAGGTGATTTTTTTAAATTGGGAGATATACGATTTTTCATGAAATTTTGAGTGTATTTTACCGCACATTTGAAAAGTACAAAAACCAATTTTTATCGTCGAATTGTCGCAAAATGGCGAAGGAATTGGCCCACCATTGAAGCGCCTCGCCGCTGGAGGCTCTAATTGGCGGGAAAGATGGTGTGCATAGTTCTTGTCTGAAACGTAAAAACCAAAATTATTTTTAATTGACATTTATTTTTATTGTCGATAAACTAAAAAGCCTGAAACAATCGTGAAATCGTAGTCATTTTCGAGCTTGAACAAAAAAGTGACGACTTCTACCAATTTTTTTTCTTTATTCGTGCAATAAAAATGACAAAGTGACTCTTTTTGTATCAATGTTTTTAGTTCATTTCGGTCAGTTTTTGATACTCACGCCCGCCCATTTGGACAAATCACAAAAACGAGGGTTTCAGAAAACGCGCTTTAAAGTTTTCGGTCGGAAAAATAATTAAATTAAATATTAATATTAAATCATTATTTATTAATATTATTAAAAATATTAATAAATAATGATTGGTAACTCACCGGAATGTATTGCTCATCAGCTACGTCTGCTCCGCACACCTGATCGACGCTTACCCGTTCTCGGATCTGTATCTTCCAAAATACATCTCCATTGAACCATCGATTAAAGGGGGAAAAATGATTTTTTTGACCCTTTAAACCAGACGATAGCCTTTTTTTTAAAAAAACGACAACCTAGTGGCTCAACCCACATCTCTCAATATGAGTTCTAGCTGATTTGTCAAACTTCGAATACACGACACCACTCTGAATCTGTATCATTTTGGATTCTAACGTCAAGCGATGCCCGCCCATATTGAGCCGTATATTGCGAGTCAAGATAATCGGAAGAGAATTTTTCCTGGGTTTCCATGTTGTTTTTCGTTTGGGTTTATAAACATTATTCCCTCGCAGGACTTTACTGAACAAAGTCGCGGAGATATTGCCCGCTCAATTGAAAGTAGTCTCACCGGACGAGACTTACAACGTTGGAAAACATCCGGAATCGGCGGCGCTCACAGTCTCAGGTGGAACCGTAACCGTGAGCGTGACTCTGACGAGTCCTCTGATGCGCGAAACCACCAAATCGGTCGCACCAGCCGCAGGTGATACAATCATTTCCACGTTCTTTACGACGGCCAAGAAAAGGATAATATAGTATAAAAAGAAGAAAACTTTTTTATCGAAGTTACAACATCCAGGAGAGAGCACGTTTTGTTTAATCGCCAATTTACTTTTGAGACCACACGAATTATGCAAATTCATTTGTTCTTTTCATGGCCCGAGAGAGTTGTTATTTTTTTTTTCGGTTTTTTTTTCTCCTTCCACCGACAGCTGCCGAGTATTGGACGAACGCGGTGAGCAGAGCGAGCAACCTCCGGCGAAGATAACCAAAACGATAATTGTGTCTAACGTATTTATTACCCGCAGCTTCTTCCGCATTTCCAGCAGCTGCATTAACCTCGCGACACGCGTGTCGTGGTGAGAATTTCGCGAGTCCCTTTACCGGAAACAAAACAAAAACAATCTCAAACGCTCCGTTGTTGCGGCGATCCAATCTTGATTCCCTCGTCGAAGGGGACGTTTGTTCTTTCTCGTCCGTCATTCGGATCGAAGAAACCGCGCTGGATTCTCCATCGAAGTGTATAGCGCATCTTTTCTCGCAAAGCGAACGAACATAAAACAAAAGCCACGCTGCGGTCTCGAGCATCGACGAGCTTTTCGAATCCAAAGAACAACGCTGAGGCAATCGATAAACTATGGACTTTTTGATCATGCGTAAACCATGAATGAAAAACCCTCTATCCGCTATCGAATACTGTGCAAGCCAGGCTAAAGCTTTACAGACACGAATTTTCACCGAAACTATTTCATCTTTCGCACGCACTATTTATATTCACCTTTACACGGGAACACGGAACATTTGCGTTAACGCTGTCGAAAATTCGTGCTTGCGCGTTCCATTGCCGAAGAAAATTGAACGCGCAGGGACAAAAACGAAAATTCGTATCTCAGGCTTGGCGAAAAACAGAAATTGGTCACCTCTTGTTACTTCGACGCAGACATTCTCCATTTGTTTGTTCGGTAATTCACCTCGGGAAGTACGACGATTACTGGCGGTTAATTTTACTCGCGGCACACTCGAGGCAAGCTTGGAAGTCTTCAACCATCAAGCTTTGCCTCATATGTTTGTGCTTGCATCGGTGGAATTCAACGAATATTAATTTCCTGATTCCTTAAGGGGCTATACCAGTGTGGACGCTGAAAGTTTTGGTGATGTTCGGGAATTTTTTGGAAGAAAAGTACTCGATTAAATGTTTCGGAAAATTAAGAATATGTTTGGCTATATTTGACCTATATTACATACATTTTGCATGGAAAAATATTGAGATCCAAGCGACTTGGCGCTGCCTTCGGAGGCGCAAAAAAAAGTTCCTCCACTGCTGACATGATTCCGGCCGATTACGTAGCTGAAACCGAAAAAGGAAAAAATGTCGTTAAACTGGAAATTATTTCCTGTACAATGACGTAGGATTTTCGAAAAATATTAAAATCTAACAAAATGGCGTAGTTATGAAAAAGTCTGCTTTCTTGTCTATAAAATGGTCGTTTTTTTCAATGCCAAATCGTCAATTTTCATCCAATGATTCGAGGCCTTGAAATTATTACAGGATATTCTTGAAAGTATAAACTGTCGAAAAAGGCAAAAAAAATCGATTTTTCCAGAGTGTCACACTGGTATAGCCCCTTAACTTCGACAACTTTTACCTGCAAAAATCTTTGAACAATTTTTTCAAGATATTTATTTTGCGATCTACAATATAAATCAATAAGAAAAAGATCTATAATAATGAACAATGTTGAAGTTTGTATAGTTTGAGTGCAACGAAATTTCTTGTGGCAGATTTTGCTTTATCCAATCATTTTTTGAGACATTTAGCAATCTACATTACATCTATAAACAAATTAATATTTTCTAATTTCTTAAATTGCTTTTGACAGCTTTTTCCTATAAAAGAAAAACCTTGAACCATTTTTAAAGATATTTAGCATCTACAATATAAATTAATTCTTAAAAAAGATTCATAATAATAAACGATGTTGAAGTTTGCACCATTGGACTGCAACGAAATTTTTTTTGGCAGATTTCGCCTAATCCATTTTTTCGAGATACTTATTTAGGAATCTACATTACATATCTGGAAAAAATCGCCTCTCATAAAAACGGAAGATAAAATGTGAAACAAAAGTTTCGTTGCATTCCAACGACGCAAACTTCATTACTATAATAAGAAAAATATGAAAAATGTAAAAACGGACTTTTTTGCATTTCAAATGTGCAAACTTCAACACTGTATTTGAACCAAGTACCGTGTTTTTTTCTTCTATTTTCAAAATTTTCAAAGTCGCGTCAAATTACCGAACGAGATAACTGAGCCATATAACGCAAAACTCAAACTTTGGCTACTTCTAACTCGCGCCTAAGCAACGACGTGGTAATCGTACTTCCCCGAATATACATAATTTTACCGAATCGAGCTGCGTCATCTGCCTTCATTTTATCAAAATTAAACGAGGAATTAATTCCGCCGTCTTTTGACAGAAAAAAATGAAATTTCATTTTTTTCGGGCACTTTTTCCCCGTATAATTTGGCAGTCTCAGCGTATTCGGTATAACGATGAATATCTCTTAATTGGCTGAACAAAGAAATGAGGATGTTTGACGAAAACAAGAAGGGACGATCTCCGTCCACGCACGGTATTCGATGACACTTGTGTTTGTTTTATTTAAACCGCGTCGAATCTCTGTTGCATCGACATTGATCGAAGCGCGTTTTCAGTTCGAATGTCGACATAGAGGTGTAAAAGACAAAACAAAACGAAAGAAAGAAAGAAAAATCCCGAACTGGGCATGATCAAACACTCTAAGTGTTGTCTAAGCGTGTTGTGCTTTCTTTGTTGGAATCTCAGATAATGCTGGACAGCAGCAACAGGGAGCTGCTCCATCGCAAACAACGCCCGCGACGCCCGCCGTGACGAAACCAGACCCACCAGACGTACTTCCCAAGGCTAAGTGTTTGGAGGCTTTAGCTGCACTCAGGCATGCCAAGTGGTTTCAGGTTTGAATCAAACAACTCTCAGTTCGAACGATTAAACGAAAAGACAAAAAAAGAAAAAAAATAATAGAAAGAAAAATAAAGACGAAGGGCAACGTTTCTCGATTGCCACTTTTTTTTGTTACCGTAAAATTCGGCCGACGCGCCATGGAAGCGCGCGCGCGTTCTCGCGAAAAAAAAAACACTTTTTTTCACAATTTAATTTTGTTTTTCTTCTATCTGTATATCCTGAACCGCGATACGCGTGCAAGTGTCATCCTCTCATTTGTTCTGTCTCTCTATCCGTGAAAAGGGAGCAGAAAGAAAAGAGACGAGATCTCAGTGCAAGATAATGAAACATGAGAAAAAAAAAGAGCAGTCTTAGAACTTCCAGCCTTGTGACAATTTTATTTTTACCATTGCGTTTATCTCGCCCCCCCCCCCCTACGTTCGATTTAATTGCCGAACCGAATAGTTTTTTGTTTCATCCGTGGCGGTATGTAAATGTCATTCGCCTGTTTCGCGACGATCGAAATATGGATTGCACTTACATCCGCATCGGGTCATCTCGACGAGCGAAATCCAGAATAATAGCCACGTAGTTTATCTCATCGTTAAATACTCTGCCTCGTATTTTTTGTTTCTTTCTTCCCAACACGACTCTGGTCGGATGAGCAAACGTAGTTGACATATTGAATTTTTTGCCGTTTTTGCCGAATACGAGTGAGTCAAAGTTGCATTGCTCGAACGTGTACGAAGCAAACGAAAGATGAAATTGATTATTCTGGATGTGAGAAATAAAAGCGAAACTTATGTGGTACCGCACCGTAGCCTAGACTGAGTCTGTTCTAGGTCTGTCTTAGAAAATGACCGAACGTAGTGCATTGGTTTGTTTATTTGTTTTGCAATAAAAATAATCATTTGCCGGGAAAGAGAAAGAATCGAGAGAAGCGTTATATTACGTACGAATTGAGCGTGCGAAGCACCGTTAAACATTAAAAGACAGACAAGCACAAACACACAGTGGTGTCGTATGTATATACCGGGTGTTTAATGTTTCATACGATGCTAGAAGATTTTAAAGAATTCCGGACCATGGACAATATTATTTCCACATATTTGTGTTCGTAGCGATTTAGATCTGTTTGGTAAACTCGTTAGGCTATCGAACGACCGAGAGTCGCGTTGCTTTTATCGAAAGAAAAAATATTTCAAAGAGAAAAGAAAAAAAACACCCGGTAATATTGAGATATGGGCTAGAAAAAACTTGTTTTTTGTTGTTGTTAACATGCGAAATATAGGCACGAGGCTGGGAGGATAGCTAAAGCCCACACAAAGCAAACCAGTTAGCTTAGGGTGTGTGTCGAAAATATGTCCGAAGAAACGAGAAGTTATTTTACGATTGTGAAGCAACACCTGTGGTAATCCGAAACTCGTCATTTTCCCACCCACAGGCTAGGGCAACCTCGCTGCAGAGCTGCGTTATGGTTATTCGTATAATGCGCGATCTTTGCAATCGCGTACCCACGTGGGGACCGCTCAACGCATGGGTCAGTACATTTTTTTCGGATATCACGTCGAGCAATCCGCGTTCAATGGCGATAACCGAGTTTCCAACTTTTCTTTTTCACAACAGGCGTTGGAATTGTTGACTGAGAAAGTGATCAGCACAGCCGGAGGACCACTGAGTCTCGGGGAAGCGCTGCGACGACTTCTCGAATGCGTCGCCGGAGGAATTCTTCTGCCGGGAAGCCCAGGTATGCAATCTTCGAAAATCCGGCCCTTGTTTTCAAGAAATCCCTAATTACGAGATTTATCTTTCGTTCGTAACCACTTTAATCGTGCGACAAGTTGACGGGAAAAAAGGGTTTTTGTATTTACGAGCTTCGTTCAATTCGTCGAGATTTTTGTCGTACAATAATTTCGTATAAATGACAATATAGTCCTGGATAAAAAAAATTCATTCGTAACTTTTTTATTCGTAAATATCGTTTTGCAATAATCTTCGACAGAGTAATTAGAATAGAATATCGAAGAACGAATATTTTTTATGTATACAATTATTATGCAACTTGTTACGCTTAACCTAAACAAAACCGTGCACAGAGAAAAAAACATTGGTTTTCATATTTGCGAAGTTTATCTACTTAATTTGATTAGTATTAGATTTTCATAACGCAACAATTTTGTGAAAAAAAAGTGTTTCTGTATTTTCTAAAATTTCCTTTATTTACCACGAATTATTTAAATTGCGTTTTTGCCAATGAACAAATGAGACTGCTCGGACAAAATTGATTGACTCAAGAAAGTAAAAACAGCATTGAAGTCCAATTCCATTGAAAAGCTCTTAGATCTACACATTTTTATTTGATCGTCCGAATGGAACAATTGATTTCAAGTATTTCAATGATTGTCTATCGACGCTGGCACCCTAATAATTACTACCGAATTGATTGAAATAAAAAAAGACACTCCCAATAATTTGAGAAATGAAATGATGAAACTGATGACGAGACTGAGCCTGTTGCAAAGTCGACCAACGTTCTTGATAGCAAGTCTTTTGCTTTCTCCGATCGTAATCGACAGCTGCAGCATCGCGCAGATGATTCGGCAATCTGATCCTTTCCCTTCGATCCACCTAGAGTCCTACGAAAGCTCCGTTGAAACTCGTAAGAATGAGAATGTTGTTTTTTTTTTCGGACATAAGGCATATTGGATCCTTGCGAGAAGGAGCCGACGGACGCAATAGGAAACATGACGGCCCAGCAGCGGGAAGACATAACGGCCTCGGCTCAGCACGCGCTCAGGCTCGTTGCTTTCCGTCAAATACACAAAGTTCTCGGTATGGAACAACTGCCACCCCCTAAGTACAAGGGACGATTCGCGCGCAAGCGAAGACGCGACAACAGTAACGGCGAGGGCACCGAGATCGAGGCATCGAAGAAGGACAAGAAAACGGAGGAGGCCGCCACCGTTCCCGTTAAAATGGAAACTGACGCCAAGTAGAGCAAAAAGATAGAGAGAAAGGGAGAGAGAGAGAGAGAGAAAAAACACCAAAACATTCGCTTTACCGAATAAGTATAACTTATGAATTACCGAATAAAACTTCTGGTTTCCCCCCCCCCCCCCCCCCCTCGTGTCAATTGCTTGTTCGATTATAACAATGTGACCGTGTTGGGTGAGGCAATCGATAACGACAAAAACTGACATGGTTGAAGCTGACTTTTGATACTTTATTGAAAATTTACAATTGGTTTCTCGCGGTATATGCAAGAGTAGAAATTTCGAACATTTCAGTACAAAATGGCGGCATCCCGGCGGGTCGTCCGGGACCATGCGCTGCGACCCTCCGCGGACGAGTTTTCAATTTTACGAATTCAAACACGAACAAAATACCATCACCTCAATGTAGATACGAAAGAAACTTGAGAAGTACGAAGGATTCTTTTAAAATATTGATCTTTTAAAGAAACTAACCTCGCATTTTTCCGAAAACGGAATTTTTATGAGAAATGTCGAAAAAAAAGATTTGTCGATATCTCACACGAATCTTCGGTAGTTTCTCTATGGTTTTAGGTCTACATGGAGAAACGCTCAGGTGTTTTGCTCTAGACTCGATCCGAAAAGTTGCACGAATTCCACTCTCATTTTGTATTGAAACAATAATTACAATGTTTTTCGCACTCTGTGTATATTGTCCAAAGAATTATAAACTTTCAGTAAAGTTCCTTTTTTTTCTCTCAATTTGATTAATTTCAGTCTCCGGGTTGGTTTGCGGCCCAAGATGGCGTCAGCCCTCAAATGAGGTTCGTAAACTCTGTCGAGTGTTCGTTATCGTTTACCGTCGCAATATGAGATTCCCCTAAGTTCTTTATTCGAGATGAAAAAAAGCAAATGATATCGTTCTCTTTGAAACATTCGTACGTTTGCTTCGGTTGGCAAGGCGGATACGAAGTTTGGCAATTGTGCGAGTTGAGTTGGATTCCTCAGGGTGCTCGGTGTGCATTAATCATGCGTAAACAAGCAATTGGTACGAAACTATTTTAGCACCGTCCCCTTTATTAATTACTCGGATACCTCGTGGCGCTCCGTGCGTATTTTACGTCGATTCCGGTGGCCTCGTCGTTGCCGTAACGATCGCGCAATATCCGGCATAAAGGGCCCCGACCGACAAAAGTTAAATGAAAACGACGAATTTAACGAGATTAGGGAGAGTCCGCAAAAATTTCCAAGATTCGAATTTGATGCGTAAACGTAGTTTTACTCGAGACTCGATGTGTATGTTGTGTGTGTAGTCGTACAGGAATGATAAAGAAAAGTAAGACCGCATCACGAGGATCGCGAAGATTCGTCGACTTCGCCGCCGAACTTTATTGATCCTCGAACGCGAGATCCCAAATGATCAATGAAATTTTGTTCTTTTGTATAGCAAAAAAAAAACGATCACGGCGGGAACGGACATTCTTTTTTTCCTCTCTTCTGTCCTTGTTTACTTTTCGCGAGAGGCTGAGAATTTCCAACGTTACAAAAATGGCTCTCTTAGAAAACAACACGAAAAAAAAAACACTCTCATCTCAGAAAAAGAAAAGTAATCAGTTATACTCTTGTAACACGATGTTGTGTGAGGAAGAATTAATTATCTGACCACAGTGTACGACCCTGCGTTGTATTTCGAAAGTTATCGATCAATAAACTTCACGTGTAATAATAATTTCGTATTTTTTTCAGTCATTTTCCACAACTTTTGTGTAGCTCGGATATTCGAGACTCTCTTTTTCTCTCTTTTTTTTTTACGACTCGCATTTACGGTGCTTCTGAAATGTCGAGGGAAACCTTTTGGCCACACACACAGTAATACAGCTATTGAAATTTGCAGGACGTAATATGAAGACGTTAAACAGTGGGAATATGGTATTTGTATATATATACTGCGTTTAACGAGAGAAGTTGACTGAGCTTGCTGTACCGTAGCACCGTAACACTTGGGCCCTGCACCAAACATCCACGTGGAGGAGGTAAAGAGGACGGCGCATTAGCGATCTGACCGCACCGGACCAGATTACGTTCGAAAGGGGGTCGTTCTCTCGTTGAACCCAGTATATGTGTATACACATATAGATATTTAAATATTCTTTTGTCGTCGCAAGAGCAAAATATTAACCCAACTTTGCAGAGAGCGTAAAATATCCTTTTATTTTTCTTTTAGAATATTGAAAAATGCATCGTTTTTTATCGCATCGCGCTCAGTTTGTAGCTGATAAATTGCCATTGCGTTGTCTGCCCTTCAACGCTAAAATCGAGAGCAATTGCAGAGGCAAATACCGAGAGTTACTCTCGAAACGCAGGACTCGTACTTGCCCCTGCTTGCTCTCTTGTTTCTCTCTCTCTCTCTCTCTCTCTCTTTCCAGTATTCTTCATATAACGAGATTCAAATAGTTTAACTCCACCTAATCGATTTAATAAATCCGTATGAAATGACCAAAGCCCTTGAGGCTGTCGCGGTCATTTTGGAGGATTCAAGTATTAGGATATGCTGACGCGAAGTCACTTATCGCAATTCTTTTTTACAGCCTAATTAGTGAGAAACGTATTTTTTTCTTCTGTGTATTTATTTGCGTGTACGATTATTGTGCTTCTTCGTGTCAATGAGAATAACAAGGCTCGTGGCGAAGTCGGGAGGACGAGTTTATCGAGTTTTTCGGCACGATTCCTTGTCGAACAGTTCGAACACATTTCTCACCGAGACTGTCCAATTTTCCTGTTAGAATTGATCTCAATTTACTACAATCTACAGTAGATTAACGCGTGTCCGAAGAATCAAGGGATTTGAAGTGAAAAACATGAAAAACTGTGTATAGGCTCGTTTGTACGAAGAAAAATGTATTCTAATTATGAATAAATTTGTTCATACGATGTACATTGGCTACGTGTTGACCACGAATCTTTCTCTCCCTGCCTCGTTTCCTTTTCGTCGGAATAATTATATCGTGGAGTTTGTTTGGATCTTACCCCCGCAATGTCAGTATATCGATCGTAGTTTTTTTTACACCTACCATTTAAGGAAAAAAGTCATTGGAAGTTTCGTCCAAATTTTAATGGAATAATACTGTCTGGATATAAATGTTCCGAGAGGACGATAATTCTACAAAAAAATGTATTGCAACGACCGAATTTGCGCATACAAGTTGAATGAACTTCGTATCCGGATGAAAATTGCTGATTTTCATGATTTTTTTCTTCAAGGAAAGGGTAGGCGTTTCAGCGTGAAAAAAAAACACTTTTTTGCGATTTTTTTCATCTATATGGATAGAGTAAATTTATTGAAACCTTTTGTACATTGTAAAGTGTCATTTCAAGAACATTCCGTGAAATTTGTACGCGAAAATATCCACAAAGAAGCCGGTGACAAAGCTTTTCCAAGAACGCCTTTGGAAAAACACGATTTGCGGTGTTCACTGTATCTCAGCTAGAAATTATCTGACTGAAACCGCTACCCTCCCCTCAATAAAAGTCGATACTCAATCCGGGTTTTTTTTCGTTAATTCAAATGACTTACGTTGTACATGAATATATTTTTTAATGTTTTAGTTGTATTTTTCATATAATTTTTTGGCCACTGCAAAATGATGCCTGCAAAAATAGCGCTCGACGGTGGAACGTCCTACTTCGAAAATTATCTGAAAGAAAAAAACAAAGACATTATTAATCAGTATGGGAAACTGTATAGGCGAACGGAGGATTTTTTGTCGATAAAAATTAACAAAATGGTGGGCATTTCAGAATCAAGTGTCACAATGGGCCTTTTTGAGAGTTTTTCGTTATAAAAATATGTGAAATTTTTACAAAAAAAAAACATTTCCGTACGACTTTTAGGAAAACTCTTCGTTAAAAATGAACGTCCATATTCCTGGATGAAGCAAGAAAAAAAGATTTTCAAACAATTTTACACTGCAATGATTCCACAAAAAAATACGAAAAAAGTGTTTTCGGGTTTCGTATAAATGCCAACAGAGAACAGAAATAAACAATATACGGTAATTTGGAATAATCGTCAAATATTTCGAACGGACTTTACTCATGGAAGTTCAATGAACTTCGTATCGGTTGCTCGTTAGTCAGTGCAATAAAAATATCTCGAGTGCCATGTATCGGAACATGTGGAAACAATTTTTTCAGGTGAGCTAATCGCCAATAAACAATAAAATTGCCACAATAATAAAACAATGTATGGCATATTGCAACAACAGTTAAGTATTTTACCTTAGACTTTTTCAGTTTTAACGAATAATGAATACCAACCATATCATTTTTTATTTCCCATAATTGCGCGATGCAGCTTATCATTGTATTCGTGCATCGTTTGGGTACAACGAAAATTATTTAAAGGTTATTTCAGAACTGCAGCTTACAATAGAAACAGAATGTATTGAGGGGTTAGGCTACTCTGAGAAAAAACATCGATAACAAAAAACGCGTGGTCAAGTCTTAGCCGATATTATCTATTTTAAGAAACAAACTCGTTTTTTTTAAATTTGTTTCAGATTCACCGGGTCGCCAAAACCAAAGAAACTTGAGCCCCTGACGTTTAAAGGTCCTTCACGAAATTGTTTATAACTTCTTTACTTATTCGTATTTTTTAATGAAATTTGGTACAGGAATTTTTCAATGTACATACAAATAAAGGTTCAAACGATATTTCAATCTCGCGTATTCCTTCAAAATGATTGATTTTTTAAATAACTCTAATTCTCGGCTCGTGACTGTAATGTAACGCCTTATAAGTCTTTTATAGAGCACGTAGAGTATACACGCTTCACGAATGATTTGCAATCTACGTGCATACATAACTAATCGCAACGATGCAATATAACTGCACGAGGCATGAGGATCACTTTATCGGCATTTTCCTGCACTTACACGATTACATTTTCTAACAACCTTTGGATTTTAGATTATATGTGAGGTATTCCAATGTACAAACGACCTTAACAATGTACAAAAGGTTTCAATAAATTTACTCTATCCATATAGATGAAAAAAATTCGCCAGTGTTTTTTTTTTCACGCTGAAACCCCTACCCTCCCCTTAAGTGGTCGTCTGCATAAGCTCGATATTTCAAAAATACGTTTTTTTCATTGCATCGTTTATAGCCTAAGGCATAAACTTTCATTTGCAACAAAGATTTTTCCAAAATTACAAAAATTGTCCGAGTGATTCTGTCGAGAGGGGCATTTGGGCGAGAACTAGCTGCCCTAGCTCACCCATACGAGTAAAAAGTGTCGGCCCATGTATTTACAGAACAAAAATATAAAAAATTCAAAGATATTTTAAGAAAAAAAAACAAAATTGTTACTAAGTTAACAAAATCATTTTTTTAAATAACTAAATACAACGAAAAATATGGAAAAACTCCGCATCATTGCGTCGTTTTGTCGCATCGCTGAAATTAGACGCGTGACTGTACAAGTTTCCAAGTCATGCTGCTAGAACATTCTCGTTCGCGCTACGTCTTCCGGGAAGCAATCGATACTCCGCAATTTGGCTTTCGTTTGTCCGAAATGACAAATAGCGCGACACGCCACCTAGTTATCTCCGAGAAAAGTAGAAACTCGAAGATAAAAAAAAAAACTTTCGAGTCAAAGTCCTGTTCGGGCCCGTTTGAGCCTAGCGTTTCAAAATTCTCGTAGATTCGAAATTGCGAGCCGTGCGTCGAAATTGACAAGTGGCGGATTTGCTATGATAAAAGACGGGAAGAAAGCCGAGCAAACGACGCGGACGATACTTTGTTCGAGAAGCCAATGAGGCTCGGCAACGTCAGGACTGACCAGCTGACGCAATCGAGAGCGTACTCCAATGAGAAGCCACCGTTAAATCAGTCGACCAATCGCGCGTCAACTGCCTTGTCATCGCGACACACGAGATATAAGGAGCAGCGCTCACGGCTCAACGTTCAGTCGCAGACATTTTCTTGTCGTGACAAGAGCACTTCGTTTGACGAATAAATTTAGATAAAAGGAGAATCTCGCTATCCTTTCACGGAACATTCAGCAGTCGACAGCATTCGGCACAAAGGTGAGTTTGTTTGTTTGGGTTTGGTGCTTTTTTTTCCACCGAGCACAGATATTTTGACGATGGCGTCGGGCGCGATCTTTTTTCCTTCGTCGATGTTCGCTCGAATATTTCGCGCGAGGAAATGATTTTCCGTGCAAACGTGGTTATTCTTGCGAAATAATACGTGATTTTTAGAGTTTTTGCAACCAGCGGTAGGAATTTGTCCTTTGTCTCGAAAGTGTATCGATCGTCCGCCATTGCTCGAAGTCTCTCAAGGCTGCCGCGAATTCGATTAGCCTGAAGCTAAGTCGGACTACTTTTTTCTCGTACTACACTCGTGAAGTGTGCAGGCTTGTGAGGTTTCTCTTGCCCGCTATACACGAATATACGAATTTTCTCGTGACGCGACGCTGATGGCTACTGCGTCGTTTCGTCGATGCAAAATGGCGGCGTGGTTTATTCTCGCGTTATTTTCGTTGCTCGTTTACGATTCATGATCTAATCGATATTTCATACTTTTATCCAGATGGACTTTCGAAGCTTGGGGATTTTCAAAATTTCGTAATAATTCCGTAATTCGGCGGTCTGCTTTTTCCTCCGTTGTCGTTTTCACAAACACGAGAGTGTGGAAGTAAAGACTGGTTTAGAGAACGAAACAAATCCCAAAATATCTGAAAATGTTATTGAGAGATTGATTTAATGGATTGTTATAGTAGTTTTTTTTTCTTCTGAAAATAGAAATCGTATAGAAAAGAATAAAAGTGAGGCACAATAAAAATAACGAGAAAAAGACTGATGCGATGATGAAACGCTATTGAAAATAAAATCGTATTTCTTCGTGTGAAGATAACATTGAATTTTTTCGCGTTACCAGACAATCATGCAGATCTTCGTGAAGACTCTGACCGGCAAGACGATCACGTTGGAGGTAGAGGCTTCCGACACGATCGAGAATGTGAAGGCGAAGATCCAGGACAAGGAGGGAATTCCTCCGGATCAGCAGAGATTGATATTCGCCGGAAAGCAACTGGAAGATGGCAGGACTTTATCCGATTACAATATCCAGAAGGAATCGACCCTTCATCTGGTACTCCGTCTGCGAGGTGGAATGCAGATCTTCGTCAAGACCCTCACAGGAAAGACCATAACGCTGGAGGTCGAGGCATCCGATACCATCGAGAATGTCAAGGCCAAGATCCAGGACAAAGAGGGAATTCCTCCGGATCAGCAACGTTTGATTTTCGCTGGCAAACAATTGGAAGATGGACGCACACTGGCTGATTACAATATTCAGAAGGAATCGACCCTCCATCTCGTACTTCGTCTTCGCGGTGGAATGCAAATCTTCGTAAAGACGCTGACCGGAAAGACCATCACTCTAGAAGTCGAGGCGTCCGACACCATCGAGAACGTAAAGGCCAAAATACAGGACAAAGAAGGAATTCCTCCGGACCAGCAGAGATTGATCTTTGCGGGTAAACAGCTGGAAGATGGACGAACTCTCTCCGACTACAATATTCAGAAGGAATCGACCCTCCATCTTGTACTTCGTCTTCGCGGCGGAATGCAAATCTTTGTAAAGACGCTGACCGGAAAGACCATCACTCTGGAAGTCGAGGCGTCCGACACCATCGAGAACGTAAAGGCCAAAATCCAGGACAAAGAAGGAATTCCTCCAGACCAGCAGAGATTGATCTTTGCGGGTAAACAGCTGGAAGACGGACGAACTCTCTCCGACTACAATATTCAGAAGGAATCGACCCTCCATCTTGTACTTCGTCTTCGCGGTGGAATGCAAATCTTTGTAAAGACGCTGACCGGAAAGACCATCACTCTGGAAGTCGAGGCGTCCGACACCATCGAGAACGTAAAGGCCAAAATTCAGGACAAAGAAGGAATTCCTCCGGACCAGCAGAGATTGATCTTTGCGGGTAAACAGCTGGAAGACGGACGAACTCTTTCCGACTACAATATTCAGAAGGAATCGACCCTCCATCTCGTACTTCGTCTTCGCGGTGGAATGCAAATCTTTGTAAAGACGCTGACCGGAAAGACCATCACTCTGGAAGTCGAGGCGTCCGACACCATCGAGAACGTAAAGGCCAAAATTCAGGACAAAGAAGGCATTCCTCCGGACCAGCAGAGATTGATCTTCGCGGGTAAACAGCTGGAAGACGGACGAACTCTCTCCGACTACAATATTCAGAAGGAATCCACCCTCCATCTCGTACTTCGTCTTCGCGGTGGAATGCAAATCTTCGTAAAGACGCTGACCGGAAAGACCATCACTCTGGAAGTCGAGGCGTCGGACACTATCGAGAACGTAAAGGCCAAAATCCAGGACAAAGAAGGAATTCCTCCAGACCAGCAGAGATTGATCTTTGCGGGTAAACAGCTGGAAGACGGACGAACTCTCTCTGACTACAATATTCAGAAGGAATCGACCCTCCATCTCGTACTTCGTCTTCGCGGTGGAATGCAAATCTTCGTAAAGACGCTGACCGGAAAGACTATCACTCTGGAAGTCGAGGCATCGGACACTATCGAGAACGTAAAGGCCAAAATTCAGGACAAAGAAGGAATTCCTCCAGACCAGCAGAGATTGATCTTTGCGGGTAAACAGCTGGAAGACGGACGAACTCTCTCCGACTACAATATTCAGAAGGAATCCACCCTCCATCTCGTACTTCGTCTTCGCGGTGGAATGCAAATCTTCGTAAAGACGCTGACCGGAAAGACCATCACTCTGGAAGTCGAAGCGTCCGACACCATCGAGAACGTAAAGGCCAAAATTCAGGACAAAGAAGGAATTCCTCCGGACCAGCAGAGATTGATCTTTGCGGGTAAACAGCTGGAAGACGGACGAACTCTCTCCGACTACAATATTCAGAAGGAATCGACCCTCCATCTCGTACTTCGTCTTCGCGGTGGAATGCAAATCTTCGTAAAGACGCTGACCGGAAAGACCATCACTCTGGAAGTCGAAGCGTCCGACACCATCGAGAACGTAAAGGCCAAAATTCAGGACAAAGAAGGCATTCCTCCGGACCAGCAGAGATTGATCTTTGCGGGTAAACAGCTGGAAGACGGACGAACTCTCTCCGACTACAATATTCAGAAGGAATCGACCCTCCATCTTGTACTTCGACTCCGAGGAGGTCTCTTAATTGTTACGAACTAGCTACTCATTTTTGTGCCCACTAGTCGTACCAATGAAGAAAATCTATCGAAAAGACTCGCACGGAAATGTCCCAAGTTCTTCACGAACTCGACATTTATTTATTTTATACTCTTACTGCGTTCTCACATGTGATATTCATTTTTATCCTCCATCTAGGAAAAAATAAATTACGATACAAAAAAGAGTTGTTACATTCGCACCACGTCTTGTACATTATTGACCCACGCTTCCAAACTCCCGAATAAAACAGATTTTTAATCAGTCATAATTATTCGTACCACAAACTATTATTTTTCGCCGAAATCGAGAGTAGGGGAAGGTGCTCAATTATTGGCGCTTTAAGGTCACTGCAGGTAGGAGAGAAGTGTTAATAATTGATGGGGTGTCAAAATAAGGTCACTATCCTATTTGACTAACAATATTCTGTAGCATACCTAGTGTAGAAAATTATCGACCGATTGCCGAAAACTGAGGGATCCAATTGTACCGACGGCCGTGCTACAGAGTCTCATCGAATTCACCGTCGGTTTTAAAAAAAACGCATCGATTTAAAGCACGAAACAAGTCTGTTCGGACTGTCCTCAAGAATGACATACATAAAGTGCAGATCGAGTTATCACGATTTAATTTTCCAAAAACTTGATTAGCGTAGTTGCACGATCGAGATTCTTGACGTACGTTGAGTCTCGCACTCTAATCGCAATTTCGTAGCAATAAAATTAATGAGCAAAACAATACAAGCGATTATAGGAATTACGAAAACAAGGGTGTTTGTTAGAACAAACAAGTTATTTTGTTTGGGAGAAATTCGTCGGACGATCGATAGTGATTGTCCGCAGTGTTGGTGCGAGAGAGAGAGAGAGTACTACAATGTGACGGGTGTCCATGTACATGTTACGATTTCGCTTCAGTTGCGGGTTGCGGAGACTCGATGCGGGAGGTCTCTAGTGTCAAGTCTCGGGGATACGCCGAATGGGTCGATGCTCGTCAGTGAGTCAGTAGACTCGGACAGTGGAGGTCGCTGCTGTAGTAGGGGCCCTCTGTCGGGCAGCGCGCAAGGGTTCCCCCCCACTCCACGGGTTCGCGTGGCTGGGAAGCCCCGCCCACCAGGTGGCCCGTCCGAGAGTGTAGTTGTGTTAGTTTTCTTACAAACGACAGGCTGCTCCGTGTGTTGCGCTCCCTCTCTCCCTCTCTCACCATATTTCTCTTAACACTCTTGCAAAGGAAAAAAGCACCGAGAGAGTATCTCCGTACGGATTGCAAATCTCGTGCGGTGGCCGCAAAAATATGTAATCGAGTAGTGAAGTGTTATTGTTTTTTTTTGTGTTCTCCGCCGTAAGAGACGGGAGCGAGGAGCCAGTGCCGAGGGGTAGCACGCGCGCGCGTTTTCACCACGGGTCGTGTCCGAAGAGACCCCCCGAGCGAGTGATGGTTCCTTATTTTGTTCCTTCCCCGAGGGAATTCGAGGGTTCGGAAAATTCGTGAAAAGCCCAGCGGGCAACGTGGGGGTTAAATTTGTGTCTCGAGCAACGAGAGCCCGCAGAGAGATCACATTCGCGAATGAGCGAGACGGGGCGCGATGAAATAATGAATAAAAACTGGAGTCTACCGTTCTAACGTTTCGTCGCGTGGAATTAAAGGGCGAATATCTCGCGGAGCAGACAAGTGCGGGGAGAGAGAAGAAAAAAAAAAGTGTTTCATTTGACTAGCCGACGTCAGCTGGTCTTCGGCGTGAGAGAACCGAGAGATAGAAATGGCGGCGCTGGTGGCAGGTGTCCAGTATGGTTTGTCATCGCACAGCAATTTTCCAGAGAACAAGTCTCTCATATTTGTGAAACTCACCGACTCGGCACAGCGTGCCATTGAGGATTTTCTACGTAATGGGGTGAGTACAATTATTATTCGTAGATAAGCGCTTTTCAGAGAGAAATAAAGATGGTGAAGGATCGCGGTTGGCCGTTGAAACTCGCGAGTATGTGTCGTCTCTCGTCGTAAGCCCCTTCCCTCGCATCCCGCACGGCGCCACCGAGCGCGTTTACGTGCATGCCTCTCTACGTGTGTGACGGCGCGCACGCGCGCGCCCCTGTGTTGGGCTCGTGCGTGTGGCAACGTCCGCGCAATTTTCACCGATCTTTCGGGCCATATTTCGCACGATATTTCCGCACTCGTATCCTCCACGAGGCTTTCTTCGCCATGGGAACGATCCTTAGACGTTACTCTACCGTCCTTGCGTTCGTTTTTTTCTCATCCTCCCAATGGCGAACGGGCGAGAGGGACGCAAACATATTCGAGCGATTTTCACGCTCGACACGCGTACCTGCCTTTTCGCTCGTGCGTATGGAATCGTTTCTTTTTCCCATTCGTCGTCTTTTGCTTTTTTTTTTTTGTAAATTGGAACGGGGCTGGGAGAGAGGTTAGGTGAGTTTTTGTGAAATTTCACGAGCCGAGCGCGCGGACGATTCGTGTTCGGGGTCCGTGCGGTTTGACAACGACATTACGTAATTCAACGGGTCGTGTCAGCCTGTCAGGCAATTTTCTTCGTCGCGTTTCGTATACGCGAGAACTTCCAGAAATCACTCTTCGTTTTTTTTTCTTCTCCCTTGGCATTCTGCTTCTTCTTTTTCTTTGATCCTCGATGCGCTGACGTCACACAGCCAGATTTCTCGGGATTCTTCGAGGTTCTCGGTTTTGCTGCGATTAGTTGAGGCAGTTTTTTGTATTCTTTAATTCGACCATATTGTTTTCGCGGCGCTGCGAAATGCGAGCGCTTTTACGATTGTGAAAATTAATCAATCTTCTGCGGCTTTTTTTGCTCACTCTACTTCGGTCTACCTCGCTCTGTTGCTGGCACAGCGATATTTTCTATTGTTACGCAATCAGCGTGGAGGCCTCGTCGATTCCGTTCGATTCACGAAAGACCGAATTTCGACAGGTTAGATCGGATTGGGAAATAGCAGGTTTGGGAAAAGTTTCAAATTACGAATTGGAAGATTCTTTCCACATTTTCACTTTTCACTGAAACGAAAAGATCATTTTGGAGATTATCGATATGTCAGTTTATTTTATATTTTATGACGCATCTTATATTTATAGTTATTTTAGGGCATTTTGCATTTTTACTTTCGATTGAAAATGTATAAAAGTAAAATCAAATATGAAACGAACTGAAAAAAAAGTAAAAAAAAAAAGAATTTTTTTGAAAAAAAAAAAACGCGATACAATTAATAAATTAAAGTCAATATTTAAGGAATATATAATATGAGATTGAAGTTTGCATCCTTGGGATGCAACGAAAATTAATATTTCCAAATTCCTTCGATTTCTTTTGACATATTTTGCCTGCAAATATCATTCAACCATTTTTAAGCTGTTTATTTAACGATCTACAATATAAATCAATAAGAAAAAGATCTACACTAATAAAAAGATGTAAAATGCAAAAAAGAACTGTTGGTGCCTTCCCCAACGACGTAAACTTCAACACCATTAGATAATAGGAATTGAAATAATAAATAGGAATAACTATAAAAAATAGAAGAAAATATAAAACGAGGTGCCAAAATTGCATAACTTATTGAAAACAAAACCGAGAAATAATTAATAAATGAAAGTCAATACTCAGGAAATAAATACGGTGTTGAAGTTTGCTTAGTTTGAATGCAACGAAAATTCTTCTCTCTTCTTTTATTTTCATGATTGAAAATATTCACATTCCAATTTTTTATATGATCTTGAAGTTTGCATCGTTGGAATGCAACGAAAATTCAACATTTTTTATTGATAACATTTCTTTTTGGCCGATTTAGGCTATGAAAATCATGCCAGACGTTTTTACCTATTTTTATGACAGAAAAAAATCTTTGCGTTCCAACGATGCAAAGTTCAACGTAATTTTTTTTTATAAGGATCCTGAGAAACGTTTGAGTGACTTTTGTAGCCCAAATACGCTGAAAAGTGCTTTGGCAATATTAAAAATTTATTTATCGTTACGTTCCAACGGACCAAACTTCAACACCATAAATAAATAATAGGAATAGAAATAAGAAATAATAGAAATAGCTATAAAAAGAAAAGAAAAATATTAAACCAACTGACAAAAATGAAATAATTTATTGAAAATCGCAATCAATAAGAAAATACATCAGGCATATAATTTTTTAAACGAAAGTAAATATCCAAAGAATAAATACTGCTGTACAATCTGCTGTAACATTTGTTACATATTTCGCAATTTAGCGAACATTCTTTACTAATGCAATGAGTCGAAATTTTCCGATGGCCGACCAACAGCCTCAGCAATTATATAACAAAAAAATATTATTTCACGAATTCCTTTCTCATTTAAAAATTCAATTTTAGAAATTCAACGCTTCCATTTAATTTTTTTTATACATATACACGATTAACCCAGTTTATCAATACAAAATTTAAAACGCAATTGATTGACAATAACAATTGAGAAAATATAAGTTTAAAATCTTCGTTAAATTTGGGTTAATCGGCGCAAGATGTGTTGGCTCCGATAAATTTCGAAGCCGCAACAACACAAAAAATCCGACAATTTACATTTCGAAAGTCTCCGAAGAAATGAAAATTCGATAATTTACAATTTCAAAGTAATCGGACACGTGTTAGTCCCGAAGAAAAAATTAGGAATTCGACCGGGCGATTCCGATAACGAAAGGTCTTTTTTTTTAACGAGCCACGTGGAAATTTACTTCGCGCGACGATACATACATATGCATGTACGCGTAAAAGTATATTTTGTGAAAGGAACGTTCTACGATGAGGACGATATATTTGTGAAACTAGTCGATGCACGACCTTTCAATTTTTCACGCGTAACGTCGACTTCCCCTTGCCCCCCGCCCTCCCCCCAGCCGCAATATTCATGGCTTGGCAAGCTCGCCCGTTCCGCAATCCCTAAGCTGCGAATTTCAATTTCAAATAGGCCCGAATAAGTAGCAGTAACACGGGAATTTAATTCTCGTAGGCAATTGGTCGTCAATGGTCGATTTTTGACCAATGATAATTAGAAAGAACAAGCGTAGGGAAAAAAGCGCGTATCGGGAATAATATTGAAATTTGCACCGTTAAAACGCAACGAAAATTAATTATTTTTCATGGATAAAACTTCATTTTGGCCGACGTAGGCTAGAAAATCGTTTTTACTTATTTTCTTTACAGACATACGAGTTTAAGTTGCAAAGAAAAAGTTTCGAGTAATAATGAAAATGAAGAAATAACGAAAAAAAATGTCGTTGCATTCGTTCGATGCAAACTTCAACGTCATATTAAAGTTAGCATCGTTGAAATGCACCGATTTTTTTTATCCTATTGCACATTTTTTTATGGTATTGAAGTTTGCATCGTTGGAATGCAACGAAAATTCTTATTCATATTTTTATTTCCACATTTTCAATATGACGCGAAATCTTTTTTGCAAATTTGAGTTGCAGATCTCCCAACAAGCGCCGTAAAAAATGGCTGAGGGATTTTGGTAGCTAACATCTGCTGAAAAAAATTTGGGAAAGTAAAAAAAAGACATTTTCATTGCACTCCAACGGTGCAATCTTCAGTCCCATCATTTTTTTGGCCGCACTCAGCCTACAAATAACACCGAAATATTTTTCAAGGTCCTCATTAGGGATCGATAACCAAAAAATGCAGAAGAAGAGACAGATAGTAATAAAGATAGATAGTGAAAATAATTGAGAAATTAAAAAATAAAGACTTGAAAACCACACGAAAATTCAGTAGCCCGATCTTTACCTACGGCCCTGAAGTTTGCATCGTTGCAACGAAAATTCCCTTTTACATGCTTATTTCATCATTTTATTATTTGACAAAAAAAAATGTTTTGCAGTAAAACATTTCTAGATCTCCAGTTGAGCGAATAAAAAAAAGACCGAGGGATTTTCACAACGAAGATTTGCCGAAAGAAATTCGGGCAACGAAAATAAATCATCATTGCATTCCAACCATGTCAAATTCAATCTCACTTTTTTTTTTCCAAATTTGGATTACGAGGAACAAAGGTTTTTTAAAGATCCTATGCACAAATTTAAAGCCCAAATTTGCTGGATAAGATTTTGGATGGTAAAGAAAATTAAGTGAATTTTTATTAATTTTTTCGACTCATTCCAACGATGCGGATTTGAACGTCGTGGACGGGGATTAATTTTTTTTCACGGGGCAGCGTACATAATATATTTCGCGGTGATATATAATACATGTATAAATGCAGGATGCTGTTTCTGGGCTCGTTTGTGCTACACTTCTCTTCTAAGAGCTTTCTCTCGTTGAAAAACGTGAAATCCACTGCCCCCTCTCCCCCGTCGTACTCCTCGCCAATCCGGAGCCCCGCGCACGCTTGCCCCCCGCGCGCGCCCTCTCTCGTATTCTCCTTCACCTCGACGTTCCTCCCGCGCTCGTTTGTCTCGTACGCCGTTCACTCTGCCGTCGTCGCCGTATATATATATATATATATATATATATATATATATATATATATATATATATATATATATATATATATATATATATATATATATATATATATATATATATATATATATATATATATATATATATATATATATATATATATATATATATATATATATATATATATATATATATATATATATATATATATATATATATATATATATATATATATATATATATATATATATATATATATATAGGTGTGTGCGTGTGTGGGAGACAGAGAGAGAGAGAGAGAGAGAGAGAGAGAGAGAGAAAGAGTGTTCCCCCCAAATTTTTGTAACATCTGTCGGGAGTCCACCGGGAGGGAAACATCCTTCTCCGATATTTTCGTGTACGAATCACCAATTTTACAGGAGAACGGTGCCTGGCTCTATTTTCTATGAGATTGATGTTTGCATCGTTGGAATGCAACGAAAATGATTATATTTCATTTGCCCGATTTTTTTTGGCAAATCTTCATTATGAAAATTTCTCAATTATTTTTTAAGCGGCTCACCGAAAGATCTCGAATTTTTTTGGCTGAGTGTATATCAGAGGTATGAAAAAAATTACGTTCAGAGAACTAGAATTAAAAAAGTGTTTTTAATAATAATCATATGAGGAGAAAAAAAATATAAAAAAGGAGTTTCGTTCGATACCAATGCAAACTTCAGAACCATTATTTTTCTACGGCGTTGAAGTTTGCATCGTGGCAATCCAACGAGATTTCTTCTTTGTTTTTATAAATTTCTTCATTTTCATTTAAATGCACTTTTTCGGGGATTGAGATCTCTGGGAAAGATAGGATTTAGGTAATTTTTGTACCCTGAGTCGGCGAAGGCAAAAGGAAGCAATTGAAGAACAGTTATTTTTCGATGCTGTTGAAGCTTGCATCGTTGGAGTGCAATGGACATTCTTTTTTGTTAATTTTTTCTCCATTTTTATTGATAATAAAATATGTTTTGATCGAGTTAGGTTGTAGGTCTTTAATGCAGATTTTAAAGGGTTGGGCTACTGTGACGATCCGGAAATCAGAGTTATTTGGAAATATTCATTTTGAAGGTAGAAGCAAGATTATTGAAAAATCGTTTGGACATTTATTTGTATGTACATTAACAACGTTGCGTATAAAATTTCATTGGAAAATATTATCAATTAAATAATTTAAAAACAATGTCGTGAAGAACCTTTGAACGTCAGGGGAGCAACGGTGTACTTGATTTTGGCACCCGGTTGATTTAAAAGGAAAAAAACTTTTTTTTCTTCTTAAAATAGATAATATTGGCTAAGACTTGACGGAACCTTTCTTTTGTTATCGTGTTACGATCACCAAATTTTTTTTTTAATTTTATTATTGATTTTTCGAGGAAAGATTACATTATTCTTGTTAATAACTAATGAAAAAAAATGTTACGAAGAAAAACGTCGGTCAAGACTAAACAACTATTACACTGAAAGCGTGTACCAAACTTCAAGTCCATCCGTCCATTAGATGTCGAGAAATCGCGTACACCGTTATGGAAACAGTTTTGAGAAAAACGCTTTTCACTGTCAGTTCTATCGTTGTAATCATATGTTTACCTTCAATCTGCGATTCCTGCACCTGTTTTGGACCTTCCTCAATTTGAGTTGCCTCACGCGACGAACAATCGTTCGTTATTTTCAATTCATTTCAATAAAATAATTACACCAAATTTAATCAAAATTTTAGTTGAAAAAGTTTATCGTAGCCTTGATCTGCCAAAAAAGATTGCAATTGGAAGGAAAAAGAAATGTCATTTTATTCCAACGATGCAAATTTCGCCATCATATTTTCTTTTTCTTTTTTTCATTTCTCATGAATACAACGTCACGAGTCATTTCTTCAGCTGTCACAAGGGAACTTGCCTAGTGGATTTGATAAATCACGCGGAAATAGCACAAACCCGTTTCCCGTTTTTTTTCTTTTATTACATCTTCTACTTTTTTCTTCAGTCGCGTTTGTCGAATTTTTTTGAACGTGCCATTTTGTCGAATCTCGTACAACTCGAGGACTCGTGGCTCCGCCATATTTTTTATGTCTTCCGAGGCTCGGGATCAATGGGACGAAAAGGCATGTAAATTCGTGCGTCAACAACGCAGGGAATAGCAACTATGTGTATATATGTTCCATTGAACTTGCGTGCGCACACAAGAATGCAGAGAAAAAGAAGGAAGAGAAGGAGATTATCTTCGAACGTACGAATTTACGAAACGACAGAGTTCGGCCGTTCTCGACATCTGTTGGGGAAGACGAAAAGTATCAACAAGTTGATGCGCCGGGGAATGACGTGCGCGAGCTATAGCTTGTCGTTACTCATTGTCGTTTACGACACGCGCAATGGGCCTACTCATTCGTGCGTTACGACCTGTAATATATATATATATATATATATATATATATATATATATATATATATATATATATATCAATCAATCAATAGTCTTTATTTCGTGGTATACCCTCTCAGGGTGTTTACACAGGTATACTCCCACTACATAACCAGTCCCCCTTTTTTGTTTTACTTCTCTTTCGCACGCACTTAAATCTAATTACATTCTATTTGAGTTTCTTCTTTTACATAAAAAACTTAGAAACTGCACTTAAAAACTACTTATATTCTCTATCTATTCCTATGTATACTTCCTTTTCTATCTCTTTTCGGTTCTGATCACCTTCTCAAATTGCCTTATGTATGTACATAGTGGTTCCGCCGGTCCCTCCTTCAACGCCATTTCTATTCTCCTATTTTTCTCCTCTCTTTCTCCATCCCCTAACCACTTTTCCAACTCCTCCACTATTTCTTTTTTAATTTTTCCCTTTATTCCTTCACATGTGCATATGTGGGCCAAATCTTCTATTTCTTTTTCGCAGCTCCTGCACTTATTGTCGCTATATCCCTTGTTGCCTTCCTTCCCCACATTCCCGCATCTGAGTCTTGCCCATGTCTCCTTCATTCCCGGCGTTGTGTTTCCCTCCTCCCAATACTTTTCCGCTTCGACCGTTTGTTTTCTATTCTTGTATTGTACGCAGTACGTGGATTTTTCGATTTTGCTCCAATCCTGCTGGATTTCCTGATCTATTTTTGTTTTTTTTCCTCTTTCTATTATTTCCTTCAATTCTCTTGTATCATTGTTTGCAATGGCCATCCACATTCCTCCCTCCCCTACTTCCTCCATCGCTTTTTGCACCTCGCTCCCCCATTTTGTTGAGTTTCCATTTATAACTCCTCTCGCTTCCTCTTTTAGGCATTTTCTGGGCCATCTTTCCTCCCCCATCTTCATGATTACCCTTAAATAATTCGCCGCTCTCTGCCATGTTTCCGTTGATATACTTCTGCGTCCCGATTCCCTTCGCCAGATGTAGTTTGGCGTATTTTTATTGATGCCCATTGCCATTTTTGCATATCCTCCTTCTAATCTCTCGACTACTTCTCGTCTCTTCCAGCCCCACACCTCGCTCCCATAAAGCAAACCACTTCTGACTATCGCGTCCATCAAATACATCCTTCTCTTTAAACTATTTATCCCGGCCCTTTTGAAGGTACCCCAGGTCGCGTTAGTAGCTCTTCTTATTTTCCCCGTTAGGTTATTCAGATGTTTTTCAAATGTGTTCCCTGTCGAGAATACTACCCCCAGATATTTATATTCTTTGACTATTTCCAATTCCTCCCTCCCATACTTCCATTTTTGGTTTTCCTTGTTCCTGCCTCCCTTTTTGAATCTCATTATTTTGGTCTTTTGGATGTTAACTGTTAACCTATTCCTTTGTACATATTTCTCTAGTGATCTCAGCATTGCCGCCAGCCCTTCCTCTTCGTCCGCCACCAGCACGATATCATCTGCAAATTTGAGAGCGAATATTTTCTCTCCTCCTATAACCGTACCCCCTTCGTTTTTTGTCACCCATATTTTGTCCATGTCCTCTATGAACAGGCTAAAGAGGGAAGGGCTCAGAGGGCACCCCTGCCTCACGCCTTTTACCGTCTCGAAGCGTTCCGTGGCCCCTTCCCCTGTGATTACCTCGTTTATACTTTTTTCGTATATTTTCTTGATCATCCGGAGCAGCCTTCCTTTTATACCTAGTTCTGTTAGTTTCCTGGTAAGCAAGTCCCTATCGACCGTGTCAAATGCCGCTTTAAAATCAACAAACGCTGCAAATAGCTTCCCCCCTTTATTCTTGAGTTTGTTGTTTATCAAGGCATTTAAGACAAACACGTGGTCTCTCGTCCCCCTCCCGCTCCTAAAGCCTGCCTGGCTCTCCTTCAACACCCCCTTCCCTTCCAACCAGCATCTAAGCCTCCCCGTTATAATATTGGCTAACAATTTGTATCCTGTGTTGAGAAGTGTGATCCCCCTATAGTTTTTCACGCAGTTGACATCTCCATTCTTGTATATCGGGAAGATTCTCCCCACTTCCCAACCTCTCGCTAATTCCCCTTCATGCCAAAACTCATTCAAGATATCCTTAACTTCCTTATATCCGTCCTCCGTCATAGCTTTCAGGAATTCGATCGGTATTCCGTCTTCCCCGGCAGCTTTTCCATTTTTCATACCTCTTAGTGCTTTTTCTATTTCCTTCCTGTCAATTTCTCTATTTGCTCTTTCTATCCAGATGTCCTCTTCCTGCTCTTCTTCCCTTCCCCTTTGTTCCTCACCGCTCTCCCTAACATCGCTGGTTCTTGCTCCCAACAAATCGACAAAGTACTTCTTCCATTCTTCTTTGCTAATATGTTTTCCTACGTTTGCTCTTCGTGGTCTAAAGGGTCTGATCGCTTTCCAAAGGTCCCCCACATTCTTACACCTTTCCACTATTTTCCACTTTTCTTCTAGGCTCTGTCTTTGTGTTAGTTTCTGTATTCTTTTTAGCTCCCTCCTTGCTTCCTTTAAACTCTCTTTCGAGTTTTCTCTCTCGTTCGGTGTTTTCCCCTTCAGGTATTTTTTCAGCCATATCCATACCATTTTCCTTTGTTCTTTTATTTCTGCCGTTACCTTCCTTTGTCTTTGCTTATTCTCCCTTATCCTCACGATCATCCCCACTTCTTCCGCTGTTATTTCTATAACTCTTCTTAATCTCTCCCACCTTTGCCCCCCACCTTGCACCGTATCCGTTTTTGTCCAGTTCTCCCTGAATTTCTCCTCGTACTCTGCCCTTAACTCTTCTTTCCACCTGAGCATTTTGACTTCGTTCCCGCCCCCCTCCTTTCCCGTTATTGAGCTCTTTCTTTGTTGCGATTTCATACTGATTGTCAATGGTAGATGGTCCGATTCCATTCTGATTTCTATTTTCATTTCCGCGATTATATACTCTTTTCCTCCGTTAACAATTAGGTAATCTATTACCGACCCCTCTTTTTCTTTTTCTCCGACATAGGTGTACTGTCCTTCCCAATCACCTTCGCAACGCCCGTTTAATATTACCAATCCATTATTATTGCAAAAATTCAAAAGCTTCCGTCCCTCCACATTTTTTGTCTTATCTTTGGATTTCCTTTCTCCTTCTTCGTCTTCTCTGTCACAAAGGAACCCCCCTTCTTCCCCCGTTCTTGCATTCCAATCCCCGATCAAAATCACATTCTCACCCTCTTCCTCTATTTTTCCAACCACCTCGGTCAGTTCCGGCGTCAGTTTCCCGATTCCGCAATTGTTATAAATTGTTACGATGGCAACTCTCTCCTCTTCCTTCCCCAGTTTTATCCCTTTTATTATCAAGCCTTCTTTCCACCGCGTAGCTGTCGTTTTTTGTGCCAGATTCTCCTTAATCCCCACCAGTTGGCCCCCCATCGCTCGTCCTTTTTTATTTTTCCTTATTGCCGGTTTTGTGTACCACTTAAACTTTTTGTCTAACGCACTTATAATTTTGTTCTCGTTTTTTTCCTCTATCCAAGTTTCCTGAAACGCAATAATATCATTTTTTTCCAGGAATTCCCACGCTTCGTTTATTTTTCTCGCCCCCGCAATGTTCCACGATACCATTCTAATAATGCCCTTCGTATCTCCTACTGCTTTCTCGAAACCCCCGCAAGGCTCGAAACCCCCTTCCCCCCACCCTTCTGCCTGTGTCGTCCGGTCTTCTCAATCTTCCGTGGTCCTCTTCCCAGTCGCCCTCTAACTCGTTCCACCGGCACCATCTCCCGTTGATTTTCATTTTCTGGTGTCCGGTTTGTATCTCATCCCCCCGTCTTTTCCGTTCCTCCGCCGTTGCCTCAATCCAACGTTGCACTTCTCTCTCCCTGTAGGTCCAGTCATCAGTGATACGCAGCTCTCCGCCCCCTCTCCTGTAGTTCCATTTCATGATTTCCGCCTTATCTCTTGTTCCCCCCAAGGTCACTATCAGACCCTTTTCTGTCCAAAACCAGGTCTTGATGATAGGTCTCACCCCTGTCTGCCGACGAATTCTTGCTCCGATGTCATGTCTCGAAATTCTACTCCCGCGTCTTATGCCACGTATGACGATATTTGCTCTTCTTCTGCTTCTTTCCTCCTTTTCTCTCTCCCATTCGGCCTTTTGCATGCTACCCGGGTGCTTCAGCTGACCTCTGTTCTGTTGTTTTCGGGGCTCCTTATCTTCTTCTCCATTCCTACTGTTTTCCCTTCTCTCCGTGGCGAGACACGTCAGCTCCGCGTCACTAACCAGACTTAAGTTGTCCATATCACCATTTAACTTATTGCCCCCGTTTTGGTTCTTGTCCTTTTCCCCCCTCACATTCCCATTTTCGTCTTTCTTCCTGTTTTCTTGCACTTGAGTATTAATTGTTTCCTGTTCATTTCCACAGTTCCGCAATTTTTCCAACCTTAGTTCATTTTGCAGCGTCTCTATTCTGCCTTCTAGTGCCTCGATTCTCAGGTCTTTGTTTATGCACTGCACCTCCCACTTTGACTCCTCTGCCGACCACCTGGCTTGCATTATTGCCAGTTCCTCCTCTAATTTCTCCTTCTCTTTTTCGTTCTCTTCCAACACCTCCTTCACTGTTTTCACCACAGTTTGCAGTTCCTTCCGTATCATCTCTTTCCACGTGTTCTCCAACCCTCTTTTCCATTCCTGTATCTCTATCTCGATTCTCTGTTCCGTGTCTTGACGCTCCCCTCCTTCTGGTTGCGTCCACGGCGTCTCGAAATATTCCGCTCCTGCTCTATCCTCTTCGATGCACGGCGGCTCTCGAACCGTCTTTCTTCCCCCATCTCTTTCTCGCTCTGTCCTTTCCCCCTCCACTCCGTCAACGACCACGGGGCCTTCCGGTACTTCCTCTGTCTTTCTCCCATCCTCCCCAATTCCTTGTTGATGCGCATTCCCATCCCGACGCTCTCTCACTTTGTTTTCCGGCGATCTCAGTAATTTGTTTTTTGAGAGAAAAGCTTCATCTTCCTTTATTTCCTCCAGCTCTCCGTCGGGATCGTCTTCTCCGTGCTCAACCTCCCTCTCCATCCAATTCGACGCTAGATACTTGTCCAGGCTGTTGATTGGTGCCTTCCCTTTCCCTTTTTTGTTGAGCGCGCCCGGTGGTCGTCCTCTCTTCCTCTTACCGGCCGTCTCCGGTTCTACAGCTTCTTCGTTCTCCCGCCGCAACTCCTTGCTGGCGCTCGCGTCGTTCCTCTCCACTTCTTCCATCTCACTCTTTTCGCCGTTTTCACCTAACCTCGCTTTTTCGCTTGGCTCCTTTCGTGTCTCTTTTTTGGGTCTTACCACCCCTCCCTCTCGATTCCTATTATTTCCACACAAACACTGCACCTCACCATTCCTTTTCCGATCGTTTCTTCACCACTCCCGCTTAATCACCTCTAGCTTTGTCTCAATAAAAATACGGGCTGCACAGACACGCGTCTATCTCGGTCTCCGGATCAAGCCGTTCCGCCATATATATATATATATATATATAGGGTGTTAGGAAGGTCGATGCAAAGCCTTAAGGGGGTGATAGGTCACCTCGTTAGGGACATATCTAACCTCGGTTACCTTACTCCAAGGTTGGAAAATTTTCCAAAATTAGGTAATAACTTGTTTACCTCTTATGTTAATGCTATTTTTTTTTTAAATAGCATTAAGAGGGGGTTGTCTTTTTTTCGCAAAATTTACCGCTTTTTAGGAATTTTTTTGTGAAGAAAGTATACAACGGAAAACTTGTGAAACTCGGCATATAGTTTTATTGATCTGTTTACTACATACAAAAAAAATTTTAAACAATTTCATAAAAAAATCCGCCTCCCACCCCCCTCGACGCGCGATGGTCCTTTTTTGATGGTGTGCACGATTACAGCCTTCACGTTCATCCTGCAACAAAAACCCAAAAAGCATTTTACTTTAGACACATATAGCTATCGTTCGATGAAGGGGAAAAAAAAATTGACGATTTGGTGACGTTTTGAACTTGAAGTATCGATTTTTCGAAAAAAATTGATCGATTTTTTGTTATAAATAAAAAAACTATTAAACGTATTGCTTTTTTGCTTCATCAAACGATAAAAGGATGTCAGCTGAGCATTCTGTCCAAATTTGAAGGCAATCGGTTGAATAGTTTTTGAGAAATCGTGCACACCAGTTGTGAAAAAGCTGTTTCGAGAAAAACGCGTTTAAGGGGGGATTTTTTGATGAAATTGTTTAAAAATTTTTTTGCATGTAGTAAACAGATCAATAAAACTATATGCCAAGTTTCACAAGTTTTCCGTTGTATACTTTCTTCACAAAAAAATTCCCAAAAAGCGGTAAATTTTGCGAAAAAAAGACAATCCCCCCTTAACATCAGAGGTATTTTTATTTTTTGACAAATTTTGTAATTATTCAACACGTTCCATTTAGTTAGTTGTGTGGATACAGATATTGGTGTTTGTCGATTGAATACACATTAAGCTAAGACGCAAATAAGTTTTTAGTAACCAATTACTGTCTGTTTGAACATTATGAACGAGTTAGTACCTAATTTTGGGAAATTTTCAAAAACTCATACCGTGATAACTCGAAATCCTTAGACTTTGGACTAAAGTAACCTAGGTAAGATATGTTCCTAACGAGGTGTACCTTTCACCCCCTTAAGGCTTCGCATCGACCTTCCTAACACCCTGTATGTATGTATGTACACACACACGCATGTATACATACATATATACACGTGTATATGGGGAAAAGTGATTCCGAAAACACGTAAGGACCGTCCTCATAATATCGGATTGTCCCGATATTCGTCATTTTGTCCACCCCGGAGCCGCAACCCTTCGTCTGTAAACGTCTGCCCTTCTAATCTGCCCAGTTAATACATTCGATTTTTCTTTGGATAAAATGCATGATAGAGTTTGAAACATTCAATTTAATATATCAATCATGAAATTATAGGAAAACAAATGTTTTCATATATATCTTTTTTTTTAATAAATTAAGCAACTCGGCAGGAAAGTAGTTTTGGCTCGGACACGAAATAGCCAGGTTTACAGACGAAGTGTTAAAATGATCTTGAGAAAAATGAAAGCATTTTTATATGCAGATATTTCGAGGACCGTTCTGACTACTAAATTAGCGAATTGTTAAAAAAAATGTATATTGACGAGTCTGCACAAGCTTGAGGCCAAAAAAACAGGTCGATCCACGATATTTTTTTTCTAACGAGAATATTGAAATGACGAGGTCGGAATTGCACACAATGAATTCATAGTCTTGCCAAGATTGAGTTTTTTTTTCATTGAAAAATATTGATTAACAATGAAGTTATTGTTCAAACAACGTGGGCAATCGGTGTAGGTGCTTCTGGCTATGATCTCAAATGAACAATCAAATATGTACGTTTAGTATAATAATAAAACGTGGATGATCTTAAATGAAAACTTAAAAATGTACTTTTAGTATAATAATAAAACGTGACTGTGGTCGGATACGTTTCGGAATATTTGAAAATTACGAAAGTGTTGTAAATGGATCAATCATGCGGTCACGGAAAATGGATAAATCATGCGGTCATGGAAAATGAATAAATCACGCGGGCACACGATAGAAAACGTTATAAACTATGCTCCGTCCGAACTTGAAGTGTATCGGACGAATAGATTTTGAGATATGACTCACATGGCCTCGAAGTTTGCATCATTTGAATGCACCGAAAATTCATTTGATCATTTTCATTCTGTCATTTGTATTACTATATAACACCTTTTTTAAAAAGCAATAAAAAATAATTAACAGTATTTAATATAGTAATAGTAAATCAAAATAAAACATAAAATGACTAAATGAGCATCCTAAAAAATCTTTGACAGATTCTTATTGCTCAAATCTGTAAAAAAAAATTAAGAAATTAAGTTTTTTTAAATCATTGCATTCCAGCAATGCAAACTTCAATGTCATACATTTTTTCTATATGCTTTAAATATTGTTTGTTTTTTTTTGCATATTTTATTCAACCTTTTGAGAATGATTTCCCGGATCCGCGATAATCAACGAATGCAAATACGTGATCCTGTGATATCCTTGACCCAAGTTTGCTACGCACGAAGAAAAATGGAGGGACCGAGAAAGCGCAAGAAAGAGATAGCGCACTACGCCCCCCTCCCCCTTAACGCCTCGAAAACTTTGCTCCTCGTCATTGACGTCACTGCTTCGCTTCGCTTCATCAAATTGTACACAAATGCGAGGTACCAACGTCACGTCACAAACTTTCGGACCTATTAAAACAAACCGCTCCGCAGGCAAAAAAAAAATCCAGTACATTCATTTTTATGACGCGTGAATAGGCCGTGAAGTTTTCGAGACTGAAAGTAAGAAATTTGATCCTTTGTTTCGTTCCCCGATGCCAGGCTATTGAGACTTTCGCGTGGGCTTGATGAAACGGACTTTTAAGAAAATTGACGATTTTCGCCGGGACTTTGGCGAGGGGGCGGTGTTTATTTTTTGACGAATTTTTTCTCGCAGTTCCACGCCTTGACGGGAATTGGCGTCAAATGGATCATGTGTAAGAGGGAGATGCGCGAAAAACGCCCTCGCTGCCGATGGTTCGACCGATATTTATTGGTTGTTGACCTTGTCACCCAACCGGTCATTAATAATATCTTGGGAGACGTATAGTCCAGTAAAAGAGACGAAAACCCAGTGGTTACTGGAAAGTAAGCCCAGTTAAATTTTACCCCTCAACTCGCCCCAACCCTAAAAAATAGGGGTTGAAGACTTAAAAATTGACGTACCTCAATTTAACAATTTTTTTTCGTTTGAAAAGTTATTCACTCATAAAATTAATTACACATCTATTTAGTATGAATATCAAGCTGTTAGAAAAAATATATATATTTTTTTCGACGTACAAAATGGCCGACTACTCGAAACTTCTCGAAACAACTTTTTTCCAATTGGCGTGACAAATAACTTCAACAATTTTCACTCGATTTACCTCAAATTTCAAAGATATGTTCCTAATTGCATTTCGCAGAGAAGTACGTACGGAATTTCTGATTAATCGAAAACTTTTCATTTTATGAGCAGTTATAACGAAATTTTTCACTGAAAATTCATTTCTTAAGTTCAAATACCTACAACTTTTGAATAAAACAATATTTTTTAAGGGGTTACCCCCACTTGCGATTTTGAAAAAGTCGATTTTTTTATTGCATTTTTTTGAAGTATAAGTATCTGAGAATATGTCCTGAAAATTTCAAGTCGATCCGAACAAAATTGACTGAGATATGAGCGTTGAAAAAGAAGAATCCGCGTTGAAAGAGAAACTTTAAACGCGTTTTTCTCAAAATGGCATTTCTGAAGTCGGTGACCAAGATTACTCGAGCACTAATGAACCGATCTTCTTGAAATTTTGCAGGCTTATTTAATACATAAAAATGTAGTCTTTAATCGTTCGATTTTTTTTTCAAAAAAAAATGGCCGTTTTATAGCCAAAAAACGGCCGTTTTTTTTCGTTAAAAGCGAACCATTAACTTTGACTGTCCGCCATTTTGTGAAAAATGAATATTTTTTAAAATCCTTCGATTAAAGACTAGTTTATACTTATATTTGACTAAGTCCATCCGCATTTTTTTTTCAGATGATCCACTTCGCCGCAATGTTGGTCACCGCAAACCGTGTATATAAAAACATTATTTCATTGACGGCCATTTGCCACTAAACAATGTAATATTTTTCAATAAAAAAAATTACTGAAAGTTCTTCAAGATGTGTTCTTTAAGATGGTATATTGATCGATTAAAAAAGTTTTGTAGTTTTCTTTAAAAAAAATCATGAAAAAGGCCTTTTTTTTGCGCTACAAGAGGGGGTAACGCCTTAAATTCCGTACGTACTTCTCTAGGTATTCTAATGTAGATTGACGAGAATTTTTGTTTTTTGTTCTGGGTGAAAAATTGCGGATGCTAAACGTCACGCCGCGGAGCGCCTAAAAAAATATAACAAAAGAAAATACTAGTAGTCGTTCAATTTAGAAATCGAAAGAAAAAAAATTCTAACAGCTTGATATTCATACTAAATAGATGTGTAATTAATTTTATGAGTGAATCACTTTTTCATACGATAAAAAATTGTTAAATTCGCACGTGATTTTATACCCGTTACTGTGGCCTAAGGCCTGGCGAGCCCGATCAAAAAATGTTTCCAACAAAAGTTGTTTGGAATAATAAAATACGTATAAAGGCATCTGACGTCCAAGCCCCTATCTTTGAAAATAGCGGCACAAAAACGATTAGAAAATTCGGGGTTGATACGTGTGCGAGATGATGTTGAAGTTTGCATCGTTGGAACGCAACGAAAATAACTTTTTTTTCCATTTGCAATTTTTGTTTTGGCAAATCAAAGCCCCCCGGGAACTTTTTTAAGATCTTCATTAAAGACCTACAACTTTAATCTATCAAAAATGTCTGGATAACGACAAAAATGGAGAAAAACGGAAATAAAAAGAATTTTCGTTGCATTCCAACGATGCAAACTTCGACAACATTGTGCGGGCGGAGTAGATATGTCGCTGCGTCCTTGTCTGGATCAGTGGTGCTCTCGCGTTTTTGTGCCGCTATTTTCAAACATATGGGATTGGACGCCAGATAACTTTATACGTATTTTATTATTTTAAACAACTTTTGTTTGAAACCTTTTTTGAACGGGCTATTAATTATCGAGATATAGCGCTTTTTAAGTTTTCAACCCCTATTTCTTAGGGTTGAGGCGAGTCGAGGGGTAAAATTTCATTGGGCTTACTTCCAGTATGCAACCATCTAACTTCAGTAAAAAAATTCTGATTCCACGGTAAAAGTGCTGGTTTTTTCGGTCCTTTTACTGGAATAGCAGCTGGTCGCGCGAACGTTTATCTTTTTTTGTCTTTTATGATCAACGGTGCTGAGAACGACACTTTCCTCGTGTCCCTACGAGTCTATCGTTTTTTTTGTACTGCTCGATCGAAAAGTCGCGAGGGGGAGGGGCGAAGATTACGATTAGATCCACCGAGATTCGGTAATAATTCTGTTGGGTGTTCTGGATATTCCCATCTCTCTTTTGATCTCTTTCTATCTCTCTCTTCCACCTCTCCGTCTCTGTAAGCAAACAAGTAACGTTCGAGTTCAAGGGGGGAGATACCTTTAGGCGGGAAAAAATTGCTCATTTTCATGATTTTTTTTAAATGAAAAATTTCTTCACAATTTTTGAGACTCAGGGTATGTTTTAATGGTACTGAAGTTCGCATCGTTGGAACGTAACGAAAAGTTTTTTTTTGCATTGCCAAAGCATTTCTTTTTGGCGATTTGGGCTGCGAAAATCAATCAAACGTTTTTTAGGATCTTTATTAAAAATGTACAACACGAATTGGCAAGAAAATATTGTTGATATTGATGAAAATAAAAGAAGAAAAGATAATTTTCGTTGCTTTCCAACGATGCAAACTTCAACACCGTATGTTTTATTTCTAATTTTGGCTGTTACATGGTATTTTCTTAACTTTGATTATATATATATATATCATAAAAAACAATGATAAATGAAAAGGCGAGAATTCTGTGCCAAAAAAATTCGGAATTATTTCGGACGGGTGTAAAAATAATATTCGGAAGAGGAAAGTTGCGAGAAATTTTTTTTGTGCAGCATTTTCCGCTGACGTTGAAGTTTGCATCGTTGGAGAGCAACGAAAATTAATCATCTCTAATTACTTAAACTTTTTGTTCGGCCGATTTCGGCTGTGAAAATCGCTCAAATGTTTTTATATATTCTTATCGGAAATTCACAACATCAATTTACAAAAAAAGTCTGGATAATCATAAAAATAAAGAAATGAAAAATATCGCTGCATTCCAACGACGTTCAACGTCACATTTTCCGCTGGAGTAGCAATAACAATAACAATTGGATACTCACCCAAACAAAACCAAACAAACTCGTACTATGGAATATGTAATTATATTTTTATTATATGTATGTATGTATGTATGTATGTATGTATGTATGTATGTATGTGTGTGTATATATATATATATATATATATATATACACACACACACACACACACACACACACACACACACACACACACACACACACACACACACACATTTATATAATATGTACAAATAATTATAAACATACTTATCGTACAAATATGAAATTTGAGTGTCTGTCTGTACATTTGTTTTTTCAGGCTGTAATTGAGCTGGTAGGATTAATAATGATGCATAATTAATGTAAAACAGTTTCATTAGCTTCAATCATTATCCGACTCAATTTATTTCGCTTCCTGGTGATGTGATTATAAGTGTGTATTAAGGGGTTTGCGTAAGCTTGAGGCTAGAAAAACAGGGGAATTTTCAATATTTTTTTTGTTTTAAATTATTCAGATGGCCAGGTCGGATTTTTACTCCCAATTGATATAGCGTTGAAGTTTGCATCGCTGGGATACAACGCTTTTATTGCTTGTTCGTTTATTTTTAATTTATTTATTTTTACGCTTATCCAAAGCCTTTTTTTTGCAAATTGAGGTCGTACATCTCTAATAAGAATACGTAAAATGGTATTGAAGTTTGTATCGTTGGAATGCAACAAAAATTCACATCCATATTTTTATTTCCTCATTTTTTTTTATGATACGAAATGTTTTCTGCACATTTCGATTGCAGAACTACCAACAAGCATATTAAGAAATGGTTGAGAGTTTTTGGTGGCTAAAATCTGCTAAAAAAAAGTAGGAAAGTAAACAAATTCGTTTTCGTTGCATTCCAACGATGCAAACTTGAATCCGACTATGTAAAAACGTTTGAGTCATTTTAACAGCCAACATAAAATTTGAACAATTAAAAAGAATTCATTTTCGTTGCATTCCAACGATGCGAACTTCACCACCATCAAGTAATTCATAGTCTTGCTGATTTTGAGGTTTTTTATTGAACAATATTGATAGACAATGAAGTTATTGTTATTTAAACAAACTACCGCTGTTGCTGCATTGTCAATCGGGGTAGGTGGTTATGGCAACTGTGGTGATCCGAAATGAAAAATTTATAATTTTAGTATGATAACGAAACTCTCGTACGACCGGATACTTTTTGAAATTTGGGGAAATGGCAAGCTGTAGAAAAATGAGTTCGATTTTCGGTAATTCTTTAGATATGTGACTTTTCCGAAAACTGACTGAAAAATTCTTTTTTGCTATTTTCTCATTTATTGGGTTATAAATTATGGTATTCAGTCGGGGGAAGCTGAAAATCACCCCCCCCCCCCCTCTCCCAATAAAAAACTTATGGGGGTTTGAAGTTCGCGGAAATATGTGATAAAACAGGGCATTTTTTAACATTTCGACGCTCATATTGGGTGTGTTTGGGTTTTTGAAAAATTCGAAATTGTTAACGATTTTTTGATCGTTAAAAAATTGTTAATGAAAAATGTCAACTTCCCTCGAATAAATATCATCATTTATAACCCAAAAAATAAGAAAATAGGAACAAAAAAAATTCGGAAAAGTCGCATATATAAAGAATTACCCTATTTTCGACTAAAAAACAATTTGAATCATTCGTTGTTAACAAATGGACGAACATGCTTTTATCGTAAATTCTGGGAATGTGATATACTCGTGGGCATCGTGTGGGAACGAATTACGAGAAATCTCTGCTTTTGGCAAGACAGTATCCAATCCTCGTCGAAGGGGTGTCTAGGGAAAAGGGGCTGGTGGAGGTTGGATATATCTCCGGTTCAGTCTCCGTGTATCGTCGTACTCTTTTTCTCCTCCTTGCTAAAGAATTATCGATTTTTATTGTCAACGTCCCCCTCCTGACCTCTCTTTTCCTCTCGGAAACCAGAGAAGACGAGAGAGAGCGAGAGAGAGAGAGAGAGAGAGAGAGAGAGAGAGAGAGAGAGAAGGGGAAAAGGGAAAAAGGGAAAAAGTCTCGCGGGCAATGTCCGAAGGGTCGTCGTCGTAAAAGCCCATATAATAATTTCTTTCCACCTCGTCAGCTCTTTCTCTCTCTCTCTCTCTCTCTCTCTCTCTCTCTCTCTCTCTCTCTCTCTCTCATCTATTCTCACACTGTTCCACGTACAATATCTGCCAAAAGTCGTCCTTTTCTTTACAATTCCCAAAAATGCCAAAATACCGAAAATAATTCCGTTCCAAATTATTTCTATTTTTTTCCCATGCCAATCTTTTTTTACCGCGCTGATAAAAAAAAAGTAAAGTACATACAAAATCAATTCCTAATGAAAATGATTTTTCCTTTAGAATAAATTATTCCGCTTGTAACGCGATAGTGAAATCGACGCTCGAAACGTACGTTTTCATTATATCGACCTCAACGTAATAATAATGACGATAATAGTAATAATAATAATGAACATCTTATTTATATTGGCTTTACCACGATAATAAGTATAACATTAATAATAATAATACCAATAATATTAACATCAATAATAATATCTCTGGGTTAAAATAATACTATTTCATTCCATGGGTAGAAACACCCCAAACTATATTTGGCGAATGGAAGCGTGGTGCAGGGGAATGTGATTCAATATGAGGAGCTGGTGAACAAAACCGGACTTGTCCACACGACGTGAATTTTTTTTGGTTTTTCAATCACCCTTAATTAGTTTCCGAAATATTTTTAATTGAATCCGGCTCTGAAAACCTCAAAAATAGGTAAAAACTGCATTTCCAAGCGAAAAGGCAGTTTAAAAATAAAATCAAAATTAAATTTAAAAAATTTCACGTAGTGTGGACAAGTCCGGGTTTGTTCGCCAGCTCCTCTAAATAACTATACATAGTGGTAGTACAACTATAAAACATATAGTAGTACACTATAAAATAGTAGTAGTATTATTTATATACTACCACTATTATTTTTTTGTATTTGTATCATAATACAAATACAAAAAAATGTCATAATACAAATATATGGGTAATTACACCAATTCTGTGTCAAAGTTGTACCGGGTGGTCTGAATTTAGCAAAACTAAGAAGATCATCTGAAAGGTCATATTAAAACAAGCATCCATGATTTTTTTCAAATTTTTGTTATCCAATAGTTTTTGAGTAATGGCGGCTCACAGTTTTCAAATTTTGTAAAACACCAAATTTTCAATTGCCCATAACTTCTTTCCAATTATAGCTAGAAGATTTAAAAAAAAAACGTTTTTTAGAGAAAAACATGAACTTTTTGAAAAAAATATGCTTAAATTATGGGTTGTTTTAAAAATTACAAAAATCACGTTCAAAGTATAAAAATCGATTTTTCGGGCCTTGCCCCATTTTTCCCGGTTTTGAAAGTATTTTTTTCGAAAAGTTCAGAGTTTTTCGCATCGAAATAGATTTTAAACGAGATGGGATCTCTAAAACATCAGCCTCAGAAAAATTGAATAAACATTTTTCCCAATTTTTAAAATTTTATTTGATAATAAAAATTATTGTTATTATTATTATTTTATAAATTTGTGAGTGAGAGATTTTATAACCTCAAAACCAACAGCAGCTATTGAAATTAAATGATATTTTTTTTCTAATTTGCTTATGTGACATGACATTACCTTATAAAAACTCTGAATGTTTATTTACGTAATAACAATGCCATTAAAGATTTAAGGTTGATTTAAATAAATGTTATGGAAAATGAAAATCTTTATTTAATTTTTCTGAGGCTGATGTTTTAGAGATCCCATCTCGTTTAAAATCTATTTCGATGTAAAAAATTCTGAACTTTTCGAAAAAAATACTTTCAAAACCGGGAAAAATGGGGCAAGGCCCGAAAAAACGATTTTTATACTTTGAACGTCATTTTTGGAATTTTTAAAACAACCCAGAGTTTCAGCATATTTTTTTTCAAACAGTTCATGTTTTTCTCTAAAAAATCGTTTTTTTTTTTAAATCTAGCTATAGTTGGAGAGAAGTTATGGGCATTTGAAAAATTGGTGATTTACAAAATTTGAAAACTGTGAGCGGCCATTACTAAAAAACTATTGGATAAAAAAATTCGGAAAAAATTATGGATGCTTGTTCTAATATGACCTTTCAGATGATCTTTTTAGTTTTCCTAAATTCAGACCACCCTTTGTACAACTTTGACACAGAATTGGTGAAATTACCCATATACATAATATACAAATACATACAAATACATAAAAATGTCATATCATAATACAAATACAAAAAATGTTGCACGATAGTAGTATTATACAAGCACAAAAACATAAATAAAATAAAAATCATAGTGGCAGTACACAATTACTAACTATTTCATTCCATCGAATACGTAAACTAATCATCAAGTCTGTCATCAATTAGTCCATTCCATTAAGAAATCATTAAATTCCTCGTCAAAGAAAACGATGCAATTGTTTAGTCACGACTGAAAAAAGAAAAAAAAAACATCGGCTCAATTACTATTCCTTTTAGGATGGCAATACCGGCACAGGTGGCGTAAAATACTCTTGTTCCTGAGTGTACACATTAAAGACTTACCCTCGTGCAATATATGGACGTCGCCACGAGTAATAAAAGCCTGTATTCCTTACGCTCGGCCTGTCATGCCGGGTACGTTTCTTTTTTTCTTTTCCTCGTGGTAAACACTGACGTTATACTGCCATTGTTCCTTTTTGTCGCGCCAATGCGCCTTCGTTATTCCATGAGCGACGAGAGAGAGAGAGAGAGAGAGAGAGAGAGAGAGAGAGAGAGAGCACGATGATATTTCGCGCCCTTACAGCCACGACGATGACCTCGGTTAATTGATGAATTAACACGAAGGCGTGGACTCGGCGTTTTTTCTTCTCCTCCCTCCTTCTTTTTTCCCGCCAACAATCCTAGATTAAGCCCGCGTTTTCAACGCGCGCGTCTCGCACACATTTTTCATTCTTTCTAGCTCTTGTCTCGTATCGACAGCGGATCTATATTTAGAAAGGTCGCGCGTTTGCATCGTGGTCGTTAGCTGTCCCTTCCCCCTTCGCCCTCGCTCCCTTGTAGACCAGCGAGCAGTTTTCCGGTCACTACGAAAACAGTAGGACCTTTGGTATTTTTTCGGCCACCGAAAATTCCGTTTCTTCAATGGTCTTTCCCTTCCTCGGGGCTGCCGCAAAAGGCTCGGAGTCCAGTCAGTCCATCGGGGGATAAAATCTCACTGACATGCAATTTTTTATATATTTTTTTCTCTCGTTATTTATTTATCCACTTGGCTTTCCTGTGATTGGTTTTTGTGGATTTACATTTCTTTGCAGACAATGAAACTGTTGGGACGGTATGTCTCGTTTGTGAGACGAGAATGGCTGAATCGATTTTAACGAGTCTTTGACAGAAACAGAGGTTGAAGTTTGCATTGTTGGAATGCAACGGAAGTTCATTTTAATTCTTGATAATGCCTCATTTTTATTATCATCCAAAAAAGTTCGTTAGATTTTTAGGCTGGAGATCTCTAGAAAGGATCCAAAAAAAGTTCAAGCGATTTTGGAGCTCGAAATTTGTAAACGAAAATTGGAGTACGAAACTTTCGTTGCGTTCCAACGATGCAAACTTCATGAAGCTTGGAATAGGAGGACAATGGGCGTTAGGGAGTTCTGTCGTTGTAATCATAAGTTTACCATGATCTTGAAATTTGCATCGTTGGAACGCAACGAAAATTAAGGCATTTACAATGATCAAAAAATCGATTTACTTATTTTTCTTCAAGGCTTTAGGCCACAGTAACGGGTATAAATTCATGTGCGAATTTAACAATTTTTTCGTATGAAAAAGTGATTCACTCATAAAATGAATTACACATCTATTTAGTATGAATATCAAGCTGTTAGAAAATATATATATATTTTTTCGATGTACAATATGGCCGACTACTAATATTTTCCTGTCATCTTTTTTTAGGCGCTCCGCGGCGTGACATTTAGCATCCACAATTTTTTACCAAGAACAAAAAACAAAAATTCTCGTCAATCTACATCAGAATACCTAGAGAAGTACGTACGGAATTTAAAAAATATTGTTTCATTCAAGAGTTGTAGGTATTTGAACTTAAGAAATGAATTTTCAGTGAAATATTTCGTTATAACTGCTGATAAACTGCTCATAAAATGAAAAGTTTTCGGTTAATTATACATACATAACTTTTAAATAACATAACTTTTAAATTTAATGTAAAACGAGTGAAGATTGTTGAAGTTATTTGTCACTCCAATTGGAAAAAAAGGCGTTTCGAGAAGTTTCGAGTAGTCGGCCATTTTGTACATCGACAAAAAAATTCTAACAGCTTGATATTCAAACTAAATAGATGTGTAATTAATTTGATGAGTGAATCACTTTTTCATACGAAAAGAATTGTTAAATTCGCACATGATTTTGTACCCGTTCTTTGGCCTAAGGCCTTAAATATACTACTAAAGTATACCTAAAGTTTGGGTTTGTTTGGGTTAAGTAAAGTATTTTGTTGGTTGGGTTTAGGCAAAGTATACCTAAAGTTTGATAATAGTAGAATAATTATTTCTTAGTTCAAAAAATCCCTCAATATTGCTTTCTTTCTGTCCAAATGTATATCCCGCCTTAATGCTTTTGCACGGAAGAAAATACTCTTCGGCCGATGTAGGCTAGAACATCGTTCGAACGTTTTTACTTATTTTCGTTACAGACTCACGAGCTTAAGTTGCAAAGAAAAGTTTCGAATAATATTAAAGATGAAGAAATAACGAAAAAAAAAGTCGTTGCATTCCAACGATGTAAATTTGAACGTCGTGACATTCAGCCGCTCCACGAGCCACAATCCAGGCCTATACGATCACACGACCATTCGTTTATCTCACCTATCCCTTGTCTTTCTCCCATGCCCCGTTCCCTCGTCTTTATTCTTCCCTAATTACGGCAACGCAACTAAAGCTCGAAGCGTTGTTCCCGGGCTAACGCAGTCAAAAGGATTTTCCACGAAGGCACAGGATTCTCGATTGACCCCCTCGTGTACTCCCGATTGAACCCGCCTGGCCCGGGTATACCGGAGCCGCCACGATTATGCGACGAGCCTGGCGACCCACGGGCTTTACGACACTTCGTGTCTTTCTTCCGCCTGTTCTTCGATCCCACGAATCGACGTGTGCCCTTCCTCCTCCAGGCAACTTGGAATGAATTCGAATTAGAACGAGCAAACGAGTAGCAGCAGCAGCTGCTCATTTCGGTCGGTGAAGCTCTAAGGGGGGAGGAAGGGGGGGGGGGGGGATCTCCATTGAACGCCCAAAAGGTCAAAGCCGGGAATTTTAGTTCCCCCGTGGTTTTTCTTCTCGACTTAGCCTCTTCGATCCGCAAGGACGTGAAGTTGTGCCTCGCGCCTGCGAGTGAGTTGCGACACTGACGTTTACCGGACAGATGATGGAGGCCACGAATTGTTTTGCGATTCAATTTTCGTAACGTCCTAGGATAAGGCGACCAAAAATTCTCGGCAATCTACAGCAGAATACCTAGAGGAGTACGTACGGAATTTGAAAAATATTGTTTTTTTTCAAAAGTTGTAGCAATTTTCAGTGATAAATTCCGTATAAAACTTCTCATAAAATGAAAAGTTTTCGATTAATCAGAAATTCCGTACGTACTTCTCTGCGAAATGCAATTAGGAACATAACCTCTAAATTTGAAGTAAGTCGAGTGAAAATTGTTGAAGTTATTTGTCACGCCAATTGAAAAAAAAGCTGTTTCGAGAAAAACGCGTTTAAAGTTTTAGGTACTCTATGGCCGTGCCAGAGGTGGGCTCACGTTATACGCTCGAAGTCGGCAAAAATAATGTTCTTGCTATAAATCGAACAGTAACTTGTTCTTATGATGATAAAGCACCGTTTTAGCAAAAAAAAAATCGATTTTTTGAAAATTCTACTGTGGCCTTACCCCTTAAATGCTAGATTCGGAGATCAGTATGTTGTACAATAATGATAATATTTTTATAGACACGAGCATTATATTCGTTATTACGATTTCGTAGAAAATGCAGAAAAGTTTTTTTGCATCTTAATTATCAAAAAAACTACCAAAGTTTGTTTCGACAGAAAAATAGAAAATTAAGCTTTGCCAAAAATTAAAAAAACACGAATGATTCGGTTTTATGACACCATTTAATGAAATGTACATTGTCATATTTTAACTATAATTAATTTCGTAATTTTCAACAGATAAGCTAATTTTTTTACTCTGCTTTGGAAATTATCCGTACAGAGCCCATATGTCCATTCACTGGAAAGAGGTGTTAGAATGCAGCACCAGTGAATAAACGTGTCTAATTCTGATCTTTCGTTACCGATTTATTTAAAACATTTGCAAAAAATTAAAGATTCTTTCTCAAGTAATGAAAGTAATACTTATCCTCAAAACTTATAAAAACTATTGTTTTCGCATTTTGAACACCTACTGTGCACAGCCGTACCGTAACTAAGTTGCGCGGTGTGCAAGTACCCCAAACTAAAAAAAAATCCTACCGTCGAAATCCAATATTCAACTGAGAAATCGGTTTTAAGGGGCTATACCAGTGTGAACGCTAAAAATTTGGGTGATTTTTGGAATTTTTTTTTGGAATAAAAGTACTCAATTAAATGTTTCGATGATTTTTTCGCTGACATGATTCCGGCCGATTGAGTAGCTGAAACCGAAAAAGGAAAAAATGTCGTTAAACTGGAAGGTATTTCCTGTACAATGACGTAGGATTTTCGAAAAATATCAAAATCTAACAAAAATGGCGTAGTTATGAAAAAAGTCTGTTTTCTTGCCTATAAAATGGTCGTTTTTTTCAATGCCAAATCGTCAATTTTCATTCAATCAAAAATATCCTACGTCATTGTAGAGTAAATATATTCAAGAGTACTCAGTTGAAATTTCAAGTCAATCGGATAATTGCTCTTTGTGTCACAATGTCAGCAAATTTGAAAAATCTCATTTCGACAAAAACGCGCTTAAAGATTTAACTATCGATTTTTGCAAGATAAAATGATTAGGGATAAGGCCTTGAAATTTTTACAAGATATTCTTGAAAGTATAAACTGTCGAAAAAGGCAAAAAAAAATCGATTTTTTAAAAGTGTCACACTGGTATAGCCCCTTAAAGAAAAAAAAAGAAATCAATTTTTTGATCGTTGTAGATGTATATCCGGCCTTAACAATAGCTGTGATTTTTTTTTTTTGCGAAATTATAGTGATTCGAGTTTTTATCGACCATTCATATGCTTTGCTGATTTTGAATATAAATCAGCTTTTGTTCATTCACCGGTCCCCGTCCATTCACTGGTCGGTTTACCCGACCCATCTTTTTCCTCGCTTATCTTGGACCATTTGTTTCACATGTTTCCGTTGTATTTCGGGCCATGCTCGAAACGCAAAGTCGTTCATTGCGCCATCGTTGCGTGGGGCCACGCAACGACGGCGTCTTTTGCGCCCCCTCGTTTCTACGCCGAATAAAAAATGTCCGCGTCTGTCGTCGACAACAATGCCCGAAGCGCGCGCAACCAACGCTAACGGATTCAATTACGCGAACTTCCTTGTCAGGCTTGGTACGCGCCTGCGAGTGTCGTCATACTCGTATTATTGATATCCTTGGGTTCGAACGTAAACCCGCGAATATATGGGGAGCTAGAGGAGGGACGATGCTCGACACTCGGCGAGGATTTACGACTGGGAAGATGACGTTGAAGTTTGCATCGTTGAAACCCAACGAAACTGATCCCCCAAACTTCCTTTGGCAGCTACGAAAATGACGCGAAGATTTTTTTCGAAATCTTATGCAGCAAGTTGCAACCTAAATTTGCAAAATGTGACACTGGATGATAATGAAAATGGGGAATTTAAAAGAATTTTTCGTTGCATTCCAAAGACGCAAAAGAAGCTGGGCGGCGTTTCTATGAGTGTCTATGATGTTGATGTTTGCATCGTTGGAATGCAACGAAATATTTTTTTAACTTAATTTCCCATATTTTCTTCAGAAGATATAGCTATAGAAATCGTGCGATCATTTCTTTGGCTCCTTATTTACCGATCTATAGCCCAAATCTACAAAATATGATCTTCGGGACTAATAAAAATGAGGAAGTAAAAGAAAGATCGTTGCATCCCAAGGATGCAAACTTCAAGACCATGAGTGTCTTGGAGATGAAGTTTGCATAGTTGGAATGTTACGAAATGTTTTTGTAATTTATTGTGTTGAAGTTTGCACCGTTGGAACGCAACGAAAGATTTTTTTACATTTTATTTTCCATATTTTCATTACTATAGAAGACCTTATTTTTTAAAATTTATATCGTAGATCGCGAAATAAATATCTCAAAAAAATGGTCAAAGGCAATTTGGTATGCAAAATCTGTCGAAAGAAATTGAAGGAAATAAAAAATATTCATTTTCCTCGCATTCCAACGATGCAAACTTCAACTTCATTTTAATTTTCGATGTTTCGTTTGGCAGATTTGAGTTACGAAAATACCACATATTTTTTTTAGGATTCTCATTTGACGATGTACAACGAGTTTGCCAAATACGATTTTGGATAATAACGAAAATGGGAAATAAGCAAGAACTTTCGTTCCAACGATGCAAACTTCAATATGATTTTTCGATAATAATGAATTGAAAAAAACCAAAAGATTTTTCGTCGCATTCCACTGATGAAAGCTTCAATTTCATCGTAATTTTCGCATTTTTGACAAATCTCCATCACCAATTAAAGTTTATTCTTTCAATTTTGTATTTTTCAAACTTCAGCTTCCCCCAATGATTTTAACCTGTCGTTGATATTCAACTTTAAAGAGCAACTCCTTCGGGCGTGAATATACCGCCTACTGCATACAGCCTTCGCATAAAAGAAACTATACTCCATCTTATCTCCATCACCATTGTAGGTTTCCCGTAAGACACCGATGTATCCCTGAACGAAAAAACTCGTATATGTGGCACGAACGTATCGCGCCTACGCAACTAACCGGCCGGGACTTTCGACTCTACTGCCAAAAGCACTAATTATAACTTTATTTTCCGATTTTTGTCGTTCGCACGTATTTTATCGAAAGACGGAGAAAAAAAGTGACAAGCGGTCGGCAAGCTGATCGACCTTTCGGACGCGAAATTAATTGGCGAAAAAAAATCAGCAAAGCACGAAAGAGTGGCGGAACAGTCACTTGTCGAAGACCCTGGCGGACTGGAATATATATATATATATATATATATATATATATATATATGGGTGTGTGTGTTTATTCAAGAAATCGAGTAACCATCATACAGCCGTTATATACTACACGACCGCGTTCAGGCTGCTTTTATTAGCCTTCTAACCTCGTTTTTTTCCACGTGTATATTTTTCTCTCTTATTTCTCGCCCGCTCTCTGTTTCTCTCTATCTCTCTCTCTTCTTTTTCGCGGTGACTTGCGATCGGAGTAAACAGGTCCTTTTGCGCTCCACGTCTCTTTGCGCTTTGATGTACAGTTCATATACATATGTATACTCACAAATGTATGAATACGAATATGAGAGTCTCAATAATTATTTAATTAATTTTATCGCGACTTGGCTGAACATTTTGGCCACAGCGTTAAAATCGTGCCTTATGGGCGTGTGTTTATTAAAGGGTTAGGCTACCGTGACGACCCGAAAATCAGGGTTGTTTAAAAAAAAATCATTTCGGAGGAATAAGTAAGGTGATTGAAAAATCGTTTGGACATTTATTTGTATGTACGTTAATAAAGTTGCGTATTAAATTCGAGAGAAAAATGTTGATAATTGAAGAAGTTACAAACAATCTCGCGAAGGACCCTTGAACGTGAGGGCATCAACGGTGTACTTGATTTTGGCCACCCGGATGATCTGAAGAAAGAAAAACGAGCGTTTTCTCAAAATAGATAATATTGGCTAAGACCTGACCGAGGATTTTTTTGTTAACGTGTTTTAGTCGTACGAAAAAAAAGTTTGAATTTTTTTTTTCGATTTTGCGAGGTAACTTGACTTGAAGTTATTGCTAATAACTAATGAAACAAAAACGTTAAGACAAAAAACGTCGTTCAAGACTAAACTATTATTACTCTGAATTAGTGTATCAAATTTCAAGTAAATCCGTTCATCAGATGTCGAGAAATCGTGTACACCGTTATACAAACCATAGTTTCGAAGAAAATGCGTTAAAAATTTTACGAACAATTCTATCGTTGTAATCATAAGTTTACATTCGATCTGAAATTCCTGCACCATATGTTGGACCTTTGCCTTCAATTTGAGTTGCCTCAAGCGACGAACGATGAGATTGAAGTTTGCATCGTTGGAATGCAATGACATTTTTTTTTCTTCTCTATTACCTAAGTTTCTTTTGGCAAAATTTGCCTACGCACATTCTTGAACCATTTTTTGGAGGTTTTCATTCAATGGTTCACAATCTAAATATGCAAAAAAAACGATGTTCATTGTAAAAATGATGAAAGAAAAACAAGAACAAATTTCGAGACCATCATTAAGTCTATGTGTGTGCATTTTAATTGAGAAAGAACCGAGCTCTCTCGGAGCCCTTTATCCTCCATTATTCGTTATATGTCTGTGTCCATCTTTGTCGTATCTCTTCAGTTCGCGCTCCACTATCGCGTATCGCTCTTTCTCTCTCTCTCTCTCTCTCTCTCTCTCTCTCTCTCTCTCTCTCTCTCTCTCTCTCTCTCTCTCTCTCTCTCTCGCGCCCCCTCTCTCGCGCCCCCTCTCTCTCGCCCCCTCTCTCTGATTGTTTAGGTTTTGCTCAGAGCACTCTCCGTACCTTTGTCTTTTAATTGAACTCAAGTTGCAGAGTACATGACGATCGCTAAGGGAATATTACACATGTCGTACACACAATGTCTGCGACGTTGGAGTTCGCATCGTTGGAACGCAACGAAAATTAATTCTTTTTAATTGGTCAATTTTTTTTTCGCCGATTTAGGGCGTGAAAATCACTCAAACGTTTTCGCGTATTCTCAATAGAGTTTCATGACCTCAATTCGCCAAAAAAGGCTTTGGATAATGAGAAAAATAAAGAATAAAAAATTGTTGCATTCCAACGATGCAAACTTTGACGTCATCAATGTACGATCTTGAAGTTTGAATGCAACGAAAATTATGATTTTTTTATATGCTTCAATTACTTTTGACAAAGCTCAGCTAAGAACATCTCTCAACTTTTTTTAAATTTGCTTTTTCGAATATCTATAATAGAAATTTGCAGAATATATATATATTTTTAAATAATAAACAGGAGAAAAGAATGACGTTGAAGTTTGCATCGTTGGAATGCAACGATTTTTTTTTGTTCATACACCATTTCTTTATTGCCATGCTTATCCAAAGTTTTCTTCTTCTGCAAATTAAGGGAGAAAATTTCTTTAGACGCCAGAAAATAAGTAATTGTTCAGGCATTTTTTTAAAGGTGATGAAATAATCGCATCATTTTAAAATGTCGACATTATCTCATTGCAGCTTTCAATGTCGATTTTTTTCTTATTTTTTAAACAAAACACAATGCCGACGTTATAAGGTATTCCTTTAGGCGTCTTATGAAAAAATGCTCATGTTATAGCTCAAAAAGTTATTGATCGATCAGGCTGAAATTTTGGGAGGTTGCTCACTATGATGCGATTATTTTATCACCTTTACAAAAAAATTACTTCTTTTCTGGCGTCCTCGTAACGCCGCCATTTTGTTTTGTTTAAAAAATCTTTTTTTTTAACACTTGAAAGTTGCAATAAGATAATGTCAAAATTTCAAAGTGATGCGATTATTTTATCACCTTTAAAAAAATTCATGGAAAATTACTCATTTTCAGGGGGTCTAAAGGGATTGCCCCCCTTAAGGTCGTAAATCTTTAACAAGAATGCGTGCAACGTTCCAGTGATTATCAGAGCCAAAAAATATTCGGGCGATTTACAAGAAACTGACTTTCGTTCCTTTTCAACGATGCAAACTTCAACATCATAGGAAAGAAGAATATTAAAAAGAATTTTGGTTGCATTCGAACGATGTGGACGTTAAGAGCATATCAATGTCTGTAATAACTTGGACCGTCTTTCCCCTCTCTCTCTCTCTCTCTCTCTCTCTCTCTCTCTCCCCCCCCCCTGTCTTACTCTATTTCCTAGTCACACTCCGCTCAGGGTCTACAATTGAATGGCATCTTCGCCGATGAGAACATCGAGAATAACACATAGGAATATACATTAATGCACACTCGTACGTATTGCACGTACGGGCGTGTATGTTAAGATGGAATCGTCGCCAGGACGTAGACGAGAGTTTCTTGGTCGGCCTCTTCGTGGGTTCCTCTCGCGCGTTGCTCTCTCGGAATCGATCGTCGACGCGGCGCGGAAGGTCGTCGGCGTCTCTCGACCGTCTCGACGCCCGGCATTGTCCCGCGCCGAACCTCCCCCGGGGCCCTTACGTCGCCGTAGAGAGATATGGAATAAGAGAAAGAGACGGAAAAACCCAGATGAAGTTTGTCGCTGATAGCAAATACACTTCTCGAAATACTCACGTCGAATCTGAGCGGCCGCAGGGCCATTTGCACTTCCGGGTGTATATTTATATAAAAGTGTACGGGCACTCGGATATCCGCATTGATTTACGTACATGTGCCTTTAATTGGAAACCAAAAATTTCGACGATGATTCGACGTCGAAAAGAACGCATACGCGAAGCTAAAAGTTTTACGGTGGGCATTGGGCGCATTCACGCATGAAGAGATAGTTTTTTTCTCGTTTTTTTTATTTAGTTTTTTTTTCGATCTTCTGGGAATCCAAAAATCTCACTGAAAATTCGATGAAAAAGTACTTTTATTTCCAAATCTACTTAATAATAATAATAAAGCAATAATGGAATAATAATAAATAATTATGGTGATAATAATAATAAAATAAAGGTGGAATGAGGTAGGCACGTAAAAAGTAAAGGACTGCGTACGATGGAACTAAAAATAAAAATAATATCAATAACAAGATCAATGATAATATTAATAACACCAGCAAAAAATATAACGTTGATACATTTGCAATAACAATATTATTAACTATATGTTCCGCAATAATAATAATAACATTAACACGAGATTGAAGTTTGCATCGTTGGGGTGCAATGAAAATGAATATTCCTGAATGCCATTAATTTCTTCTGGCAGATTTTGCCGACGAAACTTCCTCAACCATTTTTCAAGATATTCATATGACGTTGAAGTTTGCCTCGTTGAAATGCAACGATATTTTGTCTCCATTTATTATTTCTTCATTTTTATCATCATTCGAGACCTTTCATTTTGCAAATTGTGGTCGTAAATTTCTAATAATAATACGTAGAAACGTTTGAGCTATTTTCACAGTCTAAATCGGCCAACGAAAAATTGGGTAACTGAAAATAATTTATTTTCGTTCCATTCCAACGACGCAAACTTCAACATCATAGATATTTATATGACGTTGAAGTTTGCATCGTTGGAGTGCAACGAGAAAGATTTTTTTTTATTTCCCAAATGTCCTTCGGCAGATTTGAGGAACGAAAATCACGCAATCGGTTTTTTAGGATCTTTATTTAGCGATGTGCAATAAATTTGCAAGTTATGATTTTGGATATTAACAAAAATAAGAAATTGTTATTGATGCTAACGATGCAAACCTCGAATGATGTTGAAGTTTGCATCGTTGGGACGCAACAAAAATAATGCTTGTCCAATTGCCATTTTTTTTTTTTGCGAATTTAAGTCACTGCGAACTTTTGGAAGATTCTTATTAGAGACCTACAACCTAAGTCTATCAAAAATGATTTTGGATAACAATAAAAACAGAGAAAAATGAAATTAAAAAGGTTTTTGATTTAAAATGTTGGTGATTTTCGTAGGCTAAATGGGCCATAAAAAATTGAGCAACAAGGTAAAAAATATTTTCATTGCGTTCCATCGATGCAAACTTCAACATGATGAAGTTTGCAACGTTGGAATGCAACCAAATTTTTTTTTACCTTGTTGCTCAATTTTTTTTAGCAACAAGCTAATGAGTAGGTATGAGAAAATCACTAACATTTTTTAAAGATCCTTAAGGATCCATAAACTCAAACTCCAAAAATGAGTTCCAACAGCAATAGAAATAAAGAAATGAAAAAACAAAGAAGAATTGTCGTTGCATTCCAACGATGCAAACTTTAACAACATAACTTCGAGCCCATATATTTATTCAGTGATCTACAATATAAATCCATAAATAAAAATCTTCTATACTAAAAAAAGACAACGAAAATGAAACGTAAAAGAGTTGTCGTTGCGTTTTGATGATGCAAACTTCGAGACCGTATAACAAGTACGATGGGAAACTAAAAGTAACAACAAAATGGTACAACAGGATGGAATGTACAGCGGGATTTGTTCTATGTCATGGTTGAAGGGATAGAGAGACGGAGCGATAAGTATAGAGAACAGCGCGTAGAATTTAGAGTCTCGTAATGGATTTCGCTAATGTGTGTCCGGGCTCATTTCGCTAATTGATGCTTTCGAAATCTCATTCGTCAGAGCCGACGTACCCCTTCCCTGCTCTTGCTGGCCCCTCCCCTCCTCCCAGGCAGATACATTAGCGTGGATAATTAATGGAGTCACGTTCCACCGTGGCAGGTGTTTGTCACCTACGCACACGTGATTTCCGCCTTGACTTTCGTCATGTGCGCATCACAATTGGACGCACGTGCATACGTGGAATCTCACGGCAAATTCCTCCTTCGATTGGTCCTACGATATCTTTTTTTTTATGTTGATTTTTCATGTGTTTTTGTCATCATAATTTTACGCACGGATCAACGTCCTTATCGCTCTTTAATTATGACAGCGCAGCTTTATGGTCCCTTTATTCTTGACAGGCCATTATGTTTTTGATGGAAACGGAAACGCGCCGGGCCAGTCGAGGCGGAAATGAAATAATCACGTTCCGCTTATCGACATTCGTTGAAATATTCCGGTACTCCCTTTCAGGCCTCGTAGCGGAAAAATATTTTGAAAATTGGGCTACAAGTGTGGACGTAAGGTGATGGAATTTGATGATTTGCGAAAAGCACTAATTCACTTAAGGTTACGTATTTGTGTACTGTTATTTTTCATTGCCGTTTTAGAGAATGCTCATTGGACTGCAGGTTTGAAAAATGGTATATTGGATTATTGTATTATCAATTAATTCGATATACATTAAGCTGTATTTCCGAGTAATTATTTCATTGTCTACTTTTAAATAAATAAATCGTAAATGTAGCATCGCATATTTTAAGTACTATCACCAACTTAAAAGTACCAATCAAATTATGCTATTTCGATGCTGGTGATGTTTTTACCGTTGAAATGCAAGGAACATTTTTTTATTTCCTTCTTCGCCATTTTTATTGTTATCGAAATTCGATCTAATTAGGTTGTTGGTCTCTAATGAAGATCTTGGAAAAAGTTGGTTGTAGCTTTAAACTGCTATAAAAAAATTGGCTATTGAAAGAATAGAAAATTTCGTTGCATTCCAACGATGCTAACTTCGATATCATCTACTTCGATGAGACTGAAGTTTGCATTGTCGGAATGCAATGAAAAATATTATTTTTTATCCGCCCGAATTTTTTTTTGGCAAAACATCGTTACGAGAATCCCTCGAACATTTTTTAAATCGCTCATTTAGAGATCTAGAATTTTAAACTGCAAAAAAAAGTTTCTAAAAATAATAATAAGAGAAAATAAACATATAATAAAGAATTTTCGTTGTATTCCAACGATGCAAACTTTGGGACCATCTACTTTGCCAGATACGCTATTATTATATTTACATTATATATTAACTTATTAGACTATTATGCTATGGGTTACCACATTCCATGCTCTTATTACATATCAATCTCTCAGACTATACCACTCTTTAACTAATATATTACACTTTTTTATTATGGTACTAAAGTTCGCATCGTTGGAATGCAACGAAAATTCATATTCATATTTCTATTTCCTTATTTTTATTATGATACTAAATCTTTTGTGCAGATTTCTCAATGTGCATCTTAAAAAAGGGTTGAGCGATTTTGGTAGCTGATTTCAGCTACCAAAAGAAATTTGAGAAAGTAAAAAAAATGTTTTCCTCCGCTCCAGACCTTGATCCCATTTATAATAATTATTACTTATCACATATTTATCATAAAACCTCATGTTATTTACTTAATTTATATACTTTAAATTGTTTGTCCAATATGTTGAAGTTCGCATCGTTGGAATGCAACGAAAATTATTATTTTTCAATTGCCTCATATTTTACTTTCGGTTGTTTTAAGCTATAAAAATCACGCAAATGTTTTTACGTATCCTCATTAGAGATTGACCGTCTCAATCGGCAAAGAAAAGTTTTGGATGATAATTAAGAAAAAAAAAAAGAAAACCTCATTGCACTATGGGGTTGAAGTTTGCATCGTTGGAATGCAACGAAAATTCTTTCCAATTTCTTATTTTTATCACTATCAAAAATTATGTATTGCCGATTTGTTGCAGAGCGCTAAATGAGACTCCAAACAAAATGTTTTCGTAATTTTCGTAGCTTAAATCGACTCAAGGCAATACGTAAAAAAAAAACGAAAATCGTTTTCGGTGCATTAACTTCAACGTCAATGTTGCACTCCAATGATGCAAACTTCAACGCCATCCTCGTATGTTTCTTTCAATCCGCGGTTGTTTTATTTTACTTCCCCTCGATCATGTAGCTGAGAATCTTGAGGCCACTCGGACTTATGGGAATTTTATAGTTCGGCCCTTTACCTTTCTTCACCCTCTTTGTCTCTTCTTCCGTCTGCTGGTCCTTCTCTCGCTCTCTCCCTCTCTTTCTCGGGGACGGATTATGCACCCCTGAGGGCAGGTGGTGAAAGAGCCCCCGAGTATTCGTGTGAATTCGACGAATCGCCCTTACCCTCTGACAATCTGCCCGCGTACGTTCCAGTTTAACCGCATTGCCGTGAAAGGAAGAAAGAACGGAGAGCACAAAAAATAAAACGACGAGAGAAAAGTTAAAAAGGGGAGAAAAACAGTCTCCGTGGGGCATAAAATAACATCGAGGCTGGTCAGCTCGCACGTTCGGTGTATCATGAAAAAAAAAATCTCCAAAAGATTCATCTAATATTCGCCAAAGGTATAAGCGAATCTGGCTGATCCAAAATCGACAGCAGTTCCGAAGTAACGATCTTGAACTTCGCATCGTTGGGACACAACGTAAATTAATTCTTTTTCATTGATGAAATGTCTTTTTCGTCGATTTAGGCTATGATCATCATTGGAAGGTTTTCACGTATTTTTATTTGCAGCTTTGCGACCTCAAATTGCAAAAAAATATTTCAAATCATAAAATAAAAGTAACAAAGAAATCATTGTTTTCCATCGATGCAAACTTCAACGTCGTGAAAATTTAGGACTGCTCTCAAACCCCCACAACGTTTTGTATCGCCTCCATTGGTATTCTGGAGTGAAAACATTCGCGAAAACGATTAACTCATCGACTCTCCACTTCCGCCACGCCTCTGACTGCATGTGGGGCCGATCCGACCCCAGACGTTTTTCAAATCACTGTATTTCGGTAAATGTGCATTTTTTTTTGTAGAGACGTTTTTTCTAGTCAACGATTCTTGTTTTATGGCCCAAAATTTATTTTTTAAGAAAAACGAAGATTACGCGACCAAACATTCGTTTAAATTGAAAGATGGGGTGAAAAATAGAGTAAAATGATCTTATTTTGGCACCAAACTAAGTATTGACACGTCTCTCCTACCTACACAGTGGTCTTTCAAGTGTCAATAATTGGGCTCTTTAAGTGCCAATAATTGAACCCTTCAAGTGCCAATAATCGGGCCCATCTCAATAATTGACCCTTTAAAGTCCCAATAATTGGTCCCTCAAAGTCCCAATTATTGGCACTTGAAGTCCCAATAACTGGGCCCTTGAAGTCCCAATAACTGGGCCCTTGAAGTCCCAATAATTGGGCCCTTAAAGTCCCAATAACTGGGCCCTTGAAGTCCCAATAATTGGGCCCTTAAAGTCCCAATAATTGGGCCCTTAAAGTCCCAATAATTGGGCACTTAACGCCCCAATAATTGGGCCCTTAACGCCCCAATAATTGGGCCCTTAACGTTCCAATAGTTGGGCCCTTAACGCCCCAATAAGTGGGCCCTTGAAGTCCCAATATTTGGGCCCTTTAAGTCCCAATAAGTGGGCCCTTTAAGTCCCAATAACTGGGCCCTTTAAGTCCCAATAACTGGGCCCTTTAAGTCCCAATAACTGGGCCCTTTAAGTCCCAATAACTGGGCCCTTAAAATATCAATAACTAGGCGCTTAAAGTCCTAATAATTGGGCCCTTAGCGCCCCAATAATTGGACCCTTAAAGTCCCAATAATAGGGCCCTTAAAGTCTCGATAAATGGGCCTTTGAAGTCCCAATAATTGGGTCTTTAAAGTGCCAATAATTGGGCACCTCACCCTACGTACTTGCACGAAAAAGATCATGGGGTCAAAACGACCCAAGTGCAGTCGAAGGGTTAATAAAAAAAAAAGTCATTTCATTGCCGTGCAACGATGCAACCTTCGGACCCATCCGAAGTAAATGAGAACGGTCATCGGTGCGGCTATAAATCTCGCCAAACATGGCTATCCGAGACTTGTCTTCCCTTCGTCGAATCCCGAATTGTCAATTTAAACCCTAAACGATCCTTTTTTCCTTTTATACGGAAGTCCTGCTTCCACGCTCAGTAATTCCTCATCGTTGGTGTTCGATGAATCATTGGAACATTTGAGTGAGTGAAGAAACTACACGGTAGTCGTATGTTCTCTCTCTCTCTCTCTCTCTCTCTCTCTCTCTCTCTCTCTCTCTCTCTCTCTCTTCTCTCGATCTCTTCTGAAGCGCCGAGACTGCACTCAGGACTCGACCCACCAATGAGGAAAAGAGAGAAAGAGAGACGACCAGATGTCTTTGCTCATTTACGTACCTCGCACGTTAGTTTCTTCGTACATATATTCGTTGACTCGCTCGCGAAACTTGGACGACGCAGGCAGCGGCCGCAAAGCCGAGAGGGATGTCAGGCGAGTTCTGCCGTGCGAGAGAAAGTGAACCAGTTGGCGGCGTTGCCGAATTTGTGTTGCCAACTTGTAGCGAGAGCATGGTCGAGCTCACACCGGCAACTCTGTCCATACCTCGCCGTCGTACTTTTTCACGCTTTTTCGTTCGCTCACCCCCTTCTTCGGTCTCTTTTCTCTTTCTCCCTCTTGGTTTTTCGGCTAATTGAGCTCTCTGACCTCCTTTCGGCAAAATATTATCGGCTTTACTGTGGGAAAAGCTTACCATCGCCCGCCTCAACACTCGGATCAATTATCCAACGCTGTGTGCGTGCATGTATGACGAAACGCCATCGCAGGATACTCGAAGGAGCTATTGGTGATAGCCAAGATCCATAGTAACAATACGAACCTACGATTACGACCGGAGAAGTAAAGAACTTAGCCGGAGCGTAAAAAGACGCATAACTGGACGTATCCGGGTGACGGTGTGCAACTTTGGTACAAACGACTCGCAGCTACACATCCCTGTCTGGCACAGCGTGTTGCGCAATCGTAGGACAGCCAGGAGTAATGCTCTTGAAGTTTGCATCGCTGGAACGCAACGAAAATTATTTTTTATTTCCCTCTTTTCACTATTACGATAAATCTTTTGCGAATCTCCATGGATCTCCAAAAAGGCAAATTAAGATTGTTGAGGGATTTTCGTAGCTAAGATTTGGAGGAAGAAATTGGAGCAAATCTAAAATCATCATTTTCGTTGCATTCCAACGATGCAAACTTCAAGATCGTTGGGATTGCATAGGGTGTATGAAAGTGACCTGACATTTAAATTTATCAAGGCCACTCTAGGGGCCGAAAAAATAGGCTTTTTGGGGATTTACTATATGTTCGCCACAAAAAAAAATGGCACGCAATTTAAAATGTCGTAAGGGGACAGAATCCAAGTGACTGGATCAATAACGTAAGCAGATCGTTATAATTGGCCGATGATATGATGCAGATTGAAAAAAGGAATTTGGTTGAATTCCTCATAACTGGCTTAAGAAGGCTCGAGGCATGTGATGTCCAGACCCTCATAACTTTCTGGATTGCGCGATGCAGACATGGAAAACAATAATCTACCTAACCTGGCAACTTCAGCGATCTTCAAATTTGCATCGTTGGAATGCAACGAAAATTGTGATTTTAGATTTGCTCCAATTTCTTTACGCAAATCTTAACTACGATAATTCCGCGACCATTTTTTAATTTGCCTTTTAACGGAGACTTTGTCCTTGGAGTGCCATATTTCAGGTGTTTACATTTAATTTTTTTCAAAGGAAACGAGTAAAGCTTTTTGAGTGCGGTTTTTTTCTTGCTTTTATTCATGATATACAGAACGTTAAAAAAAAATTTTGTTGAAAAAAAAACCAAAATGGCGGCCGTTGCAGCTCCGCGAAAACAGGTCCTCAAATCGCGGGAGGTTAACGGCTGACATCACTGCCCCCTCTTTGTTGATCTGAAACACAAATTCAAAGCATATTATCAATCTGTGACCCTTTGGTCATGGAATGACGGATGGGTTTTTCGTTTAGTACGAATTTCGGAAAATGGCGGCAATTTAAAAAAAAATCGAATTTCCGCGTTTTTTTTTCGCATAAAAAGATAAATAATAAATGCAAAAATGTGTCTATCGAAAAAACGATCCGTCATTCCGTGAAGACATATTTTCTGAGTATGCTCTTCAATTTTCAGGTCGATATGTTAATTACAGCGGTCAGGAGAATGTCAGCCATTTTTAAAAACGTGTTTTCGAGACAAACGCGTTTAAAGTTTTGTAATGTGTTTACACAAATGTGCTTATAATTACCGCTAATTCGACAGATTTATTTCCACTTACATGTAGATTAAGAATCCGTAATAAAAAAAAAATGATTTTTTGAAAATTTCAAGGACAAAGTCTCCCTTAAGAAGGCTCGAGGCATGCGATGTCCAGATCTCCGTAACTTTCTTGATTCCGCGATGCAGACATGGAAAACAATAATCTACCTAACCTGGAAACTTCAGCGATCTTCAAATTTGCATTGTTGGAATGCAACAAAAATTGTGATTTTAGATTCGCTCCAATTTCTTTAGGCAAATCTTAGCTACGATAATTCCTCGACCATTTTTCAAATTGCCTTTTTGAAGATCTATTATTAAGATTTTCAAAAAAGAAGTTTTTAAATAACGAAAAGGAGAAGATGAAAAAATTAAAAAGAATTTTCGTTGCGTTCCAACGATGCAAACTTCAAGAGTATCGAATTCACAGACCCTACAGACTAGGCCAATTAAATGGAAACGCGAAATATTCCAAGATTCTTTGGCCCATGCCTCAGACCGTTTTCAAATACCTCAAACCAAACGACTATAAAGCCCCAAAAGACATGACGTTGAAATTTGCATCATTCCAACGCAAATTTTTTTTAATTGTCTTTATTTTTAGAATCCACAATCTTTTTTCCCCAAAGTAAGGTCACGAATCTCACGAGGACACATAAACTTCATCATCAAAATGCTTCATCGTCATATGCAAACTCAATCATAAAAAAAAACAGCTGAGCACAACATCAATGAGTTCCATATGGACGATATTAGAATCTACGCCACCGAAAACATGTTTTCTTATGAGGGAATCAATTACAATCCTGCGAATTTGTCTCCGCGTCGCGAACGTTCGATTGATAAATTTATCTCTCAGATTTTACGTTCTATAGATTACGGTCCTATACAAATTCAGACGCCTGATTACACGCGCGAGATAAGAGTTTCACGAAAACACTTCCGTGAAATTGTCGAAAAGGAAGAAGCCACCGCACTATGATCCACCAAGAGCTGACATGTGATTTATTCGCGTTATTTTTTCCTCCTTTGCGGCGAGCCAACTCGATTTTTTGGGATATTCTCTGCTCTTGAGGTCCGTACGGTAAACACTCGTGGATAAAAAAAAAGCAAGGTTCAATGTCTCGTAGCGTATAGAGGCCATGTAAAAGCGTTTTGTATTATTTTCTCCACATGATCATCTTATCTTCGTTCTCTACGTTCCATTCTTGCTTTATTTTGCTTTGGTCGGTTCTCCCGTCGTTTTCTTTCTTTGTTTTCTCCTTCTCCTGCCGTCTAGACGCACTTTACCCGGATGCAGAATGCAAAATTTCAAATTCGAAAAATTGACAATTCGACTTAAAACCTGTTTTTCATTCGTTTTTTTTTTTTAAGATTTTGGGTATAAAAAATTCAAAAATGTACATGATTGTGGATACAGTTAAATATATGTATCAAGAGAAGACATTTTCAAACCCTGTATGTAAAGTTGGCTATCGGCACTTCGAGGACGGTCTTTGAAGTTTTTCTGAACGGATTGTTGATTTTGAGGACCGACTGGTTCGGGAAAATACTTTTATATGAATATCCTTAGATAAATCTAGAGGTGATTTTGAAGACGGGCATTTATATAATGCTAAGTATGGGGACCCTAGCCTACTGTGAGGACGGTCCTCAAAGTCGAATGTCTTTAAAATCGACTTCCCCCCACACTTGCACGCATATCCCGGGCGCTAGACTCGAACAGTTAACGGTATCCTGCTCTAAAAATTCAACGAGTAGAGCGAAAAACACTAGAGCCCTCGCTTCGAAACGATATATCTCACGAGTCGCTAAACTGGATTATATATATATATATATATATATATATAAAGACACACGCGTATGTGCTGTTAATTGCGCCCGCGAAATTTGCCGGTACGAAACGTGTCGCCGTCCGTACTCATTTGTTTTTACGAACCACGGGGTTGTACTCGAGTCGTTTTCGATATCGGTCGTTGAGAAGACGGAAAAAAAAGTCAAGAACAAAACGCGAAATATCGCCGCGTCGATATAGCAAATCAAATATCGGCATTGAAGTTTGCATCGTTGGAATGCAACGAAAATTCTTATTCATATTTTTATTACCTTATTTTTATTATGCTACCAAATTTTTTTTAGCAAATTGCAATTGTACATCTCCCAATAAGCATCTTAAAAAATGGTTGAGGAATTTTGTAGGTGAAATCTGCTAAAGCAGGATTGTTACGCATATGGGAAAAAGGGAAAACCGGAAAAATAGAGGAAATTTCTTCCCTCCTGGAACAATCAGGGCGGAGTCAGGGTATTTTGTAAATTCTCTGGAATTTTCTCAGAATTTACTTTTCGCAAGAATTACGAATCATGAAACCGACTTGAGAAAAAAACTGAACAGTATGAAAATAAATATTTTTGTATATTTTTAATATTTGTGTTATTCTTCATTATATACAAAAAAAAACGTTATGTCAGTGTCAAGTATTGAAAATTTAAAAAACTGGGCACTAGTTTACTGTCAAGCTCTATACATTTCCATTCGATCTGTCGATACACAATCACATAATTGTTATTATTGATAAGTGTTGATATTTATTTTCTATTTATTGTCACCGACATAAAAAATTCTGTTCATAATAAAGAACAGCTTCTGTGTTTGCTTTTAATGTATTTTTTTACTTTACAATGTTTAAATTATTTTTCGAGTTTCAGTTTTTTTTAAATTTTATTTCAATTTTTAACATTTCCATATATTTGATCTAAAAAAAATTATGTTATCCAGTTCAACATCATTTTTCAATAGAAGGATCGAATTGAGAATTTTTTTTCAAGTCGATTAAAAACGATATGTTTTTTTCACAAAAATGATTCATTGCTATTTTTACGTCTACAAATTTTTCCCGTACAGTTTGTAACGTTTACAAATACTAGTATGGTTGAAACGAGACTTAACTTGTGGTCTTTAAATTAAAAAATGTATATTTGATGAAAACAAAATGTTTTTTATTCGAACCTAATCTGGGTCATTTGCAAAACCTTGATTTTTTGCATAATTTGTATGGGAAGCCTGGAAAAGTCAGGGAATTCTGAGTCAATAATATGCAACAACCCTGTAAAGGAAATTTGAGAAAGTTAAAAAACCATTTTCATCGCACTCTAGCTATGCAAATTTCAACCACAAATGAAATTTCCAATATTTCGCAGCAAAATAAACAGACACATGCCAATATCGCAATTGATCGTGCAGATAATTTATAAAACCTTTTGGATATATTTTCTTTCTGAATATTACCCGCACTCCTTTTTTCTTTTTCGTTTTGCTCTGCTCCAACTCGAGTAATGCGAAGAAGAGTGTCGTTTTTTTTTTCGTTCGCACAATTTATTCAAAAATTTCTTTCATAATTTGCTATTCAAATATCAGCCACACTTATTTTTTCTTTCTCGTTTCGTTCTGCTTCAACTCGAGTGATGCGACGGAGCGTGCCTTTTTTGTTCATCTTTTTTCTCGTAGTTTTCGGTTTCGGCTGAGCCGCGCGCTTTGCCACTTGACAGTCGTTGCTATCACACTTGCCACGCGTTATCGTACGCGCGGTATACGAGAAAAATTACATATACGTAGCGCTACACTCACACTTGCGAATGACACTTGTGCAAATCTTATTACACTTCGCAGATAGTGTAGATTATTTTTAACGAGTGTACGCGCGTGAATCGAGTTTTTTTTCGCCTTTACGTTGCGTGCGATGACAACGATTACGGACGCGAAGTATTTTTTTTTCTCCCTTTATATTTTAATTTTTATATGCGTTTATATATAATCATTATAATAATATAATCAACTGATAATACTCTAATAAAATAATAATATTGTAATAAAATAATAATAATCTAATAAAATAGTAATCATAATAATAATGGGATGCGATGTTTTTCCAAATTTTTGTAGAATACCGAAAACAAAAGTTGCATTCACAGATTTATTTTGACATTGAAGTTTGCATCGTTGGAATGAATCGGAATGGATTAAAAAAAAAAGTATTACTTTATTTTTATGACGTTTAAGTTTGCATCGTTGGAATGCAGCGATAATAGTTTTTATTTTATTTTCCACATTTCTTTTGAGCTACAAAAATCACGTAAACATTCTTTTAGGATTCTTAATTAGCGATGTACAACCTAAATCGGCAAGATATGATTTTAGATGAAAAAATACAAAATTAAAAAGATTTTTCGTTGTATTCCAACGATGCAAAGTTCGACTCCATTTATATTTATTATAATCAACATTTTTTTTAGCTCAAACTCGTAGATCTCTAATAAGTATTAGAAACATTATTTGAGTTTGATTTTCGCATCCTAAGTTAGGGAAAAAAAATGCGAGGGATTAGAGGAAAGTTAATACTTTCGTTTCATTTCCATGATGCAAACTCCAACGTCATGTTTCATTTACGTTAGAAATGCGTCACTAGGACCCGAAAACAAGGATGACCTATTTATCCTCGTGAGTTTCCCGAACGAGATTCGAGGAGTCTATGAGTCATCGTTCATAACTGACGTTGTTTTTCTTCTTCCTGTTTCAGAATACGACCAACCAGAACCCTACTATACAGTTCCTAGGAAACGAAGGGGTGAGTCACAAATTTATATCCCTATATTTACCTTTCACGTATCTTCGCCAAATTTACACTCGCGATCTGCGCAAATTTTCGAAACTTTCGAGGGGTGGCGAATGAAAAAAATATTCCACCCCATTTTACACATAGAGAATAATTTCTGATTTTTTTCACGATTTGCCTGCTCAATAATTGAAATCCCGATGTAAAGCATGTGTTTGCACAATTTCGTGGAGTGGGCTCGAAAATGTAGAAACCGCGAGGCTGTGATAGGACGGACACGACGAAACTACATGACGTTGAAGTTTGCATCGTTGGAACACAACGAATTTTTTTTATCGTACGTCCAACATTTCCTCCGGGAGATTTGAGCTACGAAAATCGCGCAAACAAATTTCGAGGTTCTCATTTAGCGATCAAAAAGTTTGCAAAATGTGATTCGGGACAATAACGCCAATGAGAAATTAAAAAGAATTTTCGATTCATTCCAACGATGCAAACTTCAACGTCATTCTTCCTCATGTTTGTTTATTGCAATTGTAATTAACTACATAGCGCGGTGTTAAAGTTTGCATCGTTGGAATGCAACGAGAGTCAATTCTTTTTCCATTTCTCAATTTTTTTGCCGATCTAGGGTACGAAATCATCCAAACGGTTTATCTCATCATAAGTGATTCACGATCTTAGTCTATTAATATAATTAATCTAATCTATAAAAAAAATGATAGATAGTAATAAAAATAAAGAAATAAAAAAAAATGAAACATTGCAACAAAAATGATTGATGATTGTAAAAAAATCATAAATGGTAATAAAAATAAAGAAATAAACAAGTGAAATATTGCAATCAAAATAATTGATGATTGTACAAAAATTAGAGATTCGAATAAAAATGGAGACATGAAAAAATGAAGAACTAAAGAAAATGAAAATAATTTTCGTTGCATTCCAACGATGCAAACTTCAACCTTATGACGTTACAAGGGTCCCTTGTTTGCCTACGGAAACCCAAGAAGAGACCGCGGGCGCTGTTCGATTGCGGAATCCTCGGGAATTTGGGGGAAGCCCCGTGTGCTTCGCGCGCGCGCGCGCGACTAGCGCCACGAGTGGCAACTCGGCGAAGCTCGCGACAGCGCGCAGCTGCTCTTACGACCTCTCCCTCTCTCTCTCGCTTTTCTAGCCGCTTTATTATTCCTCGACGACTCAGGCTGTTCGCTACGCTGAATCTGAATGAAACATTCTTTTTCTTCAACTTCACATACCATCCGAAATCCAATTCAAATTAGACTCGTAACGATCGCAGAAAAAAAAACACTTTGAGAAAAAAGAGAAGCCAACGTGGGTGAAATTTTCGGAAAGTGAATGCGATAGATGCGCAATCTAACCTGCAAAGTTTAGCTCCGCCACCCTCGTCGTTGAAACGAAGAAACGAGAGAAACAAAAGTTTTGCATTATTGACGTTGGAAGTTGAGATTTGACAAAGTTCGTATAAAGGTTCGGAAAATGAAGGTTTTCCCCATTATGGCGAACCATTACCGTCCTTTTGTAAAATAATACGCGAACGTCGGCAAAGGAAAGGGAAAAGGGGTCGAGCCACGTGACTCTATGCGAGGGTCAAGTCTTCCTCTTCATCCAACACTTCACGATGCCGAAGTTTCCATCGTTGGAATGCAACGGAAATTCTCTTTTTTTTTCTTCTTCATTTTCCCCATTGTCCAAAATACTTTGTTGCAAATTTAACCTATAGAGGGCGTCTCAAGGTGACCTGACATTTTAAATTGCGCGCCATTTTTTTCGCGGCGAACATTTTCGAAAACATTTGGGTTTTTTACGCAATAAGGTTAGAAACATTTATATCAAATTTCATCAGAATCGGTCGATTAGTTTTTGAGCTATACGTCACGTCACTTTTGAAGATTAATATTTTTTTAAACACCATGTAACAGCCAAAAATACCAACGAAATATTTCCCTTAAAAAAAATCATGACAATCAACCATTTGTTTTCCTCCCCTAGGACTCTCCCCCCTCAAGGGCTGCATATCAAGGTTATCATGAAAAACCCGCTCTCTACGTATCTAAAAAACAAATACATTGAGTCAGATAACGATAAACGGTTGAGGCCTAAAAACGAATCGATTTTCGATCTTTTTTTTTCTGATAAAAGTGTTGGGATGCGAAGGTCGGGATTGTGCATACAATTGATACACGGTCTCGCCATCGTTGCGTTTTTTCCCCACTGAAACATATCGATAAACAATAAAGTTATTATTATTCGAACAGACAAGCGTCCTTATTTTTTCAATTTTAAACCAATGTAGATCTCTCACACCGCTCGTCGTCAGCCTCACAGTCGGACGACCCATATTCAAACTCGCGTCGTATTGTCGCTTTTCCCGCGTCGAGTTTCGCAACGCCACTCGAGCGTCGGGGGAGTGCGGGAGAGCGAGAGAAAGAGAGAAAAAGAAAGAAGTCTCGGACAGTGGCGGGTGCGTCCGCTTGTGCGTGCCAATTAAAATTATTCATTTTTACGTGCTCGAACGTCTCAAGTGACCGGCACTTGATGCATGTATAGATCGAACGATTGCAACGAACACATCGTTATTCGTTCAAAAACCTACACACACACACACACACACACACACACACACACACACACACACACACACACACACACACACACACACACACTGTCACTATATATATATATATATATATATATATATATATATATATATATATATATATATATATATATATATATATATATATATATATATATATATATATATATATATATATATATATATATATATATATATATATATATGTGTGTGTGTGTGTGTGTGTGTGTGTGTGTGTGTATGTATGTATGTATGTATGTATGTATATATGTATATATGTATATATGTGAGTGACAGTAAATTTGAAAATGCGACTTTCACGCGCGTGCCTTTTCGCCTGCGCGTGATTATCCAACTGGCTACATTGCCATTGACGTTTATACAATATCTCGCCGCCCAGGACCGCGATTCCTGTTCCCCCCAATGTCAGGATGATAATAGATAGAACCTTTGACCGCCCCCTCCCCTTCCACTCCCTCTTGCTTTGCCTTTTTTCAGTTTTTTTTCGGCACTGCTCTTGTTAGCTGGAAATATTGACATCATGAGGCTAATGTGCGATCAAAGAATTTCGTTTTTTTCCCCCTCTTTTGTCGTCTACTGCAAAGAGTACTGAAGTATTGAAATGGATACGAGAGAAAAGGGAGTGTGAGATGGAGAGAAAAAACGAACTTCAGAGAGGAATGACGTTGAAGTTTGCATCGTTGGAATGCAACGAAAATGATTTTTTTCCCTAAATTTCATTAGGTAGACTCGAGCTGCGAAAATCAGGTGAACTTTTTTTTGACGTTTACTTAGCGATATATAACAAATCTGTTGTACATGATTTTGTATGATAAGGGAAATAAGAAGATGAAAAGAATTTTCTTTGCTAAGTTTTTTTTTTAATTTTACCTTTGTCACGGTGTCGAAGTTTGAATCGGTTTAACGCAACGGAAATTAGATCTTTTAAATTGATAAAAAATGAGTTTTGGCCGATTCGGGCTATGAAAATTACTCGTTCATTTTCACGTACCCTGCTTAGACATTCGGGGCTTCAATTTAAAAGAAAAAAAAAACATTTTAGATGATAATAAAAACAAGGAAATGAAAAAAATCGTTGCATTCCAACTATGCAAGCTTCAACGTCATTATTCGACGTGTTTGTTTATTGTAACTGTAATTAACTACACAGCACGATGTTGATGTTTGCATCGTTGGAACGCAACGAAAGTTAATTCCCCTTCCATTAATCGCATTTGTTTGCCTCAATCTACAACAAAAACTTATAAATTGTAATAAAAATCAAGAAATACAGAAAACGAACTTTCGTTCCATACCAACGACGCAAACTTCAACGTCATCTATTGGCCGAAATCCTATTCCCGACTTGAAGTCTGTCTTTCTGTGAAAGCCTCATCGAAAACGATTCGGTAGTTCTCCAGTTGGGGCCGGGTTGAAGTTCCGAACTTTGGATGATCAGAACGCTCAAAACTCCGAAAGAATTTTACCCGAAAGACCAAAATTCCGACAATCTGAACACCGCCAAAATAATTCGGCTATGGAAGTTTCAAAAGTTTCAAAATTTTCAATAAATCGACAAATTATTTCAAGAAATTTTTTTTTATTAAGAAGTGATTTTACGTCGATTTTGAAATTTGTCTAGACAATGTTATACGTTCTACATCATTTACCGCCAACTGTGTAGACTTTCGCTGGCACAATCTTGACGAACCTTGTAATTTCGGAACATTAAAATTAGGAATTTTAAACCGTCGGCGCATTCAAAGTTCGGAATTTCAACCCGGCCCCCTCCAGTTGCAAACGAACGAACATTTCGAGTGCGAACGAATGAGTTTGTTTGAGTTTCGGAAAAAAATCAAGAGCTCCCCTCAGGACAGTTGGATATTCTGATAGCCAATGTTACATGGAGGCAGCAGTCTCGAAATATCCTTTTCCCATATGTATGCTGACTTCTATCGCATGGCGAGCGCACGTTCTCGCGGCCATAGTGAAAAAAGTGAGAGTTCGCGCGTTCGCTTCTCGAATATGCATTATACGGATTCGATCTCCGAGAAGAGAGAGAGAGAGAGAGAGAGAGAGAGAGAGAGAGAGAGAGTATGTAAAAGGACAGGTAAACCGCGTGAACTAACGAAGGTTCTCGTTGGGATCGGGCTTCGCTCGCGGTGAAGCCGATCGAGGTCGTATGGCAAGGTTGCACCATTTTCTTTGAGCACGTCATCTCCGTTCTCGGCGTCTTCGACGTCAACGGAGACGACGACAATCGACCGTGACGTCCAATAAAAAAAAGGACAGCATCGAATAAAAAATAAATAAAAATAAAGGGAATCGACAGACGAATCGAACGCGTACGCAAGTGCGCGGACCCTCTCAAATTCCCCATAAGATTCGCCACGTCCGCGCGTTTCATTCTTGCTCCGGCCTCGATTCACTTGGCTGCACTTCCTTGTGGAACTACTCCGTATAGACGGCATTTCTTAAATTTTTTTCTCCTCGCTTAACTCTCCCCCCCTTTTTTTTGCAATTTCGCGCACGGCATTGTGACGAATAAAACGAAAATGAAGATCGTACCAGAATTTGTAAAAAAAATTATGTGACAATAGGCTATTCGGGAATAATAATGATTCGTAGTGAGAAAGCGAACGAAAATCGAAAATCGTCGACGTCATCTTACTTTCCAATCGTTGGATCCCGCGCTCGCGGATTTTTTAATGTTTTTTTTTTTTTTCGAAAGCAGCATCGTCGAGTTTGAAACTCGGTCGGTAATGCAGAGACACGTCGGGACTTGAAAATACATCGATGAAAAAAATAAACACTCGATCTCGATCGAAACTTGGGGGGTTGGAAAGCAGTGGTCAAAATTTCGAAAAGATCTTCCGGAATCTTTAGAAAAAATCTTTTCCGCATTACAATTGCACTCTCGTATAAAAAAAAAATTAAACTGATGACAGGAATGAAATAAATGAAGTTAAATAAATAAAACGAAGGGACTGAATAATCGAAATTAGAAGAAAAATCAATAAACACGTATTAAATGAGTAAAAGCAAGGGATGGATCAATCGAAATAAAAAGAAAAGAAAATAATGAAAAGCGAAGTAAATTCCGAGAAGAAAATGTCCCGAAATCTTCCGAAAAAATCTTATCTCATTATAGTAATTGAAACAAAGGAAACAAATAAACATGAATGAAATAAGTAAAAGAAAGGGATGACATAATGGAAATGAAGAGAAAATAAAATAATGAAAAGCGAAGTAAATTCCGAGAAGAAAATCTCCCGAAATCTTCCGAAAAAAATCTTATCTTACTATAGTCATTGAAACAAAGGAAACTAATAATAAACACGAATGAAATAAATAAAGCGAAATAAATGAAACGGAGGAACTGAACAATCGTAATTAAAATAAAATAAAATAAGTTGGGGCAATAACGTAAACTAAAGAAAAGAAAAATAATTGACGAGTCAAACAAATTGAGGAAATACGATGACTCTGGTAAATAATAAAATAAATTAATGAGAATAAATCAATTGAGCCAAGTACATAGAACGAGGCATGTAATAAATGTAAATACGATTAACAAGGTACGCGTAATAAACGCGAATTTCAACAGTCCGGCAGTTTCACTATTTCATGCCCAAGGCACCTTCGACATCGCAAAAAAAAAAGACAGGGAAAAAGTAAAGGAAAACACGCGCACTCGCGGGTGCTTTCGCGAGGACTCGCATATCCGCTCACCCTCGCAGGAATTTTAATTGATTTATAACTTTTACGTAAGTTACCTGGCTATGATTTTTTTCTTTGTCTTTTTTTTTCGTAGCCCGCGAGTGAAAGCTTCCTCGTATTTTCTCTCTTGCCACTTCTCCCCTTGCGCCTCTCTAGCCCCCCGCCGTGCAGGTTTGCTCCATTGTAGTTTGCCATTTTCTTCAATTATCTTTTTCTCTTAATTTTGACATTTGTTTTGTGGCCTTGTAATTTTGGTATCTTTCCAAACTGAAGCACTTTGCATCGTTGGAACGCAAGGAAAAGTCTTCTTCTTTCTTATTGTACATTTTTATCCCACCGAAATGTTTTTTCGGCAATTTAGGCTGTAGGATTTTTTTAAATCCTGAAGAACATTTGAGTGACCCTTGTAGCCAAAAAGTGTAAAAAAAATAGGCACTTGAAGTTTGGATCATTGGAACGCAACGAGAATTCTTTTTATTCTCCACTTTCCTCCGTTTCACTATATAAAAAAAATCTTTCTTGCGAATCTTAATAATAGATCTCTAAAAACGCAAATTAAAAATTGTCGAGTGACTTTCGTAGCTCAGATTCGCCGAAAGAACTTGACGCAAATTTAAAATCATAATTTTCGTTGTATTCTAACGATGCAAACTTCAAGATCGTAACAAAAATTGATAATAACAAGTTTCAATGGTTGGAAAAAATAAATTTTCGTTGAAAAAAGAATCCCAAAAAACTTTTGAGTGACTCTTGTACCCAAAAAGTGTTAAAAAAGTATGCTCCTGGAATTTGCATCGTTGGAACGCAACGAGAATTCTTTTTTATTCTTCTCTTTCCTCCGTTTCATTATTTCAACAAATCTTTTTTGCGAATATAAATAATAGCTCTCTAAAAAAGCAAATTAAAAAATTGTTGCGATATTTTCGTACCTAAGATTCGCCGAAAGAACTTGACGCAAATTTAAAATCATAATTTTCGTTGTATTCCAACGATGCAAACTTCAAGATCGTAAAAAAATTGATCATAACAAGTAAATGGTTCAAAAAAAAAATCGTTGCGTAACAATGAAAATTCTTTTTTTTTTTTAATAGTTGAATTATTTATGTAGCGAAAATTTGCCAAAAAAAAGCTCGGTCTACTAAACTTCCGTCGCGTTCCAACGATTCGAACTTCAAATGCGCCAAACTTCATCTTTCAATTTGTATTATTTTTTTTATATCTGTTTAGATATAAATATATCTTCTTATCTCTTTATCTCGTTTGCTCTCACCCCCCCCCCCCCCCTGCTGTCCCTCATCATTCAAATCCCTTTCCCTCTTCTCTTCCTTTTTCACCTTATCCTCGCACGCTTCGCAGTTTACTACCGTGCTATTCTCGGAAGTGGTCTCGATCCCCGGGAATCCCCGAGGCGAACCTTCACCAAGTCCTGCTCCACCTTTTTTGTTTACTCCTCGGCTCCCTCCTCCCGGCCTCCGCGTCCCGCTACCGGTTCCTCCGCCGCCACAGACAAGAGTAGAGACCGCGAAGCAAAACAACAGCGGAAAAACTTTTTTGTACTGTCACATCTTTTTGTATCGCCTCCTGTGCTGCGTAGCTCTCGTATCGTGCTGTACTCGAGAAGCCCTTGATAATTATTCGACGATAAATTCGAATTATTTTCCCTGGAAAATATCCCGAGTAAGGCTCCAAAAAACCCCCAACCTCCGATCGAGACGAAATTTCGCACAGACCTCCTTTTTAATATCTTGACAACCCCTTAAAGGATTTTTGGCGACGCGCAATAGTTTTTGTGTTTGGGTTTGTTTTGACTTAGGTTGGTTTGAGTTGGTTTGGGTTTGTTTGTTTGGATAAACCGTAGGCGCGCGTTTAAAGAAAACTTAAAAATTCAATGTCTCGAAAACTATTGCAAGTCGCCAAAAATCCCTTAAGGGGTTGTCTTAAAATATTAAAATGAAGGTTGGCGCAAAATTTCAGCTCGATCGGAGGTTGGGGTTTTCGGAACCTTGTGCAATCCCTCTTCGGATCCATCCCTCTTTGGATAGTGCGAAATAATGAAAGAAAAAAAAATAGTCCGTCGTGCGACTTTGCATAGATATATGTGAATCGCATTGACTTCATTTTTTCTCAGCTACTTTTTTTTCGATGACGTTGAAGTTTTTTTTTTCATTTCCCAAATTTTCTCCGGCAGATTTGGGATGAGAATATCACGAGACGATTTTTTTAGGATTCTTATTTAGCGAATTACAACGAATTTGCTAAATATGATTTTGGATAATAATAAAAAGGAGAAATTGAAATGGATTTCCGTTGAAAACTTCAACCCTATTTTTATCAATCGCATTGACGTTTTTTAAATATTATTTTTCAAAACGATTTATGCACATCGAGATAGTAAATGCGTGAAAAAATTGGAGTGATTTTCGTAACTAAAATCGACGGATAAAAAGATTTCGGTAATGAAACAAAAATCCGTTGCGTTTCAACGATGCAAATTTTAACGTCATTTGCTTTTACCGCTGGCGAGTTTTCTTCACGAGTAAGATTTATTTGGAATTGGTGCAACTTTTTTTTAATCCCCAGTGAATATTTATTGCAAGTTTCATTTGCCATTTCTACAACTGCTGTTCAACCTATCAAGAGCGTAGATCGAAATCGAGTGATTTTACTTTTTTTTTTCGTCGGTGTTTTTTCAACTTTCGCACCGAGACGTGGCTTTGCGGTACCGACCGAGTATCAAGATCGACGGTGCTGCTTTCGAAAAATCATTGAAAATGGGAGAGCGAGGGATCGAACGATTGGAAAGTCAGGTTACGTCGGCGATATACATATGTATCGATCGAATGAGATTGAAGCTTGCATCGTTGGAGTGAAAATGATTCTTTCATTAACCTACATTTTTTTTTTGGCAATTTTAAGCGACGCAAATCATTCAGCCATTTTTTAGGATGCTCTTTTGGAAATCTGTAATCGAAATGTGCCAAAAAATATTTGGTATAATAAACAAAAAAAATAAATGAAAATACTTGAAAAAATTCGTTGCCTTTCAGCGATGCAAACTTCACAAACATTCGATCGAATTGGGAGCTCTATTGGCTCAATTTTTATGCTGAAGTTTGCATCGTTGGAATGCAAGGAAAATTAATATTTCTGTATTCGTTGAATTTCTTTTGGCAGATTTTGCTTACAAAAATCCTTCAACCATTTTTGAAGAAATTTAGCAATCTACAATAAATAACTATAAATAAAAATCTTCTATAATAATGAATATATGAAAAATAAAATGGAAAAAAACTTTTTGTTGCGTTCCAATGATGCAAAATTCAACCCCGAGGAAAATGGGGAGAAAAAATAATGGGCCCAGGAACAATGAACACAAAAAGACAGTAAAACGAAAAATCAAAATTTCAAACAACCCTTTGTGTCTATGCCCCGACCTTTTGCCTGCGGTTATTCTTGAAAAAAAAATGACGTTTAAGTTTGCATCGTTGGAATGCAACGAAAATTCCACTTAATTTTTTTATCCTCATTTTCATTACCATTCAGAATCTTTTCTTACACATTTAGGCTGAAAATCTCCCATAAGAATCCCGAAAAAATTTTAAGTGATTTTAAAAAGCTAAATGTGCCAAAAAAATTGGTCTACGAAATTTTCGTTGCGTTCCAACGAAACTTCAATATCATAAATCTATCTAAAGTTTAGCTTAAGCTTGCCCCCTTAAAAATTGACCTGCAGAGCTCACTCTATTTTCGAGACATTTCTTTCGTTGCCTTTTATTGCTATCGAAGAAAAAAAAATGGTTTTTTCCCCATCGATCCTCATACATAGACAAATTGTCCGCGCAAAAGCCATCCTTTAAGGAGGTACGGTGATTGAAGCGAGTTCAAGATAAAAGCTCGATTTTTTTATAGCATTGTCAAGACCTTCGTCCATGCGTATGCGGAGTTTCCACGAGATTTACCGTACACTTTCCGAGTTATTAATTGTTAAAGTTGGTGAATTAGTCACACGTAGACGACAAAATGTGCTTGTCCTCTCATATATCGATTTTTTTGTGCCACTTGGAGCCAAGAAACACGTAAAAAAAACTGATGGTTGCGTTCGTTGAATCTTTGTGATCGATAAGGCACCTTGAATTGGAAAGCTCACCGCAGAAATAAGCAATAAATTTAGAAATAAAGTCGCAAAAACCGAAGTTTTCGGAGAGCGAGACTTCTCGTGACGTAACAGCAGCCATCTTGCTCGACGTGTGGCAACGCCGGAAACCCGAGCAAATTCGATTCGTCTATCGGATATTTTCAACGCGAATTAAAAATATGATTGTGCGAAGCCGTACATTTTTCAATGGATTATAAAGGGCCTTTCGTCGATATTTACTTGAAGTTCTTTCACGTACTGCAAAGTCATCTCAATTATTCTGGCGACATGTACCTATACAACGCATCTATATATAAATTCAGCATGGGAGAACCGTCATATAAAATAAACGTTCCTTTTTATACCTGCAAATATTGTGAAAATTGGGAAAGGGAAAAATAACATAACAATCGATGAAATATGTTTTGACTTTGGACAGATTGAACATTGGACATTGAAGTTAACTTCAACGCGACGTTTTTTATTTGCAATCGCAATATTATCTTTCCATTTTCTAATTCTTGTCCGTCAGAATCTACATTTGTCTCTAAACTGGACTTCAGGTACAATCCCCTTACTCTTTTGATGAACTTCCACAGTATTTTCATTCTCCATGTTAACCGGCTACAAAAAATAATAAGCCGGGCGCGTGGAACCGATGACAGCCACCGAAAATGCGACGATGCTAAACGTCAACGATATGGCGTACTACTGAAGTCGAGTAGTAGATTATTAAGGTTGTTTCCATATTATAAAAACAATAGGAAACTCGAAATTCAATACTTAAAAAATATTTCTCGAAAAATAGGCCATATACATGTATCTAAAAGGTGGCGATATTGCGGCGTGAAATAGACTCTAAGTTCACTAGCACGGTCATCACCGTACCTCCTTAAGAATCTCAGACTGATCGATCGATCGTTCGATCCGACACGATCATTGCATTCTTCTCGAAGCTATTTATTTGGTTACGTGCACTCGCGGCGAGTCCTCAGCGAGACGCGCCACGTCCGTAAGCGAAAATCGGAGAAAATCACGAGTATATGGAAAAAAAGGTTCGATTATTCACGAGCAATTATATCCCCGGGGACTATAATGGGAAAAACAAGGCGCGCATGGAATTGGAAATCCTGCGGAGAAAATACACGCGCCATACGTTCCGACCAATCGATAATATCCACGCTCAATTGTTTTCACGGGGCTCGGGATTTCCCGTTTGTTTTTTCTCTCTCTCTCTCTCTCTCTCTCTCTCTCTCTCGTTCGGTTTCTTTTTCGCTTCTCTTTGCACTTTTGTTTCTCGGTGCAGGAGGCTCGTTACCCGCGTCTTGAGTCACGTACGAATCAATTGCGCGGATGAGTTTCCGCGTTCTCGCGGCGAGGACTTCGTTTCTCCCGTCAGCCATGAAACGAGTCGACACAAATGGTGTCTCAAAATGACCTGACACTTTCATTTATCGATAAAACGTATTGTTTATTCGAAAAGTAGGAATATTTTTATTTTAACGCAAGGTACAAACATGGAGGTTGTGTGCGAAACACAATATCCGATAAATGGCATAAACGGTATGGACTTGGAAGACATATTCTTGCAACAAGATGGCGCAACCTGCCACACTGCGAGCGAAACAATGCAGTTATTGCAGACGAAGTTTCATGGTCGTGGTGTCTCGCGCCGCGGCGATGTCAATTGGCCACCAAGATCGTGCCATTTGACTCCATTGGACTTCTTTCTCCGGACTTTTCTGAAAGGAAAAGCCGATTTTTCACCAATTTTTTTATGCGATAGGTATTAAATATAGAATGTTGATATTTGGTATGTTGACTAAGCGGTCTTTATTGAACGTCAAAATATTTTTTAAAGTTTGTCATAATATGGTGGTGGGAGTGGTAGGAGCCACGTATGTCGGTGCGCGGGCGATGACAATCTTGGCTTGCGGAAGTCCTAAGTCCCGGACAGGTGATCTGAAGCAAAACAATCAAACATATTTTTACTTTGTACAATATTGTGTATAAGTTGACCTAGAATCAAGAAGAAAAATTGAAAAATAAAAAAATAGTGAGCAAAAAACTGCGAAATTTTTTGGGAAAAAAACACAAACTTCCTTCCGATCGCTCGCTATTTTTTTATTTTTCAATTTTTCTTCTTGATTCTAGGTCAACTTGTACACAATATTGTACAAATTAAAAATATGTTTGACTTTTTGGCTTATTTAAATTAAAATATTCGTACTTTTCAAATAAATAATACGATTTATTGATAAATTAAATTGTCAGGTCATTTTGAGGCACCCTTACGATGCCTTCCAATCTTTAAAACTGACGATAGACCATGACGTTGAAGATTACATTGTTGGAGTGCAACGGGAATGAGTTTTTTGAAATTTATTTCGCAAATTTTCTTTTGCAGATTTAAACTTTTTTACGATTTTTATTTAGCGATCTACAATAAAACTGCAGTGTATGATTTTACATAATAATGACAATGAGAGGATAAAAAGAATTTTCGTTGTATTCCAACGATGCAAACTTCAGCCCCCTGATAGACCTCAGGGTGTGTTTTCTTTAATCGCATTAAAGCTTGCATCGTTGTAGCGCAACTATTTTATTTTCCACTTCTTTATTTATATCATTTTTGAACACTTTCCTCGCAGATCGAGATCGTAAATCTCTAATAAGCATACGTAAAAAAATGAGAGCGATTTTCATAACCGGAAAGGGAAGGAAAAAAAAGTTTGGCCAAAAAAAACTATAATTTTCATTGCATTCCAACGATGCAAACTTCATGAGGTTGAAGTTTTCGTCGTTGGAACGCGACGAAAGTTAATATTTCTAAATTTCTTGAATTACTTTTGACAGATTTCGCCTACGAAAATCCTTTGACCATTTATTAAGATATTTCTTTAGCGATCTACGATTTAAATCTTGAAAAAAGATCTGTAATAATAAAATTATGCAAAATTCAATGTAAAAAAGAACTTTCGTTGCATTTCAACGATGCAAACTTTGAATGATATGGAAGTTTGCATAGTTAGAATGCAACGAAAGTTTATATTTCTGAATTCCTTTAATTTCTTTCGACACATTTCGCCTACAAAAATCCTTTGACAATTTATTAAAATATTTCTTCAGCGATCTACAATTTAAATCTTTAAAAAAGTTCTTCTGTAATAATAAAAACATGAAAAATGAAATGTAGAAAAGAACTTTCATCGCGTTCCAACGACGCAAACTTCGCCACCATGCAAATTTCGAATGGTATTGAAGTTTGCATCGTTGGAATGCAACGAAAGTATATATTTTTCGTATTCCCAGTCTTTTTTTTTGTTGCGAATTTGGGCTACGAAAGGCACTAAAACGTTTCTGAGAATTCTTGCAAAAAAATTGTAACCAAAAAGCTGCAAAAAAAGATTTTAAATAATTTAAAAAAATGAAAAAATCAAGAACTTTCGTTGCATTACAACGGTGCAAACTTCGAAATAATATCTTTTTGTTCAATAATCGCAGAGAAATCATCGAGCTATGGACACAAAGGGTTGTTTGAAATTTTGTTTCGTCGTTTCACTCTCTTTTTTTATGTTGATCGTTACCGAGGCTATTTTTTCCCTCGATTTTCTCTCGCTTCGATTTTTCTCTTGGAGTAACTTTCTCACGGGATGAGAGGAACGTTATATGTGGCAATTATAGCCTGTATAATTCGCTCGTTTAGCCAACGTCCTTGTCGTCTGGTGCACGATCCTTTGCTCTCGCGGATCTCTCGTCGTTCTTCGTGGCGTCTTATTCCTCAGACGAGACTGCTCCACCCTTCGCCACTCATAACGAAGCAGCCCCTTCACTCTCTCCCTCTCTCTTTCACTTTCTCTCTGAACATTCCTCTTTCTCTTTCACATTTGAAATACTTTTGAAAAAAAAATAAATAAAAATAAAAAATAATGCGAAAATTTGCTCAACTTATCGGCGCAATTCTCGGCTCTGAAATTCGAGAGGCGAGCCGCAAGGTCTATACTTATATATTACTCCATACGTTGAAACATATAGAGCCGTATGCTCCGTACAAAAGACGCTTGACGAGCCTTCACATTGTTGCCTTTCACTCGGCTCCTTTATCCTGCTCCGATGAGTATGCCAGCACGTCCATACGTATGTATGTATTGCATCGACTGCTGGCAATCGAAAGGGCCGAACTCCCGTCTCCTCATTTCCTATGGTATTAATATCACGAACTTGATTATCAGTTACGTCGCTGAATGTTTCATATACGCCAGGAATAATGCATAGCCTTTGAATGCGTCTGTAAAAATTTACGCGCGAGATGACTCGCCAACGATGTTGAAGTTTGCATCCTCGGGATGCAACGAACAATTAAAAAAAAATGTTTTACTTCATTTTCTTCGTCATCCAAAATTTTATCCGGCAAATTTGGACTTCAGATTTTTTATAAAAATCGTAAAAAATACATTTTAGTGTTTTTTCGTAGCGTGAATTTCATGACTCTCCATACGTCGTATTCAATGACGTTGAAAAGCTTCCATCGTTGGAAGGCAACGGGGATTTTTTTTTTCAATCGTTAACTCGATATCATCAATTTGGCAGTTTCAAGCTACGAGAATGACTAAAATATTTCGCAGGATTTTTATCATTTTTTTTTTAATGATAAAAATCCTCTATCGTTCTTTTTTTCAATGATAAAAATCCTATCGAGAGGGATAGATTTGAAGTTTGCATCATTGCAACGCAACGAAAACTCGCTTTTGTTTCTCACTCAAAATATTTTATTTAACTAAAATTTGGGTTAAAACCCAAATTTGCAACTAAATATTTTGCGTGAGAAACAAAAACGAGTTTTCGTTGCGTTGCAATGATGCAAACTTCAAATCTATCCCTGTTTGATTCCTCTAACCGGTGTAATGTTTCTCTACGCGCAAGGAAACATAAAAAATCAACGACGATCTCGATCTTTCATAGTTCAAATTTGCTAAAAAAGAAAAAAAAATGGCGACCGAACTTTCGTTGCGTTCCAACGATGCAAACTTCGATATGGTGACTCTCCATACGTCGTATTCAATGACGTTGAAGTTTCCATCGTTGTAACGCAACGGAGGTTTTTTTTTCATCTCGTTATCACCCAATTTTTTTGGCACTTTCAGGCGACTAAAATGACTTAAATAGTTAACAAGACTTTTATAATTTTTTAGCAACCCTAATTTGTAACTATTTATTACTCAAAAAATTCTCACTAAATATTTCGAAACTCAAATCACTCGAAATAAATATTGAGCGAGAAAAAAAACGAGTTTTCGTTGCGTTACAACGATGCAAACTTCGAATCTATCCCAAGAGGGATAGTTTTAAGTTTTAGTATTATAAAATAAGTTTAAGCTGATTTAAGTTTTGAAATATTTAGTGAGAATATTTAGAGTAATAAATAGTTACAAATTTGGGTTGCTAAAAAATTATAAAAGTCTTGCGACTTTGGTCATTCTGGTCGCCTGAAAGTGCAAAAAAAATTGGATAATAACGAGTTAAAAAAACATCCAAGAGGATTCCTCTTACCGAGTGTGATGTTTTATTTATCTACGCGCAAAGAAAATTAAAAAAACAAACAACGAAGTACTCGATCACTTTATTGCGAATCGCACAAAGAATATGGGAAACGAGGTACAGCTTCATTGCACGATTCTGACGTTTGAATCGTTGGAGAATGCAGTGGTAATCAAGTTTTTTCAAATTGCCGACATTTTTCGTTGAGGTATTTATTCGACGACGCGTTTCGTGTTGTTTAACATCACGACTGTTTTTTTTTTTTGCTATCCTCAATCGAGACCTTCAATTCGATTCTAAAAAATAAAGGATATTGTATTGTAATAAAAAGAACACAATTAACGGAAACGAAAACGGAGTTTTCGTTAAATTCCAACGATGCAATTTTCAGCATTGCTCAGATTTTGAGATTCTTTAATCTTTTTGGGGCAACAAAATAATCGACGTAACATGAGCAATTATTTATAATTGCGTCATTTTAATAATAAACCTATATTATTATTCTTATCATTGAGCTTAACAATGGTTATGAATTAATTGAATAATAACTATTATTGTTTCATTCGGTTAATAATAATAATCATAATAATAGTTGTTCATTAATTTAATAATAATGAATATTAATAATATGTATTATTATCATATAATTAATTTGAAATAATTAATCTAATAATAGATGATATTAATATCATAATAATAATAGTTATTAATTCATTTAATAAAAATAAATATTATTTTTTTTCATTTTGTTAATTGTTATTATTATTATTATTATTATTATTATTATTGTTATTTATTCATTTAATGATAATAACTATTATTGTTTCATTTTGTCAATTATCATTATTATTTTATTATTGTTATTAATCAATTTAATAATAGTAACAATTATTGTGTCATTTCCTTCATTACTATTATTGTTATAAATTAATTTGTTTTATCGTAAATCGCCAAATTCGTAAAAATGTGCAACGGCAAACAAAAGTTGATAAATGCGGTCGCGACAAACGACGCATCGTCGTCGCCGAATGCACACGCGTCGCTCGAAACAGCCGCGAGAGCGCGCTCGGAATACATACCCGCACGCGCATTATGCGCGAGATAATTACGAGACTATGCGGAGAGAGACGCGCGCGGAAGAGTGCGCAAGGTCACGATATTTCCCGCATCCGCCCACCTCGCGTTATCGATTGCTTTTCTTTCCCTCGCCTTTTTTTCCTCCCTATTTTTATTTTTCTTGCTCTTATTTATTATTTACTTTAATCTCATATTTTTCAGCGCTCAGTCACGATGCGCTGAAATCCGTTGGGACTCGCGCGTCGAGCGCGAAAAAAAGTGTCAAATTATGCTCCGGAACGGAGAAAGAAAGAAAAAGAAAGAAAAAGAAAAATTGGCAACGAATTTCAAGATGGATTGATTCGAAGCAAAGTATATGATGACGTAGAAGTTTGCATCGTTGGAATGCAACGAAAATGAATTCTTTTTAATTGATCAAATTTTGTTTTGCCTGTTTAGCTTGTGGAAATCTTTCAAACGTTTTGGCACGGTAGAGATTTACGATCTCAATTCCTAAATAGAAGACTTTGGATAATGGTAAAAATAAAATAATGGAAAAATGAAGAAAAAAATCGCTGCAACGATGCAAACTTCAATGTCATAGTATATGTATTTAGATGGATATTATTCCAATTTTCAAATGATTGAACTATTCGAAGGTACTGGAAATACCTTCAAGTTAAATAACAACAATGCCGACCAAACTCATTGGATATTATTTAAACAAAAGATATTATTTATCGAAAGCTATACAACCAAAACAAAAATCCGTACTGCTTGAAAAGGAAAAATCTTTATTCGACGACGTTTGTTGGTTCGCACTTACGTTCTGTTTTTTTCTCTTTGCAATATTCCCTCGCGCCTCGGGACAAAATCCTCGAAGTGCATTTCTCATTTTTCAACACTTCGTCCTTTAGACGAAAGTCTGTCCTTGTTGATTTTGTTTTTTTTTGTTTTTTTTCGTTTTTTTTTTTTTCGAGAGTACGCCCGTGGCTAAAATCGTGAATGCATCCTTTTTCTATCGCGCAGGCAACGTGGAAGCGAATGCTCCCGACGGTATGTAGAACTCGCGAGTTCTCGAGGGTTCTTCCGCCGGGGATAGCCTATGCGGGAAAGTAACGTAGGTCAGGGACCCCCGCAACGTAGTATACAGCTATACAACAACGTTGCAACCTTTTTACGTGTGTGTGTGTACACACATATATATATATATATAAATATACACACATATATATATATAATGGCAAATAAAATAAAATGTATTGTTGTTCAATATTTATATTCATACACGTATTGTACATAATACTAATGTACAGTGAGTGGAGAAAATATTTGCCCCTCTCGCCTTTTTTCGATGTATTTTCCAGGTACTTCCATTAAGGCTTTACCCCCACTTGCAGCGCAAAAAAAGGCTCTTTTCATGATTTTTTTTAAAGAAAACTACAAAACTTTTTCAATCGATCAATATACCATCTTAAAGAACACATCTTGAAGAACTTTCAGTCATTTTTTTATTGAAAAATATTACATTGTTTAGTGGCAAACGGCCGTCAATGAAATAATGTTTTTATATACACGGTTTGCGGTGACCAACATTGCGGCGAAGTGGATCATCTGAAAAAAAAATTCGGATGGATTTAGTCAAATATAAGTATAAACTAGTCTTTAATCGAAGGATTTTAAAAAATATTCATTTTTCACAAAATGGCGGACAGTCAAAGTTAATGGTTCGATTTCAACGAAAAAAATCGAACGATTAAAGACTACATTTTTGTGTGTTAAATAAGCCTGAAAAATTTCAAGAAGATCGGTTCATTAGTGTTCGAGTAATCTTGGTCACCGACTTCAGAAATGCCATTTTGAGAAAAACGCGTTTGAAGTTTCTCTTTCAACGCTCATATCTCAGTCAATTTTGTTCGGATCGACTTGAAATTTTCAGGACATATTCTCAGATAATTATACTTCAAAAAAATGCAATAAAAAAAAATCGATTTTTTCAAAATCGCAAGTGGGCGTAACCCCCTAACGAACAGGTAAAATAATATTTGTATAAAACAATTGGCTCAAAAGTATTCATTTTTTAAACTATTTGAAAAAATAGAGATATGCAGAAACATTATTTCTTTTTCTACTACAGTACAACTTCAATTGTGCAAACATTGGCGAGAAAAAATGAAGTTTGCATCGTTGGAATGCAACGAAGATGAATATTATTCAATTCTTGTAACTTGTTTGGCAGATTTTGCGTGAAGAAACTTCTTCGACCCTTCTTAAAGATATTCTTCCAGCGATCTACGATTGAAATTTATGAATAACGGATCTTCTATAATAATAAAAATTTGGAAAATGTAAAAAAGCACCTTCGCTTCTCTCTAACGATGCAAACTTCGAGGGCATGCGAAAAATACGTTGTTGCGCGAAATTAAACGACTACGTAATACGGAATAAATAGAAAGAGAGTTCGATATTTGAAAGAGCTTAAGCATATATTTTATAAGAGGTCGGTATTTGATTTTTTATTTAATTCGAAGCATATCAATATTTTATAAGAGGAGAATATTAAATTTTCAATTCAGCTTAACCCTTCGAGTGCACACTGGGTCGTATTGAACCCAAAAATGTTCTGTCATCGATTGTATCACAAAACGCGGGGATCTAGTCGCCCGAACGTTTTGACATTTAATTTTCGTTTTCGTCAAAAAAATAAATTCAGGGCCACAAAATATGGATAATTTACTACAAAAAACGTCTCTACAAAAAAAAAACAATAAATGCATATTTACCGGAATACAGCGATTCGAAAAACGCCTTGGGTCAGATTGACCCAAGGTGCACTTATAGGTTGGCGGCGGAGGTGGGCACTCGAAGGGTTAACGCATCTATTTTACAAGACGAGATATTTAATTTTATCATATGGATTTTTAGACCATTTTTAGAGTCGTATTTTTTCGCTAAAAGTTCGGCTACTTGGCTTGAAATTTGATCAGTATACTGGGATATATTTTTACTCGATGAAACACGAAAATCGGATAATTGTTAAATATTCGGGTTCGTGAGAGAAATTAAATTTATGTTGTATATTATTCGAACAGAAAATAATTGCGTTTTGGTTATTCGGATAATCGAGATTCTACTGTTCACATATCATAGCAAGATAGGCACACGCATGTATCCATGTATCGTGTTTATTAGCCATCTTCATCGTATCCGTTCTCGGCACGACAATCGCCTCATCTTCGCTTAGTGTCAAGTGCCTCTCTTCGTTACATGCCCCTATGCACCGGGTGTCCCAAATCGAATGACGTTGAAGTTTGCACCGTTGGAACGCAACTTTTCCCCCTTTTGTTATTCCTCTATTTTTATTGTTATTCAAAGTCCTTTTTCTTGCAAATTAAAGTCGTAAATCTCTAATGAGGATTCGTAAAAACGTTTGAGTGACTTTAAAATTCTAAATCGGCAAAAAAAATGGAAACGATTAGGAAGACTTCATTTTCCTTGCACCCCAACGATCCGAATTTCACCATCGTCGAATCGAGCCGTTGAAACCTGCTCAAAATAAAACAAAAACAACGATAACTCAACAACGAAAAAATTCAATTATTTATAATTGTAATATCATTTAAAATATCGTTGTCAAGCAAAAAACAATGCGATTATTTATAATTGCATTGGTTTAACCTCGACTAGTTTTTACAAGCGAGGAAAGCAAAAGCAAAGTCTTGGTCTCGCGTGCGAGGGAAAAAGTGAGTTTAGTTCGTGCCGCTTTTTTGCTGTCTCTTTGCTTCTTCGTGCATCGGTTATAGCACGTTCATCGATACGGAGGTTATCGTTGAGGTTTGTCGTTTTTCCTCGGCGTTCTCGGACGAGGAGGAGGAGGAGGACGAGGAAGACGGCGACGAGGAGAGGAGGGCTCTCTGTCGTCTGGATCGTGCACTCGCCGAGAGCCAGACGTGTACGCACAGCACCTGGGAACAGCCCACGAGACCATGAATATTTTAGGGATTCTCCCTTCCTAGAGTGATTTACCGGCGAACCGTGAACTCTCTTCGTGCGGTATCGCCTCCCCCGCGTCTCTACTTGCTGTCGCGCTAGTCTCTCTCTCTCTCTCTCTCTCTCTCTCTCTCTCTCTCTCTCTCTCTCTCACTCTCTCTTACTCTCTCTCTCTTCCCCTCTTTATCTGTCTCTACCTCTGCACATACATAAACGTCTCTCTATCTCCTTCTCTCTTTTTCATAATGACCTTTGTATTCTCCCTCATCCAGCTTTTTTATTCTTTTCAAATGTGATTTATTTTTTTCTCAACATATATATATATATATGAAATTATGCATATGAAATGCATAATTTCGATTTTTTATAATGACCTTCGTATTCTACATCATCCAGCATTTTTATTCTCTTCAAATGTAATTTTTTTCTCAACTTTTCATAACATCATATTTTCCTATATATATATATATATATATATATATATATATATATATATATATATATATATATATATATATATATATATATATATATATATAATATTTGAAGAGAATAAAAATGGATGATGTAGAATACGAAGGTCATTATGAGAAATCGAAATTATGCATTCCATATGGAGTACACACACACACACACACACACACACAAACCCACACACACGCGCGCGCGCGCATACCCCTCCATACGAAATGCGTAATTTCGATATATTCGAAGCTCCGTTTCGTATCTCGAGCCAACCGGAGTGAAAGTTATTCGCCTCGGTAACGAATTCGAAATTTCAGTCACCGCTGTGCCAGTGCGTACATCACACACACACACACACACACACACACACACACACACACACACACACACAAGCTCGCTCACTCGCCTGGATCACAAATGTACAAGTGCGTATCTGCAAAAAAAAACGACATCCCGAAGCTACGCACACTCGACACGTCGTGCTTATTGCTCAACGCGAGCGCGCGCGCGCGAGCCAATTATTTATTCCTCCGTTTTCTCATTATCAGACGTAAATATACGCGGAGCGTTTTTCGAAAAATATCGAAAAAAGCGTTCACCGAGCATCGGTCAAATGTTTGCGGAGGAGCAATAAAAGTCAAGGACAAGCGGCGGCTGAACGGATGACGAACGGACAGGACGGGAGGAAGCGGGGGAGTGAAAAAAAATTACAAGGTGGATAGTTGAACGAGGAAGATGGAAAAAAATGGTAAAATGGTAGGGTGCAAAAGTTTCTGCGTTGTGATCGTCGGTGTGTCATTTTCTCGGGGCAGGTACAGTAGGAAGTTACGAGAGGGCGGAAAATAAGGGACTGGGCGGGGAAGGGGGAGTAACGAGAGATGCGGACTCGAATGATGAGGCGGGAAATGTCTCTTGGAGTGACGAACGCGACAGACATGTGCTCCAACAGCTTTTTATAAGTTTGTTCTTATATATATATATATATATATAGACACACACACCCATACACATATACGCATACACCCACGTGAAAATTCTCACCGCACGGGCTTATCTTTTTCCTCAATTTTCCTTTGTCTTTTCCAGCAGCTTCGCGCGCCCGTACCTGCGCGAACTTTGTTCCACTCTGTTTTATCATTCGCGTACATATGTCTGCGACGTCCCAGGGCGGCCGTACTGACCCCTTGTGCTTGAAGTTGACACGATTGCAGTGCAACGATTTTTTCTTACTTCTTTATTGTTATCGGTATTAAAAAAAAAATATTTTATCGATTTGGGTTGTAGATCGCGCAATGAAGAGCCCAAAAAAATGATCGCCGGATTTTTTTAGCTCAAATATGTCAAAGAAAATTCGGGACATTGAGTAAAAAAATATTTCGTTGCATTCCAACGATGCAAACTTCAACATCATCTTGCCCCCTTCATCCTTGTTCCTTGTCCGGCATTTCGATATCCGTAGAAGGAGAGAGGGAGAGAGAGAGAGAGAGAGAGAGAGAGGGAGAGAGAGAGTACATAGAAGCCAAAAGTGAAAATGAAAGCTTCCCGCACTCCCGATCGTTGAACCACAATTATATTTTGGACGAGTCCACATTTCTATGGAAAGGAAATTTGTTGGGAAAGTTGTTGGTCCCCAGGTCCTACCACGTCATGCTGATGCAGTTTGCATCGTTGGAATGCACAAAAATTCTTCTTTATTTTTCAATTTTCTTATTTTTATTACTTTTCAAACTCTTTTTTTGCACGTTTAATTTATAGATCGCTAGTGAGGATATTTAACAATTCTATAGTGCTTACTGGACGCTAAATGTGCCAAATGAAAATTGTATAATTAGGAAAAAATTATTTTCGTTGCATTCCAACGAAGCAAACTTCAATGCCATACCACGTCCCTATGGGGATTTGATACGCCGCACGTAGGGAGTCCACATTGGAATCCGATATCCCGTCAAAAAATGGGTTTTTTTGTTGTAAATTTGCACGAATTTCCATATTGAATTGAGGAATTTTTATTCTTGATCTTGACGTTTGCGAAAAAAACCAACAAGGCTAATCATGATTACCACTTTTGTGCTATTATCATTATTGTTATTATTATATCGCTGTTATCAATTCATTATTGTTTACGCCATTATCGCACGATCGTTACGATTATGTGAAAAATCTCGAGGCAATGTTGCCCCCCCCCCCCCTCCCGACCCCCGGAGCACGATAAAACATTATTGACAATACGAGAGGGCGAAGGCGTATTACGCGGGACAGTATATCGCGCCAATATTGTTTTTTCCATTATTCTCACGGACGCGACACGGTCGTTAAATTTTATTTTCATTATTGAGGTGAATTTTTTAAATATGTATATTTTTTTCCTCAACGATCTTCGCATAATATGTTTTATTTAAATAATAATCGGCACGCGGATATACCTACGTACGCATATATATATATATGTGTATATATATATATATATATATATATATATATATATATATATATATATACCGGGTGTCCCATTTTAACCTTACACCTGATTAATCGCGAAAAATACTGCTCCGATCAAGTATTGAGTATGATAAAAAATTTTACGGTTCACAGGGGGACGATGAAAAAAATATTTTTTGGTCCAAATCTCAAAATGGCGACTTTGAGATGGCCAAAATGTTTTAAAAAAATGGGATCATGAATTTTTTTTCTCTACCAACAGTTTTCGGGTCAAAATTAACAACGTTCGTCGAAAAAGTTTTTTAATAACGTTTATAATTTTTTTCACTTTGGTTTGTTTGATAACGGAAGGGACGAGCCGCAGAGACCTAATCCTTGATAACCCAAACAAACCCAAACACACGCACACTTACACTAGGAATGCCGAAGACTTTAACTCCTCGTCGTACATTCTGGATAGCGCTAAAATAGTCAAAAATGGTATTCTAATCTAAAAATTATGAACGTTATCAAAAAACTTTTCCTACAAAAGTTGTTAGTTTTGCCTGATAAATGTTTTGGTGAAAAAAATTCGTGATCACATTTTTTAAAAAACATGTCGGCCATGTCGACGTTGCCATTTTGAATTTTTGACCAAAAAACATTTTTTTTAACGCCCCCCCCCCCTTTACGGCCCCCCTTTCAACGTTTACAGTCCCCCTTTGAACCGTAAAAGTTTTATTACACTCAATACTTGTTCAGAGCAGTATTCATGACGTTGAAGTTTGCATCCTTGGAATGCAACGAACTTTTTTTTCTCCCAAATTTCCCATGACGTTGTAGTTTGCATTGTTGGAATTCAACGTTTTTTGTTTCATTTTTCGTTTAATTATTTTCATGCTCATCCAAAGCCAAATATTTTTGCAAATTGAGGTCGTGAATCTTTAATAAGAATATCCGAAAATTTCACAGCGAGAAAAAAATTCGAACGAATAAAAATAGAATAATAATTAATTTCCGTTACGTTACAACCATGCAAACTTCAACATTGTAATTTCTTTTGGCAGATTTGAGCTATGAAAATCACAGAAATATTATGTAGGATTTTGATTTAGTGATCTAGAAACTAAATCTGCAAAGTATATTTTGGGATAATAATGAAAATGAGAAATTGGAAACAATTTTGTTTGTATTCAAACGATGCCAACTTCAACCCCATGCAGTATTTTTCGGGATAAAGTAGGTGTAAGATTAAAATTGGACACCCGGTGTGTATATATGTGTGTATATATATATATATGCGTGAGTGTACGTACGAAACGCGTTCGCGGACTGGATGACACAGGAAAACAGCTGGTCAAACGAAGGCCCCGCACGGTTTTATCGTCATACACGTGTGAATTAATGTTCGCACTTGTGATGCAACCGGGTACAACGATATCGGCAAAGGAGAGATCGTAATCGTCCGCTAGGTGTCGTAACGCCTTACGCACATTTCTTTCTCCTTCCTCGTTTTATTCGCCACCCCCCCCCCCCCCCCCTTGTGATCGTTTTTATCCACCGGTGGTATTTATTTCCACTTTTCAAAATGTCGCAGAACGCTGAGTAGAAAAAAAACAGTCTTAAGGTCACGAAGCAAGAAATATGCGCAGTTTGCGGCGTAATTGAGAGTCGGGTTAAAAAATTAAGGAAAAAAAAAGAAGGGCGTGTGTACGAGGCACGGATCAAAGAACTCGCGAACGCAATTTCGAATATTTGATCAGCTGGGGCTCACGTTTGGGGGAGTGTGACGATACGCGACAATTTTAAATTGAAACGAAGATACACGTGGATTTTTCCTTTAACGCTGACGCTAAACTCGAAGTGCCGAAAAATTCCTAGTAGCGATGAAAAAAAAATTGATGTATTTTATGATACTCTCGTAATGGAAAATCAGCTAATTGCATAACTACGACTTTAATAATTTATTTGATTTATTTACTCTTAGTACTAATAAATTGTTTTGAATAAATAAAATTAAATGTTATTCGATTAAATGTATCGATTATTTATCGGATGTAACTAATTGATTTATGTAAAGGCATTAATCAACTGGAGTAATAGATTAATTGAGCTTTGACAACTCGTAATTATAAACCGATCAAAAGAATATTTATAAATGATTTTTACTTTTATTTTCCATTGCGTGCGCGTGTATGGTTAATGATTTATTAAATCGTCGGGACTCTATATAAAAATGATTGGTTATTTATTCTATATATCTAATTGATTTATTTTTGCAAATTCAGTTAAAGTAATGACTTAATAGCGTGGAAACAGGTCGATTTTCATCGTGTTGAAATTTGCATCGTCGAACGCAACGAAAGTTCTTTTTCATATTTTTATTTCCTTATTCTCGAAATCATAAAAAAAATTCTTTTGTAGATTAAGACTGTAGGTCTCGAAATGAACATCTTCAAAAATAGTTGGGAACCTTTTGTAGGCAGAAACTGCTAATAGAAATTTAAGAAATTCCGAAAAATGAATTTTCATTCCATCCCAACGAAGCAAATATGATTATCAATATTTTTATCTGATGAAAGTATCGGGGTGACAAAGTCGTGTTTTTACACACAATTGATACATAGTTCTGTGAAGTTTGAGTTATTTTTCATTTATATATATTAATAAACAATGAAGTTATTATTATTTTAACAAAGCGCCGACGTCGCTGCATGGCCAATCGGTCTAGGTGGTTCTGGCACCTACGGTGATCTGTAAGAATTAATAAAAAATGTTCGCATGCCCCTTACAGTTTTTCAAGTTTTGAAGATTACGATAATGGCAGGCTGTAGAAAACAAAATTGATAGTCGACCAACAAATGAACTTTAATAATTTGTTATCAACAAATGGATTATAAAGATATAAAAAATCAAACAACTCGTTATAACAATGCCGAAGAGCAGCAAATTATATGAGGTTAAAGTTTGCATCGTTGGAATACAACGAAAATTCTTGTGAATTTCTTAGTTTCGGTATTACCCAAAATCATACTTTGCCAATTTATTATGACGTTGAGGTTTGCATCGTTGGAATGCAACGAAATTGACTTTCTGTTAATTTCAAAAATTGCCTTCAGCAGATTTGAGCTACGAAAATTACGAAAACATTTTTTAGGATTCTTATTTATCGATCTGCAACAAATAGGCAAACAATTATTTTGGATAGTAATAAAAATAAGAAATTAAAACGAATTTTCGTTGCATTCCAACGTTGCAAGCTTCAACCTAATAATTTATTGTAGATCACTGAAAAAAATCCTAAAAATATTGAAGTTTGCATCGTTGGAACGCAACGAAAATATTTTTGTCCTCATTATCCAATTTTTAGATGACCCATTAGCCTGCAAAAGTCACTAACATTTTTTAAAGATCCTTACTAGGGATCCATAAAATAAACTTTTTGAACTGCAACTTTTAATTTTTATTAAACTGCAAAAAAGAGTTCAAAAAGAAATAAAAATCAAGAAATTAAAAAACAACGAAGAATTTTCTTTGCATTTCAACAATGCAAACTTCAACAGTAAAAATGTTTGCGGTATTTTCGTAGCTTAAATATTCCAAAGAAAATTTGGTTAAAAACATCATTTTCGTTGCACTACGACGTTGCAAACTTCAACGTCATCAAATTATTTCTAGATAATTGTTACTGCTGGAGTTGTGTACTTGTCGTCGAGTTACAGTGGTGCTTTCATTTAACTTGAGTTGTATCGTAACCCGGACACGAAAGATTCGAATTATTTGGGACTTGATTACTTGCTCCCGTACGTCTCGTCAACTCGTAGCCTCATTACTTCGTCCAATGTCCGGGTGGCCTGAATGTTCTTATCTCACGTCACCCACGATGTCAAATGGACGAAAAGTATCACGAGCACGTGATATTTTTCCATTTTCTCAAGCCCACTTCCAAATCGGCAAATCGTCGATTGCGGCAGGTGCACCGCGCGGATAAGAGCCCGCATATTTGGGGCCGGGTTGAAATTCCGAACGTTGAATGATCAGAACGCTCAAAACTCCAAAAATATACTACCCCGAAAGATCAAAACTCCGAAAGAATTTTACACGAAAGGCCAAAACTCGGAAAATCTGAACACCGTCAAAATAATTCGTCTATGGAAGTTTTAAAAGTTTCAAAATTTTCAATAAATCGACGAATTATTTCAAGAATGTTTTTTTATTAAGAAGTGATTTTGCGTAAATTTTGAAATTTGTCTAGACAATGTTATACGTTCTACATCATTTACAGTCAACTGTGTAGACTTTCGCTGTCATAATCTTGACGAACCTTGTAATTTTGGAACATTAAAATTAGGAATTTTAAACCGTCGGCGCATTCAACGTTTGAAATTTCAACCCGGCCCTCATGTCAAGATCATGCCAGCGAAAGTCTACACAGTTGACTGTAAATGATGTAGAACGTATAACATTGTCTAGACAAATTTCAAAATTGAGACAAATTCAATTCTTAATAAAAAAAATTCTTTAAATAATTCGTCGATTTATTGAAAGTTTTGAAACTTTTAAAACTTCCGTAGCCGAATTATTTCGATGGTGTTAAGATTTTCGAAGTTTTGGTCTTTCGTGGAAAATTCTTTTGGAGTTTTGATCTTTCGGGGTGCTATTCCTTCGGAGTTTTGTGCGTTCTGACCATTCAAAGTTCGGAATTTCACGATCAAATTTTTTTTTTCTCTGCATACTTCGCGAAAACTCGAAATGGCGCGAATTTTCAATGTGATGGGCCAAATTTGAGCGTTCAGTATAGCGATCAGTGAGAATGATGAAGCAGAGACCGAAGCACCCCCGTTCCCCACCGCAAGTTAAAGAGACGCGACAATCCTCATATCACTATATGTAATAGCGCATTGCGACGTGACCGAAAAAAGAAACAATCATTCACCGAGAGATCCGAATGAGTCACCCATCACACGGATTGTTTTTGCATTTTTTTCGCACACGACGAGCAACGAAATTCGGTCAAAACAACGACGTAATTTACGAACAAAAACAATTTGTTTACGTATTTTTTTTTCTTTTTTATTTAACGGACAACGTCATATATTTCGCTCATAAGCAAAATATATGACGTTGAAGTTTGTATTGTTGGAATGAAACGATTTTGTTGTTGTTGTTGAAGTTGAAGTTTTGTGCATTGTTGAAATGCTACGAGTTTTTGTCGTTGTTGCTCAAGTTGAAGTTTGCATTGTTGGAATGCAACGAGTTTTGTTGTTGTTGTTGAAGTTGAAGTTGAAGTTTTATTGTTGGGATACAACGATTTTTTGTTGTTGTTGAAGTTGAAGTTTTGTGCATTGCTAGAATGCAACGAGTTGTTTTGTTGGTGTTGAAGTTTAAGTTTTGTTGTTTTTGACGTTGAAGTTTTGTGCATTGTTGGAGTGCAACGAGTGGTTTTGTTTTTGTTGAAGTTTCGTGCATTGCTAGAATGCAACAAGTTGTTTTGTTGGTGTTGAAGTTGAAGTTTTGTTGTGGTTGAAGTTGAAGTTTTGTTGTGGTTGAAGTTGAACTTTTGTTGTTGAAGTTTAAGTTTTGTTGTTGTTGACGTTGACGTGTTGTGCATTGTTGAAATGCCACGAGTTTTTTTGTTGTTGCTCAAGTTGAAGTTTGCATTGTTGAAATGCTACGAGTTTTTTGTTGTTGCTCAAATTGAAGTTTGCATTGTTGGACTGCAACGTTTTTGTTGTTGTTGTTGTTGAAGTTGAAATTTTATTGTTGTTGGAATTCAACGCGTGTTTGTTGTTGTTGAAGTTGAAGTTTTGTGCATCGCTAGAATGCAACGAGTTGTTTTTTTTTGGCGCTGAAGTTGAAGTTTTGTTGTGGTTGAAGTTGAAGTTTAAGTTTTGTTGTTGTTGACGTTGAAGTTTTGTGCACTGTTGGAGTGCAACGAGTGGCTTTTCTGAACTTTCGTGCATTGCTAGAAAGCAATGAGTTGTTTTGTTGGTGTTGAAGTTACGTTGTGGTTGAAGTTGAAGTTTTGTTGTTGAATTTGAAGTTTTGTTGTCGAAGTCGAAGTTTTGTTGTTGGAGTTTGTTGTCGAAGTTGAAGTTTTGCTGTTGAAGTTGAAGTTTTGTCGTTGTTGAAGTTGAAGTTTTGTCGTGGTTGAAGTTTACGTTGTTGGAATGCAAGGAGACACGACATTTCGAAAAACGTCAAATATCGTCTCAGCGTCGTACTGCAGCCCTACCAGCTAAAGCCTAATCGAAACGAACTTCGCTAAAAACGTTGAAACGAACTTCGCTAAAAACGTTACATCAGTAAGATGTACAAAGAATGCTCGATTTCAGTAACAGTTTCAGCGAAAACCCCGCGTGTTTCGTAACGAGGCTTGGCTTTCTTTTGCAAACGAGAAAGAAGAAAAAATGCTTCGTCGAACGAATGTCTTTCGCGACCTCGTTATTCGGGCGCGAAAATGTTTGTCTTTTCGTTATTCTCGTTAGCGCCGAGTTTCATTGTCCGGGTGTTGGGAATTGTGACCATACGCGAGTTTCATTGTGAAAGTATATGCGTAAACGATTGGAGTTTTCAAGAGCGAAGAAGCATAAGCGTGCCAGCCGCGTATATGGATTCGCTTCCTGTTGGTTGTAGCGCGTTTCCGGTTGTATAGATCCGTTGCTTCTCGCGTCTCGCCGACGAGCGCGCGCGAGATTCTAACGTCGAACACGTTTGTTGGAATTTGATAAATTCGACGAATTACGATACGATCAACGGGGACCAGATCGTAACATTTCGTTGCCACTTTACGACTGTTTTCTCGGTTCTAGTGATTTGTTTGTTTCGTCAACTTGACATCGACTATTCACCTCTTCTCCTCTCCTTCTATACCTATTGTTCGTCCCGATGACGAACGGGCCCAGACAAAAGCTGGAAAACAAGCTTTTCAGCACGATAATTGAACGTTCGCCCGACGTTGATGGAATGACGCGACATTCTAGACTGATAAGAATAATGAACTGTAAGAAGAAGAAAATAAAAACACGGACGCTTCGATCTTTGGCTTCGAAGTTTTTTCTCGAACCAAAGCAAAACAATTGCCTCGAACGCGAACACACGAGGATCGGGATTTCCAAGCCTCCGGATTTTCCGGCAGTTTGACCTTTTCTCTCTCTCGCTCTATCTGTGCCTGTCCTTTTAGTCCGCATTAGATATGGCGCGTTTCTTCGCTTCGGGACAACAAGCCCTCTTCTTTGTCCCGTCACGACGCTTCCATTGCGAAGATTCCAAACCACACGATATTATGTGCTGTACAGTAGAGCGTCGATTATCCGAACGTCAGTTTTTCGAAACGTCAATTATCCGAATGGCGATTTGGTTTATCCGAAGCTGTGGCAGCTTTCGTATTGGAAAATATTCATCGACGCATTTAAGGGGTTACCCCCGCTTGCGATTTTGAAAAAATCGATTTTTTTTATTGCATTTTTTTGTAGTATAAGTATCTGCGAATATGTCCTGAAAATTTCAAGTCGATCCGAACAAAATTGACTGAGATATGAGCGTTGAAAGAGAAGAATCCGCTTTAAAAGAGCGTTGAGAGAGAAACTTTAAACGCGTTTTTCTCAAAATGGCATTTCTGAAGTCGGTGACCAAGATTACTCGAACACTAATGAACCGATCTTCTTGAAATTTTGCAGGCTTATTTAATACATAAAAATGTAGTCTTTATTCGTTCGATTTTTTTTTTCGACAAAAAATGGCCGTTCTATAGCCAAAAAACGGCCGTTTTTTTTCGTTAAAATCGAACCATTAACTTTGACTGTCCGCCATTTTGTGAAAAATGAATATTTTTTTAAATCCTTCGATTAAAGACTAGTTTATACTTATATTTGACTAAATCCATCCGCATTTATTTCTTCAGATGATCCACTTCGCCGCAATGTTGGTCACCGCAAACCGTGTATATAAAAACATTATTTCATTGACGGCCATTTGCCACTAAACAATGCAATATTTTTCAATAAAAAAATTACTGAAAGTTCTTCAAGATGTGTTCTTTAAGATGGTATATTGATCGATGAAAAAAGTTTTGTAGTTTTCTTTAAAAAAATTCATGAAAAAGGCTTTTTTTTGCGCTAGAAGTGGGGGTAACGCCTTAACGGAAACATAACACACACAATTTTTGACCAATTCACTTGAAACGTTGAATATATCTTGAAAAATACATTGTCTCTGGAAGTACGTAGGATTTTTTTTTATATTGCATAGTTCATTTGTTACCAACGATTTTTAGGCAAATTTTTGGAAAGTGAAAAATTTGCCTAAAAAATCGTCAGATAGTCGTTAATAACAAATGAACTATGCAATATAAAAAAAATCCTACGTACTTTCACAGACAATGTATTTTTCGAGATATATTCAACATTTGAAGTGAATCGGTTGAAAATTGTCTGAGTTATGTTTCCGGCCAACTTGAAAAATTCAGTTTTGAGATAAACGCTGCACAACCGCCATTTTGAAAAAAATCGCTTCAAAAAAATTATTGTATACAGTCACTGATATGTATGATAAACACCCTTTTTGTAATCTCGATTTATTTTGTAGTTATTCTGAAAAAAAAAAATCACCAGAAAGCCTATTTTTTCGGCCTCTAGAGTGGCCTAACCCCCTAACAAAGTTGTGTACAAAATCTCATAAAAAATATTAATAATTAAAAAAGTTATAAACAATCACGTAAAGGACCTTCGAACCCGAGGGGCTCAACGGTGTTCTTGATTTCGGCCACCCGGTTGATCTGAGACAACAAACGACGTTTTTTTCTTAAAATATACAATATTGGCTAAGACTTGACCGAGCTTTTTTTCGTTATCGTGTTTCAATCACCAATTTTTTTTTCTATTTTTTGAGTACACGACACCATTATTGTTAATAACCAGTAAAAAAAAATGCTAAGAAGAAAAACGTCGGTCACGACTAAACTACTGCTACACTGAATAAGTGTACCAAATTTCGAGTTAATCCGTGTATTAGATGTCGAGAAATCGTGTACACCGTTTTGAAAACCATAGTTTCGAGAAAAACGCATTTTAAGTTTGACTATCAGTCCTATCCTTGTAATCATAAGTTCGCCTTCAATCTGCGATTCCCACGGGGTCTGCATCGTTTAAATGCATCGAAAATTCTTTCTAATGTTCTTATTTCCATTGTTATCCAAAATGATACGTTACAAATTTATACATCGATAAATAGGAATCGAAAAAACGAATGCGTGACTTCCGAAGTTCAAATGTGCTCGAGACTATTTGGGAGCACAGAAAATCATTTTCGTTGAATTCCAACGATGCAAACTTCAACGTCATCGACTCCTGCACCATATGTTGGACCTGTTCAATTTCAGTCGCCTCAAGCGACGCGCGAGCGTTTGTCATTTGCACGGTAGCCTAACCCATAGCGACAAATAATATAATAAAATAATAATAAGCAGTAGTAATAATAAGAAAAAGGCCAGAGAGGGAGAGGGAGAGTAGATTCTGCATCATAGTTACATGCGTTGTGTATGTGTGCGTATAAATCTGTATCGTAGCCTAACGGGCCGAGAAACCATTGCGATTGCGCGTTAGAGAAAGTAATCTCTGTACCACCAGCTGGCATTGTGTGTCGCAACGTTTGGTTGCTCGGTCAGTTAACGGTCTCTCTCTCTCTCTCGCTCTCTCTCTCTCCGCTGTCTTTATCGAGATCGGAACTTGGCCAGTAGCGAAGCCCTCGATATTCTATTTTCTCGAAAGAAATTGACGAACGGAATCGTGTAAATGCCGTATGAGAATGCACGGAGACTTTTTGTTTCTCTTCGCACGTTCCGCGGAACAATCGATTTGAGCGACGATGGAAGTTTCTCGGCGCGGGGGAAGTTTTGTCGAACGTTCGAGTACAAGGAACGACGACGATTTTGCAATCCGGTCGTTACAGCAGCTACAATGAGCCTCGAATAGGCAAATAGACTCAACGTGTTCAATGAAATTACGGAAATTGTTCTTACGGCTCTATGCTGGCAAACAATTCCGGCCTGATAACGTGCAACTTCGTCCAACCTTTTTTTTTCGGCAACGCAATGAAATTCTTTTAAGGGACTATACCACTGTGAACGCTGAAAATTTGGGTGATTTTCGGGAATTTTTTGGAAGAAAAGTACCCAATTAAATGTTTCGGAAAATTAAGAATATATTTGGCTATATTTGACCTATATTACATAATTTTTTCATAGAAAAATATTGAGAACCAAGCGACTTAGGCGCTGCCTTCGGAGGCGCCAAAAAAAAGTTCCTTCGCTGCTGAGATGATTCCGGCCGATTGAGTAGCTGAAACCGGAAAAGGAAAAAAATGTCGTTAAACTGGAAGGTATTTCCTGTACAATGACGTAGGATTTTCGAAAAATATCAAAATCTAACAAAATGGCGTAGTTATGAAAAAAAAACGTCTGTTTTCTTGCCTATAAAATGGTCGTTTTTTTCAATGCCAAATCGTCAATTTTCATCCAATCAAAAATATCCTACGTCATTGTAGAGTAAATATATTCAAGAGTGCACAGTTCAAATTTCAAGTCAATCGGATAATTGCTCATTGAGTTACGATGTCAACAAATTTGGAAAATCTCATTTCGAGAAAAAACGCGTTTAAAGATTTAACTATCCATTTTTGCAAAATGATATTTACCATAAAAACTGCCAAGTATAAACGTAAAGTATAAAGTATAAACTGTCGGAAAAGGCAACAAAAAAATCTATTTTTTTAAACCCTAGAACGGGAAAAACCACCCCGGGCGAGTGTAAATCTCGCGCCCTTTGCGAATTTTTCATGTTTTTCACCCTTTTACCTAATTTTCTTACGAACTTTTCCTACTTCGAGCGGAACCGCCGTAGGCCCACGCGATTCTGCATTAAAAAACGAAAAGAATGAGCTCAAGTTGAACCCTTTTCGCAAAATTTCACCGGAGATATGGATTTTTCAAAATTGGGGTGGTTTCTCACCCCAGGTTACCATAATAGGAAACAAAAATAAGATTCCCATTCTAGGGTTAAGTGTCGCACTGGTAACGGCTCCTTGACGAATTTTGAAAATTCAGTTTTCGCTTTTGCGAAACGAAGAAAAGGGTAAACAAGCTGGGAACAAAGAGAATTTCGCCGAAAGTTCGTAACGAGAACTCCAGGGAATTGCGCTCGACTGTAAACCCGTACGAGAGAGAAAAAAAAACGCCATGTAGAACCGCGCGAAGCGTTACGAAGCGGAACGAATGTAAAAATCGAAAATTCAAGTAGCAGTGAAAGAAGCGCGAGATGATCGAACGCACGTGAAAATAAACAAAAAACAAGAGAGAAAAGGAAGGGCGAGAGGGACATAAGAAACGATCAAAGAAGTCGTCGTGTTCCAATGCGCGTTTATGTAAACCTTGAAGCTAGATCCGGATTCTTCGGTCGCGGCAGCTTCGGTGCGCAGGCGCGCGCGCTAGAACGACTTCTCGCGCTTGGCGCGCGGTGGGAGAAGCAACGGCCGCGCTGCTCGGCGCGCGGAGCGGGGGGGAGTGCCGGGACGACGGTGGCGCTGCTTCTGGTGAAGGGACACACCTGACCGGTGTGTGTGTTTGTATTGAGGCGAACGAGAACGTTGGAGACGCGAGGAAAGAGAAGCTGCGAAAAAAAAAAACAAAATAGACAGAGACACGTGCACTTCGGAAAAACGCGTTCGGCGTTTTGTACGACGCGAGAGCGAGCGGGACGGAGCGAGATATATAAGCAGCGCGCGCCAACGTCACGTCGGCGAAAGTGTTCTCGTATTACACTCGACGACCCTCGACGACGCGGCCGCCACCGCGCGATATGCTCCGATATCTGAGGGGGGAGATCCCTTCAGCCACACGAAAATAAGCCAATTTTTCAAGATTTTCTCGTTTTGGGACTATTTATTCTACGCAATTAAAATTTTTTGTTCATATTATTAGAGCTTTTGATTTTCCGAGTTTTCTTTTCATATTACAAAAATGACGCCTCAGTTGTTCCACGGCGTAACACCTAGCGTCTGGTGCATTGATCCGAAACATCGGGGCCAAGAAGTTTTAGATTCCTAAGACCCACAGGCTCTATGTGAACCTAAAAAGTCCGAAGAAAAGTGAAAATTCGAAAAATGGTACGGGTTTGAAGAAATGTTCCACTTTTACCATAGTATTTGTTGATGACAAAGTAGTTTTTTAAAATAATTTCCGAGAAACTTTAGGTTCACATAGACGGTAATTATGTAATGTAGAAGTGTGCGGGATTTCAAAATGATCGGTCCGATAGTTTTTGAGTTATCTTCTACGAGGTTCGCGAAAAAGTGGTTTTTGGGAAACGCGTTTAAAGTTTCAACTCGACAATTTTGTGATTGAGTGAACCACCGATTAGTCTGCGATTTGGAGGCTATGAAGTAGTCCTAAGCTTCCTTGGGGCGATCATTATCGGCTCTAAGCTCTCCTCTACGTTATAAAGGGATCACCACCTTTAAGGGGGGAACCTTTAGGCTTTAGAATTTTTTTAAAGGAACGATTTCTTCGCCATTTTTGAGGCTTAGGGTATATTTCATTACTACTTGTGGTTGTCACATGGTATGTGTAAAAAAGTAATCATTAAAAATGGCGGAGGTATGGCACGGTCTTCTGAACGAGTTGCGGCGGATGCTGTCGGACGGCGTGACACGTAGCGTCGCCGGGATTAATCAGAGAAAAAAGTCACCGAATATTTTTCTTTTATTAACACTCATACGCAGAATATGAACCAAGAAAAAGTGAGAAATGTTGAAAATTGATGAAACGGTACGCTTTGAAATCAAAAGATGGAACTTTCCGAAGAAAAATGGCTACATTTTGCAATAAAAAAATTATTTTTTAATTGTTTTTTAATGTATTTTATTTATTTATTATTTTTTTGATAATTTTTTATTTATTATTTATTTATTGATTTAAAAAAATTATTAATTTATTTTTTCGATTTTCAAAAACATTCGGGTTCTTGTTTTAGACAATAAGGTTAGAAACATTTATACCAAATTTAGAAAATGCGGTTTAGAAGACCCTGCCATACCTCCACCATTTTTAAAGATTAATAATGAAAAAAATTCCATGTAACTGCCAAAAGAAATAATAAAACATTATACTACTACCCTGAGTCCCTAAACCCTAAGTCTAAAAATGGTGAAAAAATCTTACAAAAAAAAATTAAAAACGGCGATTTTTTCCTCCCCCCTTAAGGTAGCACACGCGTGTTAGAACTCTCGCCTTCTAAATCCATTCAAATTTTAACGAATTATTAATGACGGTAATTCGTATCTACGTGCACATACGGAATTGTACGAAACGAATTTCATTGAAGGTGCCGAATTTCAGGCTACTGTACCCCACGAATTACGCGTCTCGCATCGTAATAACAGAACGCTTGGCCCGTTTCATTTTTCATGCGAAAATTGCGAGCTTCGCGTGCCAGGCTAGAAAAAAAAGTTCGAAAATAGACGTTTCTCCGTTTTTTTCTCTTTCATACTCTTTTTCAATTAAATATATACGAAAACATCCGTTGTATTCTTTTTTCTGTGTCGAACTTTCCTGCCTCTTTTCTTTTTGGGGGGGGGGGCTCTTCTTCGAAGCACATTTGGAAACTACAGCGTTTAGGGACGATTGCGACGAATCGGCTCGTATCGATGAAAAATTCAAGGCCTCGTGCGTCCACGAGAGACAAGGCGCGAAGAGAACGAAAAAGGAAGTAAACGAAAGAAAAAAAACGAGAATACAGAGAATATGTGATAGGGACACGATATCGGTGTTTCGACGGGTACAATTCCTTCGCTCTTTCCCCCCTCCATTCGCGCTTTTTTGCTCTCTCGCGAGTTCGAAGTCTTGCAAAACGAGATAGTGTGCGTGTGCGTATGTGCATACGAGGTGGCCATGTGTTTTTTGCGGGTCTGGCCCGGAGATTTTGCGACTGAGGAAAATATGATATTGAGGCGGGAAAAAATTAAGCGATTTTTCAAACTGAAAAATAAATGTTCCACATTTATCAAACCGTGGGGGCCGGGTTGAAATTCCGAACTTTGAATGATCAGAACGCTCAATACTCCGAAAATATACTACCCCGGAAGATCAAAACTCCGAAAGAATTTTACACGAAAGACCAAAACTCCGAAAATCCGAACACCGTCAAAATAATTCGGCTATGGAATTTTTAAAAGTTTCAACATTTTCAATAAATCGACGAATTATTTCAAGATTTTTTTTTGATTAAGAAGTGATTTTACGTAAATTTTGAAATTTTCCTAGACAATGTTATACGTTCTACATAATTTACAGTCAACTGTGTACACTTTCGCTGGCATAATCTTGACGAACCTTGTCATTTCGGAACATTAAAATTAGGAATTTTAAACCGTCGGCGCATTGAAAGTTCGGAATTTCAACCCGGCCCTCATGTCAAGATCATGCCAGCGAAAGTCTACGCAGTTGACTGTAAATAATGTAGAACGTATAACATTGTCTAGACAAATTCCAAAATTGACGCAAAATCACTTCGTAATAACAAAAAAATTCTTGAAATAATTGGTCGATTTATTGAAAATTTTGAAACTTTTAAAACTTCCATAGCCGAATTATTTCGACGGTGTTGAGATTTTCGGAGTTTTGATCTTTCGTGTAAAATTCTTTCGGAGTTTTGATCTTTCGGGGTACTATGCTTTCGGAGTTTCGAGCGTTCTGACCATTCAAAGTTCGAAATTTCAACCTGGCACCATCTTGAATTTCGGAACATTCAAACTCGGAATTTTGAACCGTCGGAGCATTCAAAGTTCGGAATTTCAACCCGGCCCCAACTGTAGGTATACTATAATAGTATATTCAAGTATACAAAACAATTTTTTTTTAAATTCATTTATCATCAAAGTGGCGGAACTGTGGCAGAGTGGTACAGCCAAGTTGCCGCGAGAGTTGCGGATCCGCGTGCAGTCTAGCTTTACAACCATTTGTATTTACAACAAAAATTGACATTTCACGCAAAATTTCTGTAAAATTTGAATTGAAAAGTAGTTTTTTGAAACTTCCGCTTCGCAACTGTGGGAAAATATTCGACACATATAGTTATATCGTTTACAGAAGAAAAATCGATTTTTTTATCATTGTAAATGCATATCCCGTTTTGAATAGTTTTTCACATCCTACTTGGAAAAAAATACCCAAACATTGGGCATTCTGGAAACAAAATCAAAATTGTATTTTCAGTCCAGCTGAATGAAGATAATTCGATTTCGAATACTAAACACTTCTGCAAAAATTGTTTTACCATGTTACTCCTAGTCAATTTCATTGGGACTTTTTTCTGGCAAAACGTTTGCAGTTTTTGCATGTTTTTCTCTTTTACATCAAATACCTTGATTTTAAGTATCTTTCACAAATTTTTAATTGAAAAATATTTATAAATGTGCAAATGGAAACGAATCATTCGAAATAAAAAAAACTCAAACGCATTTATAGTTTCTGCGCGAAATAATCTAGACAAAGCAATAAAATATCGATTCAAAAAAAGCCGCAGTCCAAAGGGAAAATATCGATTTTCGGTAAAAAAAAAATAACGTTCTATTTTCGTTCATAACAAAAAGACTATGCATCGAAGAAAAAGAATTCCTCGTTCAAGCACTGCTTTTCGATGTGGTAAAATGTGGAGGCTCGTAAAATTTCAAGTTGACCGGCACAGTGACTTTTAAATATCGTGGTCACTGATTTTGCAATATTAACGTATCTAATATATTTAATATATTATTTAATATATATTAAATATATAATCTTTAATATTTAATATTTAATTTAAATATTAAAGATTTAAAAATATATAATATTTAATATATATTAAATATATAATCTAATATATTTCGGTACACAATCGCAAGTATATAGAATGCTAATTATATATGCGCGCAAGTTTGTGTGTGTCGGTATACATAAGTTCGCTTATCCAGCCGAACGAGAAAAGCTATAAAAATGACCTCGTTTCTGTCAAACTGAGGTTAAGTAACTATACCTACCCGCGTTTTACGTACTTCCTTTCACTGAGATATGCCAATGCTTGCTCTGGCTCTGTGCGGTCGCCGTTATATATGCATACACACACGCACACGCACACACAATATATAGGGGATGTGAAGTGGAATATGGTGGGGAATGTAATAAGAGAAAAGACCCTGTACAAATGCAAGCTACCATACAAAAAAAAACTAGATGCGTGTGTGTGTGTGCGCGCGCGCGTGTGTGTATGTATGTATGTATGTAACTGCGAAAAAAAATCGGAAAAATGTGTGTGTATGCGCGCGCATGCATGCTGCATATGTATTACTTTGGCAATAACTGCACGTATGTAAATCTCGAATTAAATTAAACCGGCTGGTAATCAACGGAGGAGATATTTTTTTCCTCTATTTTTATCCTTTTATGAGTTTCCCCTACTTTTCTTTCTCTTCCATTTTAATCCATTAATTTTAGCCTCGAGTACGACTATCCGATGGTGCATACGAACCGAGATTGAATTTTGTCATTCTTCGATGTAACGACGACGAAAGTTTTTTTTTTTCCACGGGTCCGCGAATTTTCAGCGTTTATGAAATCAACAGGGTGTTCGGAAAAAATCGTCGTACTGCTGAAGTCCAAGCTCGTTTGTTTTTCGCGGCAGCATAGCTTGCCAGATTTTTTGGGATAAGTTCTTTCGTTGGAGCGCCACGGAGATACATGTTCGTATTTTTATTTTGTCATTTTGATTATGATACTGAAACTTTTCTAATTTCTTATTTTCTAAAATGTCTAATAAAAATACGTGAACACGCTAAAACGGCAGAATCTGGACAATCAAAAAGAATTGATTTTCGTTACGTTCCGACGATGCAAACTTTATCGCCAATTGCAGACCTCCCTATAAGCATCTCAAAAAATGGCCGAGAAATTAGGGTCGCTAAAATCTAAAAGAAATTTGAGAAAGGGAACAAAATTAATGTTAATTGCACTCCAACGACCCAAATTTCAATCGCACGTTTTTGGGCTTTTTTCTATGGTATTAAAGTTTGCATCGTTGGAATGCAATGAATTTTTTTTTCCGCATTGCCTAATTTTTTCCGCACACTTAGGCTATAAATGTCTATAAATAAATGAAATCAACAGGGTGTTCGGAAAAAATCGTCGTACTGCTGAAGTCCAAGCTCGTTTTTTTTTCGCGGCAGCATAGCTTGCCAGATTTTTGGGATAAGTTCTTTCGTTGGAGCGCCACGGAGATACATGTTCGTATTTTTATTTTGTCATTTTGATTATCATACCGAAAGATTTCGGCAAATTTCAATTGCAGATCTTGAAGTTTGCATCGGTGCGAGAAAACGATTTTTTTTTGCTGTTTTTTTATTTCTTCGTTTTTATCATCATCCAGAGCCTTTGTTTGCAAATTGACGTCGTAAATGTCTAATAAAAATACGTGAACACGCTAAAACGGCAGAATCTGGACAATCACAAAGAATTGATTTTCGTTACGTTCCGACGATGCAAACTTTATCGCCAATTGCAGACCTCCCAATTAGCATCTCAAAAAATGGCCGAGAAATTAGGGTCGCTAAAATCTAAAAGAAATTTGAGAAAGGGAACAAAATTAATGTTAATTGCAGTCCAACGACCCAAACTTCAATCGCACGTTTTTCGGCTTTTTTCTATGGTATCAAAGTTTGCATCGTTGGAATGCAATGCATTTTTTTTTTCGCATTGCCTAATTTTTTCCGCACACTTAGGCTATAAATGTCACTGAAATAATTTTGCGCATCCTTATTAGGAATCCATAATCTATAATTGCAAAAAAAGGGTGAAGATTGTGATAAATATGAAGAAATGAAAAAATTGGGAAGAATTTTCGTTGTGTTCCAACGATGCAAATTTCAACATGGTTTTTTTTCTTTTATTCGTTTGATTTCCAGGATATCGTCGGGGAGAAAAAAAATATAGTGGAGATTCCGCGGATTGTGGGCTTGCTCGTAAATCTGCTGGTCCACACTTCACACACTAATATATATATATATATATATATATATATATATATATATATATATATATATATATATATATATATATATATATATATATATATATAGCCGTTTTTCTCTCCCCCCATTTTATAGAATATCTTGCCCCTCTTTTTCTCATTCTCGTTTATATAAATACGTATACACAGAGCGAGCCCCCCCCCTCTCTATCTCTCTCTCTTTCTTTGCCGAGACTTTCCGTCTCGCTTGCTCTACGCTCGTTGAAGTCGCAGCTCGGATCGAAGGTATGTAGGCTGTGCTACATCCCTGCCCGGAAACCGTTACCTGCTTCTACACTGAATGGAGCTCTCGCCATACCGTTGTTCCCATACACGAATTTCCATCTATAATACCATCGAATAAGACGGCCAAAAAAGCGTCGCGAGCCTCGACGAGGAGATTCGACGGCTCGCCCAAGCCCATCGTCTCGAATCATTTCGAGACTGCCACCTGTCCGTCATCCCGAGGAATATATCTCAATGTTTCGCTCCTCCTCGAACGCTCGCTCGATTCGTATCATCCTGATGAGATTGACGTTCGCATGCTTGGAAGACAGTAAAAACATTTTTTTATTGCACTGCTCGAGTCAGCAAAATGTGCCCGGAAAAATGGAACAAATTTTTTGAAGGTGTTCGATTTGAGGTATTCATTTTGTGAACCATAATATCGAAGAATTAACTGATTTTCGTTTATAGTCAAGGGAGAATGTATCCTAGTATACTGGCGAAATTTCAAGTCTTGTTATCGAACTTTAAACGAAAAATTACGACTCTAAAGATCGTCTCATTTATACGGAACTTTATGGAGATGGGACGATGGCCGCATTTCTAATAATTTATACACTAAGTGAGTCTAGATGCCTGATGTAAACTGCTCAATGCGTGTGAACATTTCTAAAGATTCCGTAACGAGGATAAGAACGGGTGGTTGAGGGGTTATATACAGACAGGAGGCCAAAAAAGAGATCGATTTTTTCAAGAATTTTTCTTGAGAAGACCTTTGAATCTGTTAACGTAAAAATTTGTACACATATTATGGTAACTTTTGACTGTATTTAAACATTTTTCATTTGTAAAAATAATTATTTTGAAAGCTAGCTGATCTCCGGGAGCACCTCTAAAAAGAGGCGTCTTGCGGCGAGCACGATAAATCTGGACTGGATCATCTAAAATGAAAAAACCCAAAAACATTTCGTTGATACAATGGATTATCTTGTAATTGATCGAAGTAATAAGCAAAATAATAATTTTTGACAAAATGGCGGCTTCTCAACAACAAAAAAATCGATTTTTGACAAAAATTTAGACTTTAAATTGTTTATAAAATGGAGAATATTTATCGGTGAAAAAAAACCTTCGATTAATTACTAAAAAATATACTTGAAAAGATTGTGTTAAAATTTGAGACTGATCGGTTCACCGTCTTTAAAAACACAGTTTTGAGAAAAACGCGTTTAAAGTTTCAAAAGCACTTTCGAACGCTCTGACACGTGATTACAAATGTGCGTGTAACTTCGAGAATATTCGCCGGATTGAAAAGAAATTTGCTGTTTGCGTACTTAAATATATGTACATTACGAAAAAAAAAAGAAAAAAAAATCGATTTTTCCAAATTTTTTACTGTATCTAACCCCTTAACGAATGGTTGAAGACAATATTAATGATAAATCTTTGAAAATGTAAAAATGTCTAAACCTATTAAATTTGCTCGAATTTTTTAATTTCCGTTCATCGTTTTCAACGAAAAAATTGCCGATTTTCATGATTTTTTTTTAAATGATGAATTCCTTCACTATTTTTGAGACTTAGGGTATATTTTGTTACTACCTTTGGCTTGTTTTGTAAAAAAACTGTTGAATGTTGTGCAACTAAAACTCGTTTTGAATGATTGATACTACCTTTGACTGTCAAATGGTACTTTTTTTATGAATCTTTAAAAATGACGGAGGTCTGCACGGCACGGTCTTCTAAACGGGTTGGGGCGGATGCTGTCGGACGGCGTGACGCCTAGCGTCGGCGGGATTAATCTGAAAAAAACCCGAAAAAGATTTTTCTCTCATTAACACTCATACGCGGAATATGAACCAAGAAAAAGTGAAAAATGTCCAAAATCGATGAAATGGTACGCTTTACAACAAAAATATTGAATTTTCCGACAAAAAAATGGCTACATTTTGCAATTAAAAAATACCTTTTTTATTTAATTTTCGAAAGCATTTAGGTTCATGTTTTAGACAATAAGGTTAGAAAGATTGATACCAAATTTCATCAGAATCGGCCGATTAGTTTTTTAGCTATACGTCACGCCAGTTTAAAAAATGCTGTTTAGAAGACCCTGTCATACCTCAGCCAATTTCAAAGATCGATAAAAGAAATACCATGTAACAGCCATAAGTAGCAATAAAAGTAGTAGTCCAGTCATTATATACATTTGAAAATGCAAATGAACCGAGAAGGTTGATTTTTTAATACAGTGTGGGGGGGGGGGCGGGGGGTGGACTTAAGCTTAGAAAAGCTTAACTTGAAATTGGCGATCAAGATTTCCTCTGAGCTTGCTCCGCCATCTTGAAAAAAGGGACAAATTTCGTTTTTTTGCGATAACTCGGCTCTCCGTCATGTTACGAAAATCGCGATAATATACTTTTTTGATGCTTTTTTTACGGTTCACAATTTCGGTCATATGAATTTTTCACCTACCGTTGCTCGTTGTTGAGATATCGGAGGTGAAAGTAAAAAATAAGGTGATTAAAATTTTTTTTTTGCTGTTTTTCCCTTTCTCGTGATACGTATCGAAAAATGCCTATTTACTACCCTAAGTCTCAAAAGAGGTGAAGAAATCTTTCTTTACAAAAAAAACATCAAATTTCTTTGTTGCCTACAGGTCCCCCCTTAAGCGCCATTGTATTTTACACATGATTCAGGTCTCTTATGCCCCCACAAAATACGGCCAAAATACTTAAAGATTTACGATTGAATATAAAAAAAAATACCATAAAAAACAAAAAAGAACTTTCGTTGCATTTCAACGATGCGAATGTCAGGAATTTGAGGAATCCCACAAGGAAAGCGACGGAAGTCGTGGAGAAAATTCTGCGATATATCTCTCGCACTTTTTTTCTTCTCATTCGCATTGTTATCGATGAACTGTTCGTAGAGGCCTGAGACAGTGGGCACATTTTAATCGTCGCAAAGCCGTTGTTTCTCTTGCTAATCCCGCTCGCATCGTATATCACGGATGAGGTACAAACGAGTCGAGTAACACGCCTCTCCGTACGCAACGTGTATACTTGTTAACGATCGGGGAAGATTCTTGTCGCCTCGAGTAGCCTCGCCCCCTTCTCTCTCTCTCTCTCTCTCTCTCTCTCTCTCTCTCTCTCTCCCTCTCTCTCACACACACACACTCAGGCTCTGCGTTTCCCTGTCGCGTAGTCGGTGTCAGTTACCTCCGGAATGTGGACGGTCCGTTCGTTTCTATATTAAGCTACAATATATGCTCGGCTATAACCGGAGCCTCCTGTATGTACCTTCGTAACTGTGAAATCCAACGACCCTTAATCATACGACGATAAACCAGCCGCTTGATTGTCTATTGGCGAAAATCGAATGAGTGGCTAAGTGCGAAGAACGAGACTGGTGTCAGTTCTCTCTCTCTCTCTCTCTCTCTCTCTCTCTCTCTCGCTCTCTTTCTCTCTCTCCATATCCCTATGCACTATCTGCTGTATATTTTTGGCACTCTTTACCAACCGAGATTACCTCTTCACAGTCATTGACAATTTTAAACAGCTCATCTATTCTCCTCAGAAGGATAATCACTCCATAGTTGACATATTCTTGAATGCATTCTTATTTACATGTATGTTGCTCAGTCTGTGTGAATGCACGCACTCTATCTGCGAGAGAGAGCTAATAGTGCAGTAAAAGAGGCGAAAATCCAGCACTTTTAACGTAGAATTGGAATTTTTTGTACTGAAGTTAGATGGTTGCATACTGAAAGTAAGCTCAATGAAATATTGCCCCTCAACTCGCCCCAACCCTAAGAAATAGGGGTTGAAAACTTAAAAATCGCCGTACCTCGATAATTGATAGCCCGATCAAAAAATGTTTCAAACAAAAGTTGTTTGGAATAAAAAAATACGTATAAATTTATTTGACGTCCAATTCCCTATCTTTGAAAATAGCGGCACAGAATTTAAACCAAATTTTAAAGAAATTTAAAAAAACGTGCAACGATGCAAACTTCAACGTCAGTGACATTTGACAGTGTCACCGATCGAAAAAGCCTCATCCAATAACATCAAATGATTTTTTTAAATGTACAGACTGCAGCATGCAAGAGAATAGGACATTGAAAATAATTTTGTTTTGAAATTTTTATTGTACGCTATATATGTATTATTCGATATATATACACGCGTATTCTTATTGCTACCATCCATTCGTGGCTCTCCATTTTTACACACACATACATGCGTCACGTTTCGTCCCACAAAAATTCGTGACGCTAAATTTTCACGAAATTTCCCCCAGCGTATGTCATTTGTCTCGTCTCGTCTCGTGACGCGAAGAAAATCAGTCCGAAGAGCCTAAAAATATTTTCAATATTATAATACTAGGTAACCAACGCCCCGAACAAAAAATGTTAGAATTTTTAGAACTATAATAACACTAAAGTTACGCTCGAATTTTTTTTTTCGTTAAAAAAACCATTTTGAAACCTTCTAATTCCTTTACTGTGGTGTTTGGTGTTTTTTTTGTCTAGAAAGAAATGAAAATATACTTGCTTTTACCCATTCCGGTTTGAGATCTTGGGATGGACGATTTCGATGGCCATTCAATTATCATTTTGAAGTTCGCATCGTTTGAATGCAATGAAAATTAATTTTCCCGAATTCCTTAAATTTATAGTTGGTAGATTCTGCCTACAAAAAATTCTCAACTATTTTTGAAAATGCTCATTTCGAGACCTGCAATCGATATTCCCGAAAGAAAGTTTTGTACGATATTGAGAATGAGTAAATAAAAAGATAAAAAAGAACTTTCGTTGCATTCCAACGATTGTTTTTCATCATGTTTGACTCCAGGTCTGTTCTCAAGATATTTGTTCTTTTTTGTCCTTCCTTTCTGTACACTTTCATCCACATATACTTTTATTCATACTACATCCGTCGCAATAAAAAATTAAAAGTTGGGTGTCATCCATTTAATTTCTTTTTACGTTTTTTTCTTTCGGATCTACGATTTCTCCTCTCGCCCGATCGATAAAAACTCTTCGATCGGTAGTTTCGTCCATTCGTCACGAAGGCAATCGCTCAGGCAATCAGTGAAAAGGAAGATCGAGAGCAAGTAACCCTGAAGGGGCGGGGGGGGGAGGATTGATTTCATTCACGATTGGGTATAAAGTTTGATTGAATTCCATTTGGATGAACTAGTACATTTTATTTCCGATGGGAGAGGAATTCTGGCGCAGCCTTCGTTGCTCGATTTTTCTTCTACATGCACGAATTCTTGTCTCGGCTACACTTTTTCCCATTGGTTGGTTTCGTTATTTGTGTTGATTTTTTCGAGTCGTTTTAACCTTCCATTAATAACGAGCGTGATGTTTGTTCAAAACAGCCGATGAATACACGCATATGGGAGCGATATATACATATATACATATACATATATATATATATATATATATATATATATATATATATATATATATATATATGTGTATGTGTATATATATATATATATATATATATATATATATATATATATATATATATATATATATATATATATATATATATATATATATATATATATATATATATATATATATATATATATATATATATATATATATATATATTTCTTCGAGGCCAAAGGAGACAAGAGAAGTGAAGAGAGCAGAGAGAGAGAGAGAGAGAGAGAGAGAGAGCATAGGAAAACCAAAATAACTGGATGCAAGACAGAAATACACCCGATGAGTTCTCTCGCCCGCACAATTCACCACCGAGGTGCAGACCACCACCAGGACGAAACAATTTTGTCGCCTCGGGGTCGAGTCTGACCAAAAAAGAACGAGAAAGAAGAAGAAAAAAACGTGACCTGGAAAAGAACGTAAAGTTGAAAGTAAAAATAAGGCCAGAGTGACAAATGGCTTTTGAAAAATGAAGAAAAATCATTTTTCCATCCAGAGGAGCCTTTTTCCCATTTCTAATTTTATTTCCCTCGCGCGATCGGGCCAACGACGATTTTGGTTCGAGACAACGTCACTTTTCTTTTCTAAGGCTAGAAAAATGCTTTTCCCGAGGGTGGAACAGTGTCCCAACGGTATACCGTTTCCGACATTGACGTATGCGAAATGAACAACGATGCTGGAGTGCAATGGAAATGAATTTTTTCTTTCAATCGTCTCAATTTTTTTTTCACGCGTCACGGCTGGTGCGTAGTTTGAATTGCTTTTTTGGAAATGTGCAATTGAAGGTGCAAAAAAACATTCTGCACTATAATGGAAAGTAAGGGAACGTAAAAGGATTTTCGTTGGATTGCGATGATGCAAACGTTGACATCATCGTATACAGGGATCGGGTTGGTGTGGCGCGAATAGAACGCACGTGTCCAACTGATTCGTTTTTACTGCAGGGCTTTCCAACGACGATTATCAATGTGACTAGAAACGTGACGAATGCCACGTGTTTCCCGAGATGTACATGCAAAAGCAGAGAGTGAGGAGGAAGAGGAAGAGAGAGAAAGAGATAAAGAGATAAAGAGAGAAAGAGACTTCATTAAGGTCCATACGTCGATGCTCGTCGTCGCATGCAAACTATTCGTATACACGTTATTACGACACAAAAGGAAGAGATAAGAATCACCCAACCAGCTGAATGATGATAAATTGAGATTTCTGCTAAAACGAGGACGCACGCGGTCGGTTAATTAACGAGGATTAAGGACGACATTGGGATTCGTCCTTGATCCTCGATTATCTCATTAGTACGTCCTTTTTCCCCAGTCTCTTGAGATAATGTTATAGTTTGTTCACATTGACGTTTGCGTCGTTGGAACGCAACGAAAATATTTTTTTCCTTTTTGGCCAATTTTTTTCCTGGCCCATTTGGCCTACAAAAATGACTAACATTTTTAAAGCCCCTTACTGGGAATCCATAAAGTAAACTTGCAAAAAAAAAGTTTGAACACGTAATAGAACTAAAGGGATGAAAAAACAATGAAGCATCTAAAAAATTTCGTTGCATTCCGGCGATGCAAACTTCAACACCATGAAGTTTGCATCGTTGGAATGCAACAAAATTTTTTAGAATCATTAAAGGGCTATACCAGTGTGAACGCCGAAAATTTTGGTGATTTTCGGGAATTTTTCGGAAGATGAGTACTCAATTAAATGTTTCGGAAAATTAAGAATTTATTTGGCTATATTTGACCTATATTACATAATTTTTTCATAGAAAAATATTGAGATCCAAGCGACTTATGCCTTCGGAGGCGCCAAAAGAAAAAGTTCCTCCACTGCTGACATGATTCCGGCCGATTGAGCAGCTGAAACCGAAAAAGGAAAAAATGTCGTTAAACTGGAAGGTATTTCCTGTAAAATGACGTAGGATTTTCGAAAAATATCAAAATCTAACAAAATGACGTAGTTATGAAAAAAAGTCTGTTTTCTTGCCTTTAAAATGGTCGTTTTTTTCACTGCCAAATCGTCAATTTTCATCCAATCAAAAATATCCTACGTCATTGTAGAGTAAATATATTCAAGAGTACTCAGTTCAAATTTCAAGTCAATCGGATAATTGCTCTTTGAGTTAGTGTCAGCAAATTTGAAAAATCTGATTTCGAGAAAAAACGCGTTTAAAGATTTAACTATCGATTTTTGCAAGATAAAATGATACAGATACGGCCTTGAAATTTTTACAGGATATTCTTGAAAGTATAAACTGTCGAGAAAGGCAAAAAAAATCGATTTTTTGAAAGTGTCACATTGGTATAGCCCCTTAACTCGTTGTCATTCCATTTTTTGGCAGTCAGACTACGAGAATGACTAAAACAATTTACAGGATTTTTCCTAACATCTGTAATCCAAATTTGCAACAGAATATTTTGGGTGATGAGAAAAATGAATTAAAAAAAAATACTTTTCGTTGCGTTACAACGATGAAGACGTCAAGACCATTCTCTTGAGGAGTCGCCCCTTTCTCCCTCTTTTGAGGAAGGAAAAGTCGATCCATCGATGTATTTATTGATACATCAATGAAACATTCCGGCACGGTTGAAATCGTTTGAGTCTCAGAAAATGTGCGGATCACAGAAGTACACTTCATCTCCACGTCCTATTGGATTATCCAATTAAGCTTCCACGCCATGAGGAGGTTTCCGCAAAAATCGCATCCCGGAAGTGTCAGAGGGTGAGGACTTTCTGGCGGTTGTCCAACTCTGGCTATCCAGCCGAGTCATACATCCTAAAGTCTATTTGTCGAATGACTGGAAAATCTCATCGCTTCGTTGATCCGTAAATCTCCGTTAATTTTCCTTTTTCCTCGACCTAACGGATTTCAACGGCGAGCGGAGCTTTGCGAGAAAGACGAGAAGATCGAATTACCAGGCTGGAATGACGCGCTGACGAGTGCGCACAGGCGCTGTGACGTCACTGCCGGAGTAAATGGAAGTTCGCATTGCAGCGTCGCGCGTTCATGGGCATGAGTACGTGGGTGTTGAATAGACCAGACGAGCCCATTACAGGAGCATATACATCACGAAACGAGACTTCCCAAACGCCCACCGGCAACTCCTGTATCTGGATCACTCCACTCGCCCTCGTCCATTCTTTTGTACGCTTCTCTGTTCCTCCTTCGCCGCGAACTTCCTGGCTGCATACGCGTTGTAGCAACTTCTGGCTGGACTTCCGTACGCGTTGTTTTTTTTTTTCTTCATTCGTACGCTGGATGCACAGGGTGTCTCAGATTATATTAGGACGTTGAATAAGTTCTCGCTGTTTTTCAACAGATGGCGTTACCAGAACTGCGTACGTGTAGCTTAAGATGGCAACGCTAAAGCTATAAAGAAGTACTATAAGCAAGCTTGATAAGCAACATTTCTTCTTCATAGTATTAAACATGTCAAATTTCGTGGCACAAAGAGTATTTGCGGGGAATTTTACTGCACTATTTTAAATATTTTTTTACGATGAAAGTATTGGGATGACAAGGTCGGAATTTTACACATAATTAAGACATGGTCTTGCCAAGTTTGAGTTTTTTTCTAATTGAAAAATATCGATAAACAATGACGTTATTATTATTAGAAGCACGCGCTGCCATTGCTGCAAAGCCAATCGGTGTAGGCACAACCTTTCCCAAATAGGGTGATCTGAAAAACAAAATAAAATGTACTTTCAGCGTAATAAAAGAACTTTCGCATGACCGGATAGTTTTTTGAACTTTTGAAAGATAGGAAAATGGCAAGCTGTAAAAAAAAGTTCGCCTTTCGAGAAGAAATACTCGAATCGAATTCGAAACACTTTAACCATTTGTTATGAACATATGGATAAACATATAAAAAAAATGTTTTTTTTTATATGTCTATTATAGAATTATGTTAATAGTTTTTATTATAGGATATTGGAGTTTCGGAAAAAATTTGGTCACAAATCGAAGTTAAGTTGAAGCTAAGTTAAAATTGAGTTTCGGCTGGATATTTTTTTGGGCGCTTCATTTGAGATGAGCAACTGAAATGGGACACCCTGCTCACGCACACACACAATGTCTGTTACATACGAGGTATTTTGTAAATATTTTTATTTTCATTAAGTTAAATGTACGAGATTATTATAATCGCCCTCTTTATCTCGTTGCCTCCGCCGCATTGTCCGATTCGGTTGCGTCACGATGAGACAAGAAAAGCCAGTCTCTCGCTAAAAATAGGGGACAGCTGTTTGGAGAGTCCCCCCTCTCGCCCTCTTTCTCTCTCTCTCTCTTCGTATATATGTTGTTTTTTTATCCGTCGTTATCTTATTTCCCTGCCTTTCTGTTTTTCTGGACTATGTGACCCGCGTTGGAATTCCGTCTATCCGCGTCGATAACGACGTTTGCGGCCTCTGACCCAAAAGAAAGAGAAATATAACATAGATAAAACTTTGGTCACTTTTTTCCTCGCAGCACGCGAATGGCCAGAAAAATTTGGAAAATATAAAACGTGTTGTATTGCTCGGTGGAAATTTTCTGGGTATTCTTAAACGAGCGTGAAATATTATCGAATTGTTGGTATTACTGCATATTTATAATATTGACGAATAATTAAATTTTAGTTGAACGCATTATTGTATTGTTGAACTATTTGAGTACCATTGAACAATTAGATTATTTTGTATCATTTATAGTATTATCCACAAATTATAATATTATTTCAAAACGATATTATAATTAAACAATTTGAGTATTATTGAACAATTATATTATAGTCGATGAATCATAGAATTATCCAACAATTATAGTATTATTAAAAAACTATATTATTGTTGAACAATTGTAGTATTATTGAACAATTATATTATAGTTGAACATTTTTCGGATTATTGAACAATCATATTATAGTGCAACAATTCTAGTATTATTGAACGATCATATTATAGTTGATCAGTTATAGTATTGCCTTTATCCAACAATTATAGTTGAACAATTTTAGTATTATTGAACAATTATATCATAGTTGAACAATTTTAGTATTATTGAACAATTATATTACAGTTGAACAATTATAGTATTATTGAACCATTACATGATAGTTGAACAATTCTAGTGTAAATGAAGAATGATTATATCTTTGAACAATTCGAGTATTAATGAACAATTATGTTATAATTTAACAATTCTACTATCATTGAACAATTATATTATAGTTGACCCGTTTTAGTATTTTTGAACAATTATGAAATAATTATCGAATACACACAATCATATAAATATACAATACAATTATCTTCTAGCCTCCTCCGAGCATGCAAATCTATTGGCTTGTCCGAGAATTCCTTCGCGTTTTTTTTCCGCGCCTTCTTTCGTAGTTAAAAACCGAAGAGATTTTCCCGACGACCCAATGTTCATCGCCGATAAGTAATCAGCGGAGAGTCGGAGTTCTGCAGCGCGCGAGAAATAATCGTTTACACGAGCATTCGGTTGTGCAGGGCTCGAGTGTAGGAAAACGACAGGGCCGGGAGGAGCACTCGATGCTTCGCTGTGGCACTTGCAAGTGCAGCTCACGATCGACGTCTCGTCGAAGCAGTGCGCGGCCCGTGCAACGACGTGGATCGCGATCTTTTATACGGCTCTTTCTCCTTCCCTCTCTCTCTCTCTCTCTTCTCTCTCCTGATCTGTGCGCGATGCACTCTACGCTTGCAGAATACGCGGCGCTTCTTTCCACCGCATACAATCTCCTAGTTCTCCTTTGCTCGGTTCTCTCGCGACGCATTCGCGGATTCGTAACCGTAACGACCTCGTCTCTGCTAGCCAAAGAGAGAGAGAGAGAGAGAGAGAGAGAGAGAGAGAGAGAGAGAGAGAGAGAGAGAAATAGGGAATAGGAAAAGAAAATAGGGAATAGGAAAAGAAAATAGGAAAGAGAGAGGGAAGGAAAGACAGGAGAGAAATGTGGCAAAGCTGCGAGAAAAGCGCGATGGAGAGAGGGAATAAATGGCGAGAAGTCACCGTAGCCGGAATGTAGGTTACTATCGCAATAGTCTTCTTTTTTCCCCTCATCTTATTTGTTCTCTTCACCTCGTCCTTCTTTTTTGTCCTCAGCTTATACCCACTCTTTTTCTCTTATCTCGTTCTTTCTCTTCTCATTCTTATTCTCCTTTCTCCTTTCCTCCTTCTGCGTAACCTTTTTTTCTTCATTCTCCTTCTTCATTCTCTCTTCATTCTCTGCGTTGCTCCTCTTCGCGTTTGTCGTCATCTGATTCTTTTTTTCCAGTCAACATCGGGCCTCTTAAGTCCCCTTCGTTGCTCCTCTTATTCTACCTCGTGTCATTCCCATCACCCCCCCCCCTCCCTCCCCCTTCTTCGCGAGATAATTGCGGTACGCGAGATTGGCGAGAATCGCCATCGAGCGATGCGGGCCTCCTTTTTTTCTTTTCTTTCCTCCTCATTGCCCGTATTTATCGAGAGCGACCCGAATTTAACAAGGCCGTAACCAAGCCGTAACCCGAACCCACTTGTCTCCTCACGGAGCCCGGTAGTGTCATTCCATCCGCGCGTCTCTCTGTCGCTTTTCCTCGATGACTGAGCTCGGGCCCCTCTTGTCTTGCATTCGCCATTCGCTAGAGCGTTGTATTTATATATATATACGGGGAAAGAAGGATTTTGAAGACACTCGACTTCGAGAAACGTCTTCATAGTGACAAATTGTCCCCATAGTCAACATTGTGTCAACCTCGATGCCTTGAATGTTATCTTTGGATGCAGTTGAAGATTTTTAGACAATTGTCGGTTTTGAGGTACGTCCCGTTATCGGAATAACAAAAAAAAATTTATTGAGATTCGTTCCAAATTGATTTGGAATGAAATTGAGGGAATCGCCATAAAACAGCCGGATATGCAGTCGTTTATGATTATTTAATCAAATTGTAAAGAATTTCACATATTGTTTGGGTACTTGAGGTTTTCGTTTTTTAAAACGGTTTTCGTTTTTTAAAACTTGACAGGAGGACGAAGAAATCTCGTTGGAATGGAACAAGCTTTGCGTAGCTCCGACAGAAGTTGATTTCAATGTAAAAATCCAATGATTTTATCGTGGATTTTTGTGCACTTTGTGCAGACTCGATACGATTTAAACGCAATGAGATTTTATTTGATCGTTACTTTATTTTTATTACGATCTAAATGCAATGCGATTTTATTTTGTCGTTTCTTTTTTTCTACGATGGTTTAAATGCCATGAGATTTTATTTTGTCATTCCTTTATTTTTATTCCGGTTTAAGGCGTTACCCCCACTTGTAGCGCAAAAAAAGGCCTTTTTCATGAATTTTTTTAAAGAAAACTACAAAACTTTTTTAATCGATCAATATACCATCTTAAAGGACACATCTTGAAGAACTTTCAGTAATTTTTTTATTGAATAATATTACATTGTTTAGTGGCAAATGGCCGTCAATGAAATAATGTTTTTATATACACGGTTTGCGGTGACCAACATTGCGGCGAAGTGGATCATCTGAAAAAAAAAATGCGAATGGATTTAGTCAAATATAAGTATAAACTAGTCTTTAATCGAAGGATTTTAAAAAATATTCATTTTTCACAAAATGGCGGACAGTCAAAGTTAATGGTTCGATTTTAACGAAATAAAACGGCCGTTTTTTGGCTATAAAACGGCCATTTTTTTTCGAAAAAAAAAATCGAACGATTAAAGACTACATTTTTATGTATTAAATAAGCCTGCAAAATTTCAAGAAGATCGGTTCATTAGTGTTCGAGTAATCTTGGTCACCGACTTCAGAAATGCCATTTTGAGAAAAACGCGTTTAAAGTTTCTCTTTCAACGCTCTTTCAACGCGGATTCTTCTCTTTCAACGCTCGTATCTCAGTCAATTTTGTTCGGATCGACTTGAAATTTTCAGGACATATTCTCAGAAACTTATACTTCAAAAAAATGCAACAAAAAAAATCGATTTTTTCAAAATCGCAAGTGGGGGTAACCCCTTAAATGCAATGAGATTTTATTTTACCATTTCTTTATTTTTATAACGGTCTAAAATGACGTTATTTAGATTCTCGATCACTAACAAAAATCTCGAAAAAACATTTGCGTGCTCTTGATAAAATCTCACATCAATATTGAATCGCAACGAAAAACAGAAACAAAAATTACGGACAATAAATGTTTCCGTTGCGTTCCAGCGATGCAAATTCCAGCCTCATTTATTTTTGTTTTGGCGAGGCTCGTTGCCGCTGACAAATCTGGATGATCGAGCGTGAACGATGCGAGTGTGGGTGAATCAGCCCGAGAGAGGGACCGAGAAAGAGAGAGAGAGAGAGAGAGAGAGAGAGAGTCTCAAAAGTCTTTCTGCCACTTCTTATCGTCATCACC